>JAJHIY020000268.1:0-242500 GCA_022114975.2 Lampris megalopsis
CACGACACGACGATGTTTCCCCGTATGTGTGTGTGTGTGTGTGTGTGTGTGTGTGTGTGTGTGTGTGTGTGTGTGTATGTGTTTAGAAGTCCCCGTGTGTGTGTGTGTGTGTAGAAGTCCCCGTGTGTGTGTGTGTGTGTGTGTGTGTGTGTGTGTAGAAGTCCCCGTGTGTGTGTGTGTGTGTGTGTGTGTGTGTAGAAGTCTCCGTGTGTGTGTGTGTGTGTGTGTGTAGAAGTCCCCGTATGTGTGTCTGTGTGTGTGTAGAAGTCCGTGTGTGTGTGTACATACACACAGGGTGTTGTGATGCGTCTAGTGCAGCAGTGTGTAGTTGGAGGGAAGGTGCATGTGTTCTTCCAACCCGCTTGTGTCCTTCCTGCCCTTAGCTTGCTGCCGCTGGCTAGCCTCTGTGGCCAATAGGGCAGCATGCTAGCGTGTAAGCCTTCCCTTGCCAGTACATAGCCTCTCCTTCACCAAGACTCCTGCCCTTAGCTTGCTGCCGCTGGCTAGCCTCTGTGGCGAATAGGGAAGCATGCTAGCGTGTAAGCCTTCCCTTGCCAGTACATAGCCTCTCCTTCACCAAGACTCCTGCCAGGCCTCCCCGTGGCCACACGTGGTAACCGGGGTCTTGCGGCCCCAGGCTAACTTGGCAGGGGATCTCGGAGCAGCAGTGGGCCCCAGAGATATGGTGTGCAGGCCCACCCTGGTGGACACGCCCTGGCACCTATCAACCACTGCCCCGCTGCCTTGTGGGTGAGTCTGGGAAGACATAAGGCTAAGGGAGCTTACCCCAACAGAAAAGCAAGCTGTGGCGGCACGCTTCGAGGCGGTTTCCGAAAAACTGGATTTCCGGCAGCCCCCTGCAGTTGTGTGGAGGTGCCGGTCGTCTAGGGATCCCCCTTGCCATCGGAACCATCTCCTCTACAATCAAGTCATGTGGCGTTGGGAGAAGCGCACCCCCCATGCCAGGTATCTTCTTCTGCTATCTGAGTCCCCGACCTCACAAAGTCTAGCGGCGATGGAGTATCCAATGACGGGAGCAGGTCTGAATGAGCTGGGAGCTCTTAGTTGGAACTCTGCACGCCAGCGGCACAGGGCAACGGTCGTTAGCAGCTGGGATTGAGTGGCAGCTGGTTCCGGTAGACCCCTGTGCGTCTGAGCAGCCCTATTTAGGGACCGCACTGCTCACCCCTTTCGGGGAATGGCCTAGAAAAGGTGGCCCAAAAATTGCCCACTCAACACCGCGCCTGGGCAGGAAACCGCACCTGCCGGGCCATTCCACTATGCGGTCGAAAAACAAACATTATACCACTAAGATTTGCAGCATGGAACATAAGGACACTCCTGGACATCAGCCATGGTACGGACAGACCTCAACGCAGAACAGCACTTATTGCCAGCGAGCTGAAGCGCTATTGTGTGGATGTGGCAGCCCTCAGTGAGACCAGGCTCCTTGAAGAGGGCTCGCTCAACGAAGTAGGAGAGGGCTATACCTTCTTTTGGAAAGGATACCCCCTAGGAGGTCAACACATCCATGGAGTTGGTGTTGCAATTAAGAACAGTCTCTTACCCAAACTCGAAGAAACACCAGTGGGCATTAATGAGCGGCTGATGACTCTCCGTATACCCCTTGCAAAATGTCGATACATCACCTTGATAAGTGCCTACGCTCCAACTTTACCATCTCATGATGAAGAGAAAGATCGCTTCTACCAGGCACTCGATGATATACTCACCAACATCCCAAGAAGCGACAAAGTCATTTTGCTTGGTGATTTTAATGCCCGAGTTGGGAAGAATATGCAAAATTGGAATGGAGTGATTGGCGCTCACGGCATTGGAAAAGTCAACCCCAATGGCATAAGACTTCTTAGTCTGTGCTCGGAACATGACCTCACCATCACAAACACCATTTTCCAACAAAAGAATAAATAAATACAAGGCATCCTGGATGCATCCCAGATCCAAACACTGGCACCAACTTGATTATGCTATCGTGAGGCGGGCTGATCTTAAAGACGTGCTCCTTACAAGAGCTATGCGAGGAGCAGACTGCTGGACAGACCACCGTATGGTCCTGACAAAAGTCAGAGTACATGTCCGACCCTTGAGACGCCAATCTGGGCCAAAAAAGAAACCACTGCACTGTGCCAGACTATCCAACAGCGACACCCGAAACACCTTCCGTCGTTCTCTAGCCGACAACTTAGTTGACATTGAACAGCTGATCAACTCAGAGTCTGGGATGGATGAAAAGTGGACCTCTCTGAGCACCACCCTCTTTGACAATGCAGCCCAATCCATTGGCTTCAAAACCAAGAAACATCAGGACTGGTTTGATGAAAATGCCGGAACGATCTCCACCCTCCTGGACATCATGCATAAGGCACACAGAGCCGCCCTCAGCAACCCACTATCCCAACCTCTCAAGAAAAAATGGCAAGACCTCCACTCTGAGGCCCAAGCAACTCTGCGGAAACTGCAAAATGAGTGGTGGATTTTGAAAGCCAACGAAATCCAGGCTCATGCAGACAGGAACGACATGCATGGTTTCTATGATGCAGTTAAGGCCATCTATGGCCCCAGAAACTGCTCCCTGACACCCGTTAGGTCTGCTGATGGAACAACTCTCATCAAGGATCAGGCCCTGTTAGTGGAGCGGTAGGTCGAGCATTTTAACACCCTGCTCAACCAGCCCACCCCAGTGGACTCAACTGTACTGGCAGAACTCCCTGAACAGCCTACCTTGCAAGACCTAGACCTCCCACCATCTTTTAAAGAAATCCTACATGCAGTCAAGACCCTGAAAAACAACAAAACCCCTGGACCTGACAATATTCCAGCTGAAATCCTCAAGGAAGGAGGCTACCTCTGTACGAGGACACTGTATCTCTCTATATATCCTTGAGGTGTGGAGTCACAAGTGTGTCCCCCAACAGTGGAAAGACGCCAACATTGTGGCCATTTATAAAAACAAAGGAGACAAATCCATCTGCTCCAACAGTAGGGGTATTTCACTGCTGGCCATTGCTGGAAAGGTTCTAGCCAAGATCATGCTCCGCAGACTAACACTCGCAGTAGCCTAATGGGTCATACCAGAGTCACAGTGCGGCTTCCGAAAGGATAGAGGGACCATTGACATGATCTTTGCCACACGCCAGCTCCAGGAGAAATGCCGAGAACAGCACAAGGATCTATACATAGCATTCATAGACCTCTCAAAGGCATTTGATACAGTTAACCGGGCCCTGCTGTGGCAAGTCCTGAAGAAATTTGGATGTCCACCCAAGTTTCTTACCATTCTTGGACAGCTTCACTCAGGAATGATGGCCCGAGTGGTAGTGGGGAACCACAGTTCTGAGCCCTTTGGTGTGCAGACTGGAGTCAGACAAGGCTGTGTGCTAGCCCCAGTCCTGTTGAATATCTTCTTAGTCTCTGTTACAACACTGTTACGAGGAGGCTGGAGAAGCAGGCTGGAGTTACCATTGACTTCAGGCTCGATGTAAACCTATTCAACATCAGGAGGTTTCAGGCAACCACCAAGTTGACCTCTGAGAACATTATGGAGCTACAGTATGCCGACGATTGTGCCCTGGTAGCTCACACACCAGAAGCCCTACAGAACACTCTGTCGGCAGTTGTAACTGCATACAGGAGAACGGGACTGATCATCAACACCCAAAAGACAGAGGTAATCTGTCAGATGACTGCCGGCCTCCCAAGCCACCCAACAACCTTCACAGCAGAAGGGCAACAACTGGCCACTGTTCCTGCCTTCAAATATCTGGGAAGCATACTATCTGACACCTGCACCATAGACAATGAGATTCAGCACCGCCTCAAACAAGCCTCAACATCTTTTGGTCGTCTAAGGAGAAGGGTTTTCCGGAACAGCAACCTCAGTCTCCACACCACAGTGCTTGTTTACAGAGCAGTGTGCATCTCCACACTACTCTATGGATGTGAGGCATGGACCATCTACAGCACCATCTCAGAAGCCTGAAGGCCTTCCATGTAAAATGTCTCCAGAGGATCCTGGGCATTACTTGGGAGGACAGAGTGCCACACACAGAGGTGTTGGAGTGGGCAGGCAGCTGCAGCGTGGAGTCTACCCTAAACCACCATCAACTCAGGTGGCTTGGGCATGTTATTCACATGCCCCAGCGAACGACTCCCACTAAAGTCTTCTACGGCCAACTACGCCTTGGCCAACGCACTGCTGGTGGGCAGAAGAAGCGGTTCCAAGACCAAATGAAGACCACACTGAAAAGATGTCGGATCAACCCCTCTCTTTGGAGGAACTTGCTTCCTGCTGCACCACTAGTTGGCGCTCTCACGTCTCAGAGGGAGTGAAGTATATGGAAAACCAGCGCACACAACACCGTGTAGTAAAGCGTGCGAAGAGGCATGCTTGCAAAGCTACCCCTAACCCCCCCCCCCAGCACCACTTTTACTTGCCCGGTCTGCAACCACAACTGTGCATCCAGGATCGGACTATTCAGCCACCAAAGGACTGACAAATAGAAGAAGATGGTCATCATCAGACATGATGGACAACCAGCAAACAAGCAAGCGTGTGTGTGTGTGTGTGTGTGTGTGTGTGTGTGTGTGTGTGCGTAGAAGTCCCCATATGTGTGTGTGTGTGTGTGTGTGTGTGTGTGTAGAAGTCCCCGTATGTGTGTGTGTGTGTGTAGAAGTCCCCGTATATATATGTGTGTGTGTGTGTGTGTGTGTGTGTAGAAGTCCCCGTATGTGTGTGTGTGTGTGTGTGTAGAAGTCCCCGTATGTGTGTGTAGAAGTCCCCGTATGTGTGTGTGTGTGTGTGAGTGTGTAGAAGTCCCGGTATGTGTGTGTGTCTGTTTGTGTAGAAGTCCCCGTATGTGTGTGTGTCTGTGTGTGTGTGTAGAAGTCCCCGTATGTGTGTGTGTGTGTATAGAGGTCCCGGTATGTGTGTGTGTGTGTGTGTGTGTGTGTGTGTGTGTGTGTGTGTGTGTGTGTGTGTGTAGAAGTCCCCGTATGGGTGTATAAGTCCGGTATGTGTGTGTGTGTGTGTGTAGAAGTCCCGTATGTGTGTGTGTGTGTGTGTGTGTGTGTGTGTGTGTGTGTGTGTGTAGAAGTCCCTGTATGTGTGTAGAAGTCCCGTATGTGTGTGTGTAGAAGTCCCCATATGTGTGTAGAAGTCCCGTATGTGTGTGTGTGTGTGTGTGTGTGTGTGTGTGTGTAGAAGTCCCCGTATGTGTGTGTGTGTAGAAGTCCCCGTATGTGTGTGTGTGTAGAAGTCCCCGTATGTGTGTAGAAGTCCCCGTATGTGTGTGTGTGTGTGTGTGTGTAGAAGTCCCCGTGTGTGTGTGTGTGTGTGTGTGAGTGTGTAGAAGTCCCCGTGTGTGTGTGTGTGTGTGTGTGTGTGTAGAAGTCCCAATATGTGTGTAGAAGTCCCGTATGTGTGTGTGTGTGTGTGTGTGTGTGTGTGTGTGTAGAAGTCCCCGTATGTGTGTGTGTGTAGAAGTCCCCGGATGTGTGTGTGTGAAGTCCCCGTATGTGTGTGTATAGAGGTCGGGGTAGGTGTGTGTGTGTGTGTGTGTGTAGAAGGCCCCGTGTGTGTGTGTGTGTGTGTGTGTGTGTGAGTGTGTAGAAGTCCCCGTGTGTGTGTGTGTGTGTGTGTGTGTGTGTGTGTGTGTGTAGAAGTCCCCGTATGTGTGTAGAAGTCCCATATGTGTGTGTGTGTGTGTGTGTGTGCGTGTGTAGAAGTCCCCGTATGTGTGTGTGTACACGTCCCCACATGTGTGTAGAAGTCCCGTATGTGTGTGTGTGTGTGTGTGTGTGTGTGTGTGTGTGTAGAAGTCCCCGTATGTGTGTGTGTGTAGAAGTCCCCGTATGTGTGTGTGTGTAGAAGTCCCCGTATGTGTGTAGAAGTCCCCGTATGTGTGTGTGTGTGTGTGTGTAGAAGTCCCCGTGTGTGTGTGTGTGTGTGTGTGTGTGTGTGTGTGTGTGTGTGTGTGAGTGTGTAGAAGTCCACGTATGTGTGTGTGTGTGTGTGTGTGTGTGTGTGTATGTGAGTGAGTGTGTAGAAGTCCCCGTGTGTGTGTGTGTGTGTGTGTGTGTGTGTGTGTGTGTGTGTGTGTCAGGGGCGTAACCATGGGTGGGCCTGGCCCCCCATTTCAAGCCCAGACCCACCCAATCACGCTGGCTTACAAGCACGTAGGCCGGCCCCTTTTATGTACGTAGAACTGCAACATCTGAGCGCGCACACCATCACGCTCTGTATTTGTCACTGCTGCTAGCTAGCCAATAGCCAACAGTTAGCCATAACTCATGGAATGGTGAAACAAAGTTCAATCTTCCGCTTTTTTAAAAAGCCACGGATGGAGAGGAGGAAAGCCCACCTGCTCCAGCACCGACTGAGCCGCCCAATGAGAGTGAGATACCGCCGGAGAGAACGACAGAGGAGGCTACAGCTTCTCCGCTGCAGGCAGCTTCTCCTCCGCCCTCTGACGACGGTGAGACGATTCCCTTGACCATGCCGCCGCCGCCAGATGTGTCTGCTGTGGATGAGCCACCCACGCAGCCTAAATCAGTGTTCCCCGCAACCAACACTTCAGGAAAATGACCTTCTTTTCCCCATAAGTGGTATGAAGAACTTAAGTGGCTTGAATACAGCTCAGCAAGGAACGCTGTTTTCTGTAAGATGTGTAGGCATTTCCCCGAGCCCCGTATGGAAAACACGGTTTTTCCAAGCGGGTTTGTAGATTGGAAGCACCTCCGCCAGGCATGCTCGAAACATCAGGCTAACAAACCCCCCCCCCCCCATTGTACTGCACTTGGTAAATGTGAGGGTTCGGAATGGAGCGTTTTCATTCAGGCACTGCGTGGTAAAGTGGAGAGGGGTCAGTGTTACCCATCCCTCATTGAAGTGCTGGACAGCTGCAACTCTGACGTTTTCCCAAACATCAACAGACTGTTAAGGGCAAAGATCCCCATTCCCCTGACGTCATGTACTGTTGAAAGACTCTTCTCCACTACAGGCCGTATCAAAACATGTCTAAGATCTTCCATGCTACCTGCACGCCTAACAATCTGTCCCCGTTGTCCTTTGAAAGGGAACTTACTGACTCTTTGGACTATGATGGAATAATCTGGATCTTCAACGCTCGCCCTCGGCGTCTACACATTGTGCTGTAAAACGTGTACTATAGGCCTATAGCTTACATGTTGTATCATGATCTTTTAGGCTGTTTTCCTCAGTGATGTTTAAATGGTTGTGCACAGCCTGGGGAGAATGACGGGGGTGGTATTTGTTTAAGTGGGTTTTTATTAAAGTTTTAGTTTGTTTCTTGGTCACGTACTTAAAACCTGTGTTGTGTGTTTACTGCTGTAATGTGTTTGAATCTGCGTCTTGTTTGAAGGATTATTGCTGGAAAATTTTGGTCCACCCATTTTCACTCAGGCCCACCTAAAAAAATATTCCTGGTTACGCCACTGGTGTGTGTGTGTGTGTGTAGAAGTCCCCGTATGTGTGTGTGTGTGTGTAGAAGTCCCGTTTGTGTGTGTGTGTGTGTGTGTAGAAGTCCCCGTATGGGTGTGTGTGTGTGTAGAAGTCCCGGTATGTGTGTGTGTGTGTGTGTGTGTGTGTAGAAGTCCCCGTATGGGTGTATAAGTCCCGTATGTGTGTGTGTGTGTGTGTGTGTGTAGAAGTCCCGTATGTGTGTGTGTGTGTGTGTGTGTGTAGAAGTCCCCGTATGTGTGTGTGTGTGTGTGTGTGTGTGTGTGTGTGTGTGTGTGTGTGTGTGTGTAGAAGTCCCCGTATGTGTTTAGAAGTCCCCGTGTGTGTGTGTGTCTGTGTGTGTGTGTAGAAGTCCCCGTATGTGTGTAGAAGTCCCGTATGTGTGTGTGTGTGTGTGTGTGTGTGTAGAAGTCCCCGTATGTGTGTAGAAGTCCCTGTATGTGTGTGTGTGTGTGTGTGTGTGTGTGTGAGTGTGTAGAAGTCCCGTGTGTGTGTGTGTGTTTGTGTAGAAGTCCCCGTATGTGTGTGTGTGTGTGTGTGTGTGTGTGTGTGTAGAAGTCCCCGTATGTGTGTGTGTGTGTGTGTTTGTGTGTGTAGAAGTACCTGTATGTGTGTGTGTTTGTGTGTGTAGAAGTCCCCGTATGTGTGTGTGAGTCCCGTATGTGTGTGTGTCCCAGCGCTACACTGCCCCCTCGTCTCCTCGTCATCAAGGAGGACATTGTCCGTGTAGCTCTTGGGACGTCTGCGTGCCCACCTGGGCCTTTGTGTTCCTGGGGGGGGGGGGGTATCGTTGCAGCTCAGACCAGGGACCACGGCTCCCAGTGGCGTGGTGCCCCCGGGGGTCGACGGGGGCCCAACGTGTCGCCCCTCTGGAGAATGCCAGGAGGTGGTGCCCCCGGGGGTCGACGGGGGCCCAACGTGTCGCCCCTCTGGAGAATGCCAGGAGGTGGTGCCCCCGGGGGTCGACGGGGGCCCAACGTGTCGCCCCTCTGGAGAATGCCAGGAGGTGGTGCCCCCGGGGGGTCGACGGGGGCCCAACGTGTCGCCCCTCTGGAGAATGCCAGGAGGTGGTGCCCCCCGGGGGTCGACGGGGGCCCAACGTGTCGCCCCTCTGGAGAATGCCAGGAGGTGGTGCCCCCCGGGGGTCGACGGGGGCCCAACGTGTCGCCCCTCTGGAGAATGCCAGGAGGTGGTGCCCCCGGGGGTCGACGGGGGCCCAACGTGTCGCCCCTCTGGAGAATGCCAGGAGGTGGTGCCCCCGGGGGGTCGACGGGGGCCCGGGGCGCCGCCCCCAGTCGAGTGTCTTGACATGCTTGTGTAAGAAGTGGGGTTGTTGTGAAGCGTCTAGTGTGTTGGTGTAGTGTTGTGTGTTGTCACGTCTCACTCTCAACCTTCACCGCTGTCTAGCAGAAATGCAAACAGGAGAGCCGAGCACATAAGTCTCTCCCTGCCAGTACACAGCCTCTCCAACAGCAAGCCCTGTGTAGCGCCTCCTCGTGGTGACACCCGGTAACTGGGTACACCTTGGACCCTGGCTGAACTACAAGGGACTCGGAGGAGGTCTGGCCCCTAGACGTGCAGTACACAGGCCCACCGGTGTGTGGATATTCCCTGATGCCCACGAACCACCCCCAGCTATGGGTTAAATAGTGCCACCTAGTGGATACCTCGGGAGAGGACTAGGCTACGGGAGTAAACCCCTACATAACATCAACGTCCACAGTGCTGTTGTTTTGTGTTTTTCTTGCCCTTTTGTGTGTGTTTAAATGGGAGAGTCCTGCTGGCGTCGTGTGTAGCTGCTGCTCCTCCCTCTCGTAGCCCCCCTTCCCATCCACCCTTGTATGTCTGCCCCCCTTCCCATCCACCCGTGTGTCTGTGTTGTATTGATCTGTTGACTTGTTTCACCACCTTTATTGTAAAGCCACTTTGAGTGTTAGAACAGCGCTATAAAAGATTGATTTATTATTATTAGTATTATTACTACCTGTCATGTCGGAGGGCTCTCATATCCACGTAGACAGTGGTGGGGTCTGGTCCTGCTGTACCCTGGGGTTGGGGAGACAAGCAGAATCGGGACATGAGTCTATACAGTGAGTCTTAAGTCCTTACATCCCCGAAGGTTGAATCAGTTCTTCTGAACACAAAGTTTAGTGGGAGAAACATTTCATCACTGCAATCACAGCATTGTAAGATGGTGACAGATGTAGTCTTAGACCCCTCTCGGTTCAGGATGGCCGTTCCCTCTGCACGTACATGGCCTGTTTGACTCCCTGTTCAAACCAGCGTTCCTCCCTATCAAGGATGTGCACATCCTCACCCTTGAAAGAGTGGCTACTGGCCTGTGGATGGTGTAGACTGTGGAGTCCTGGACTGTAGATGGTGTAGACTGTGGAGTCCTGGCCTGATGTCTTAGCTCTCATGTGTTGTCCCATCTGCTTCAGAGTACATCTGTCACCATCTTGCAATGCTTTGATTGCAGCTATCCCCCAATCCTCTGTGAGTAGTACACATGGCCATCGTAACTGTAGTTAATGGTCACGGCATTTGCATATGAAACTGGTCACTGGTTTGGGTCATTATGCCACTGTATTGTTTAGAAGGGTGGGGACACCTGCAGTCACTGTATTGTTTAGAAGGGTGGGACACCTGCAGTCACTGTATTGTTTAGAAGGGTGGGGACACCTGCAGTCACTGTATTGCTTATAAGGGTGGGGACACCTGCAGTCACTGTATTGTTTATAAGGGTGGGACACCTGCAGTCACTGTATTGTTTATAAGGGTGGGGACACCTGCAGTCACTGTATTGTTTATAAGGGTGGGGACACCTGCAGTCACTGTATTGTTTATAAGGGTGGGACACCTGCAGTCACTGTATTGTTTATAAGGGTGGGACACCTGCAGCCACTGTATTGTTTATAAGGGTGAGGACACCTGCAGTCACTGTATTGTTTATAAGGGTGGGACACCTGCAGTCACTGTATTGTTTATAAGGGTGGGACACCTGCAGTCACTGTATTGTTTATAAGGGTGGGACACCTGCAGTCAGGTGAGACTGAAGAAGTCACTTAGATGATGATGAAACGTTTCTCTCACTGAACATTGTCTTCAGAGGAACTGATTCAACTTCCTGGGACTTCCTGGATTGTTGAGCATGCATCAAGACTCAAACCCTTACAGATATTACAAGCTGGCTGGATGGAAGGGAATTGGAAGCTGCTTAATATGCTGCTTAATGCAGAGCCGTTGGGGGAAAAAAGCAGGGTGGCAGCCAGAAGCCAACCAGCCAGCCTTTGATATCCTGCAAGTTAACTTCACCATGTAACCATGGAAACTGTAACTAATTTTTGTACATGTTGTATTATGCCCGATATCGCTCCCTTGTGTGTTCCCCTGACAGCAGGTTCTCCAGCCTTCACTAGAAAACTGGTGCCAATTACAGCAAAGTACCGCTGTATATGAATCCTACACAAACTCATAAATCAAGTGATTTAAAATGCTGATCCTCTGCAAAAAAAACAAAAGCATACAGACCTTGATATAATTTCTAACTGTGTCGTTTATCGTCTGTGCTGTAGTCTCTGCCATGCAGTACAATTGACTTATTGTTTCTCCAGCACTGATTCACGGCACTGGTTGTCCTATTGATTTCCTCTGCTTCAAGATTCAACAGCTTTTCTGCTGAAAGACTGGTTACAACAAATCCTACTGCCGGTGGAAAGCAGGAGCACAAGCTAGTGATGAGCGCCGGTTGAAGTGAAAGACTGCATGGGTCTTCTGGGAGGTGGCAGCCAAACACTGTTATATGAGCAGGGGGACATGTGCACCTGGTCAAGCAGAGGTTGCAGCATCGAAGCGTTGTTGGAAGGACCCCTCTAGACTTTTCCATCAGGCTAAATTTATCATTCTGTGCAGCTTGATTAAAAGTAAATCTTTTTCTGACAATGCCAATCAATTACTACTTTAAAATAGCCTCCTGCACAAACTAACACATTATACTAACACATTACCCTTACCTGACGGCACCAAGCTGTACAAAGTGTTTGGCGTTATTCTCATCACAGACACATGATGAGGGTTGAGAGCAGAGTAAAACCATAAATTAGCCCTGCACCAAAAATAGCTTCATGGCAACACAATGCATGCTGCCAGGTGTGCTGCGACAAAAAATGGCCCTTTTCGAATGGTGAAGGAGTGGCCCTTGCCTGTGCACAATACTTTAAGTCGGGCTCAAACTAACGGATGCTAGCTACAGTTGGAGTTAACCAATGAAAAGGGAAAGCGAGAGACACCTGAAGAGACTGATGTTAAGCATCTCTGGGACATCATGCAGGAAGGACAAACTAACACATGGATGCATCAATAACACACATGGCAGCCGTAAGAGCGAGCAGCCCGCCTCATCCCACAGTACCTGCTCAGCCAGCTTCCCCAGCCTGTTGGGCTGACGAGAGGGCACAAGGGCAGGGTCACAGAGAGAAAGGAAGGTACATCATACACGGACACACATGCCCGAAACACACACACATACACACACACACACACACACACACACATATATATATATATATATATATATATATATATATATACATGGACATATACATGCATACAGAGAGAGACAGAGAGACAGAGAAAAAAGAAAAACGATAAACAGTCAGACTGAGAAACGGTGGGGCTAATAACCGAAAGCAAAGAAAGTAAAACGGTGAGGGGTAAAACCATCGTAAAGGGCATAGTTCCTCCACATGAATTCTGGTGCCGTGGGGCACGGCTCAGTAACGTAACATGTTTCATATTTCCCATCATCCTGACTCAGAAGTAAAGGTGGTCTCCTTTCCCAGGCGTCCCTACAGACACAACTGGCTCTGGGTGAGAAGCCGGATGTGGGTATGTGTCCTGGTCACTGCACTAGCGCCTCCTCTGGTCGGTTGGGGCGCCTGGTCAGGGGGGAGGGGGAACTGGGGGGAATAGCGTGATCCTCCCACGTGCTACGTCCCCCTGGTGAAACTCCTCACTGTCAGGTGAAAAGAAGCGGCGGGTGACTCCACATGTCTGGGAGGAGGCATGTGGTAGTCTGCAGCCCTCCCCGGATCAGCAGAGGAGGTGGAGCAGCAACCGGGACGGCTTGGAAGACTGGGGTATTTGGCCAAGTACAATTGGGGGAAAAAGTGGGGTGGGGGGGTCAACAAAAAAAATAAAGATCGTCTCCCTTCCTGTCATCGGTTAGGAGCAGCTTCATGCCCGTTCTCCGTCAGTCTCTGGTCGGTCTGGATTCTGTTGCAAACTGGCAATGCAGTAAAAGATGACCGGGCACTTAGTTTGACCAATTACAGCTTTGCCCTTACTGTATTTCACCCCAGCTCTTAGCAAGGACAAAACCAGCATTAATATCTAATATCGAGCCAACACATATGAAATTAATATCTAATATTGATCCAACGCATATGAAATTAATATCTAATATTGATCCAACGCATATGAAATTAATATCTAATATTGAGCCAACACATTTGAAATTAATATCTAATATTGATCCAACGCATATGAAATTAATATCTAATATTGAGCCAACACATTTGAAATTAATATCTAATATAGATCCAACACATATGAAATTAATATCTAATATTGAGCCAACACATTTAAAATTAATATCTAATATTGAGCCAACACATATGAAATTAATATCTAATATAGATCCAACACATTTGAAATTAATATCTAATATTGAGCCAACACATATGAAATTAATATCTAATATAGATCCAACACATATAAAATTAATATCTAATATTGATCCAACACATTTGAAATTAATATCTAATATTGATCAAACGCATATGAAATTAATATCTAATATTGATCCAATATCTAATATTGAGCCAACACATTTGAAATTAATATCTAATATAGATCCAACACATTTGAAATTAATATCTAATATTGATCCAACACATGAAATTAATATCTAATATTGATCCAACGCATATGAAATTAATATCTAATATTGATCCAACGCATATGAAATTAATATCTAATATTGATCCAACACATTTGAAATTAATATCTAATATTGAGCCAACACATTTGAAATTAATATCTAATATAGAGCCAACACATATGAAATTAATATCTAATATAGATCCAACACATTTGAAATTAATATCTAATATTGATCCAACACATATGAAATTAATATCTAATATAGATCCAACACATTTGAAATTAATATCTAATATTGATCCAACACATATGAAATTAATATCTAATATAGATCCAACACATTTGAAATTAATATCTAATATTGAGCCAACACATACGAAATTAATATCTAATATTGATCCAACGCATATGAAATTAATATCTAATATTGATCCAACACATATGAAATTAATATCTAATATAGATCCAACACATTTGAAATTAATATCTAATATTGAGCCAACACATATGAAATTAATATCTAATATTGATCCAACGCATATGAAATTAATATCTAATATTGATCCAACACATATGAAATTAATATCTAATATAGATCCAACACATTTGAAATTAATATCTAATATTGAGCCAACACATATGAAATTAATATCTAATATTGATCCAACGCATATGAAATTAATATCTAATATTGATCCAACACAGGAACACATGAAAGATGCTCCTCTTCAAGCCATTTGCTGCCAAGAGCCATAAACTAACTATAAACTAAACCTAGAGGAATATGGAGCTGGACACCCTCCAAAATAAGGTGAGACTTTACCTAAAATATACCTTCCTTCTATTGATGACTGTAATAACATAAGATATTACCGAGGATAAGTCTCACCTTATTCCATTAATGAGTCTGTCAGACTACAGCCCTTTAGCGTAACACACTGAGCAGTGTCACGGCTACTTCTGGTCCTCTATGCACAGCCAGAAATAGTTATCATTTTGGAGTTTTTCCTCCTTTTTCTCCTCAACTGCACTTTGGCCAATTACCCCCCTCTCTGAGCTGTGCTGGTCTCTGCTCCACCCCCTCTGCTGATCCGGGGAGGGCTGCAGACTACCACATGCCTCCTCCCATACATGTGGAGTCACCAGCCGCTTCTTTTCACCTGACAGTGAGGAGTTTCACCAGGAGGACGTAGTGCGTGGGAGGATTACGCTATTCCCCCAGTTCCCCCTCCCCCCTGACCAGGCGCGCCGACCGACCAGAGGAGGCGCTAGCGCAGCGACCAGGACACATACCCACATCCGGCTTCCCACCCACAGACATGGCCAATTGTGTCTGTAGGGATGCCCGACCAAGCCGGAGGTAACACGGAGATTCGAAGTGGTGATCCCTGTGTTGGTAGACAACGGAATAGACTGCCACACTACCTGGACACCCATGGTTATCATTTATGACCCTTGACCTCTTCAACCCTCCTCCTTGCCCCTTTCCTCTCCTCCTCTGTGTGGTCCTCACCTGCAAACAGACTGCTACATTGACCCTGCAGCCAAAGGTGGTGCTGACGGCGCGTGGTGACAGTCCCAAGTCCTTGAAGATCTTGGAGAAAGACTGAGTGAGAGCGATGCGGGGCCTCTCCTCCGCCACCACCATGCACGTGCGCACACATGACAGGTTGACATTCCGCAACTACACATGGGATAAGGAAAAGAGGAAGTAAGAAACAAGCAAAACCCTTCTGTACCCATCTCCTTTGCAGGAGATAAACAAAACCATTTGATATTTGAAAAGAGGGGCTAACCCGCAACGCTTCTGTCTGTGAACCAAGGCCCTTGGTGCACATCTCCATGACAGAGTAGGAGCAGAAGGTGACACGGACTTTGTACTGGCTGACTGCTGCCAGCCACAGAGATGCATTACTCTCCAGCTCCAGAGGAGGCACCAGAATGGACTGGTGACCTGAATACACACTGGGAAAACACACACACACACACACACACACACACACACACACACACACACACACACACACACACACACACACACATTTTCATTTGGAAATAATTTACTTTAATACAAACTGGGTAGTAGGAATTAGTGCACTTGTGCTTTCTATGTTCCAAAATCCTTTTATGAGCAAAAGGACTTATCAGGGTTGGGCAGACGTGTTCCACATTGTTATAAAGTATACATTAAAAGAAAAGAAAGAAAAGGAAGCAATAACAATGAAATTGATAATAGTGATAAAATAAGATAAAACAGCCCCACCCCACCCCTTTGATTGTCCAGAGTAGTTTTAAGGCATAATATTTAGCAATAAATAAATAACAGTAGAGCTGGAGCTAGTATGTCCATGGAGTCAGTTGTTATTTTTATGTCAAGGGCAGAGGTTAAATTGCACATCATGTTATGTCATTTGGGTGTTATGGATGCATGATAAAAAGGGTTCCCAAGTTTTGTAGAATTTCTACTCAGAACCCCTGACTGAGAAGCGCAACATCTCCAGGTTGAGGCAGGACATTACACCTCGAAGCCACTTATTAAGTGTGGACGGGGCGGCATCCTTCCACCTGAGCAAAACCGCACGTCTGGCCAAGAGTGAAGCAAAGGTAACCATGCAGCATTCTGAAAATGTCAAATGAGCCACTCCATCAGTAACGCCAGACAAAGCAACCAGAGGGTCTGGGTCTAGGTTCCGCTTTAAAATGTTGGATAGAGTGTGAAAAATATCTTTCCAGAATTTTTCCAAGTGAGGGCACAGCCAGTACATGTGTATCAGGGTAGCATTGCTGTTTTTGCATTTGTCACAGGTGGGGGTGATATCAGGATAGATGCTAGAGAATTTTACCTTAGACATGTGGGCTCTTTGAACCACCTTAAATTGCACTAGGCAGTGTCTTGCACAGATTAAGGATTTGTGTATTGATGTGAGAATGGAATCCCATTGGTCATCAGATAGTGCATGTCCCAAATCGTGTTCCCAGGCTGTTTTAATCATCTCTAGAGGTGGACATGTCAGCATGGAAATGTCTCTGTATAATGTTGACAATGCACCTTTAGATAGTGGGTCAAAGGAGAGAAATGTGTCAACAGGGTTCGTGTCAGGTTTTTCAGGAAAGCGCGGTAAGATAGAACGCATATATTGTCTGACTTATAAATATCGAAAAAAGGGGGTTCTGGGTAAGTTGTATTTCTCAGACAGCTGGGTGAAAGACATAAAGCAGTTGTTTTTGAATGTGTCTTTAAAAAATCTGATACCTTTCCTGTGCCAATCCTGAAAAGTTGAGTCATGTCGAGATGGTATGAAAAGACGACTGGAAGCAACAGGACTCCGAAGAGAGAAGTCTCTGTAGCCAAAAGTCTTCCTGAATTGGGCTCACACTTTAAGGGTATGACAAACAACTGGGTTGTCTATTAGTTTAGTCAGAGTGTAGTTGAGTGGTGAGCCAAGGAGTGCTGGAAGCGAAATATCCTGGCATGATCTTAGCTACAGAGATGTCCATTCTCAGCTGTCTGACTGAAGGTAAAAGTGGTTCCAAAAAGACAGGGAATATTAGCAGCCAAGTAGTAGTGATGCATATCAGGGAGCACCATGCCCCCATCTCTTTTGAATCTTGCCATATATATGAGGAAATAATCGAATCTAATGAAACAAAAAATGATTTTGGGATGAACACCGGTACACACTGAAATAAATATGTAAACTTTGGTAGTGTATTAATTTTTATAGAGTTTATTTGTCGGGCAAGGGACGGGGTAAGAGGGGACCACTGCAGCAACAATGTTTTAATTTTCTTCAAAAAGATTTTTACATTTCCGTGTGACTGCTACTCCCAAGTAGGTGAATTATCTTTCTTCAATTTGGAATGGTATGTCATCGTAGTCTAGGTCAAATGCTTTTCTATGAATCGGGAACAATTCACTTTTCTACAAGTTTATCTTGTATCCCGATAGTGATCCAAACTGGTGAAGCAGAGAAAGTGCTACTGGCAGAGAGGTTGTTGGGTCTGAGACATATAGCAGAAGATCATCTGCATATAAAGACACTTTATGTTCCATACCTCACCACCAAATACTGGCAATGTTTGCATCGTTACGAAGAGCAACTGCAGGCGGTTCAATAGCTAGATCAAAGAGGATTGGACTTGGTGGGCAAACCTGAGAGTTTCCGCGGCCTAGGGCGAAAGGTTGAGAAACTGTGCTGTTAGTTTTGAACTGTTGCAGTGGGAGATGTATACAGGTGCATCAAAAAAAATTAGAATATTGTGGAAAAGTTCATTATTTTCTGTAATTTAATTAAAAAAGTGAAACTTTCATATATTCTAGATTCATTACACATAAAGTGAAATCTGTCAAGCCTTTTTTGTTTTAAACTTGATGATTACAGCTTACACCTCATGAAAATAAAAAATCCAGTATCTCAAAATATTAGAATATTACATAAGACCAATCAAAAAAAGGATTTATCATACAGAAATGTCGACCTTCTGAGAAGTATGTTCATTTATGTACTCAATACTTGGTCGGGGCTCCTTTTGCACAAATTACTGCATCAACGCGGCGTGGCATGGAGGCAGTCAGCCTGTGGCACTGCTGAGATGTTATGGAAGCCCAGGTTGCTTTGATAGTGGCCTTCAGCTCGTCTGCATTGTTGGGTCTGGTGTCTCTCATCTTCCTCTTGACAATACCCCATCTATGGGGTTCAGGTCAGGCGAGTTGGCTGGCCAATCAAGCACAGTAATACCATGGTAGTTTTGGCACTGTGGGCGGGTGCCAAGTCCTGCTGGAAAATGAAATCAGCATCTCCATAAAGCTTGTCAGCATTGACTCTGGGTTTGATGAAACACAGTGGACCAACACCAGCAGATGACATGGCACCCTAAAGGCACCCTAAATCATCACTGACTGTGGAAACTTCACACTGGACTTCAAGCAACTTGGATTCTGTGGCTCTCCACTCTTCCTCCAGACTCTGGGACCTTGATTTCCAAATGAAATGCAACATTTATTTTCATCTGAAAAGAGGACTTTGGACCACTGACCAACGGTCCAGTTCTTTTTCTCCTTAGCCCAGGTAGGACGCTTCTGACGTTGTCTCTGGTTGAGGAGTGGCTTGACACTAGGAATGTGACACTTGTAGCCCAGTTCCTGGGCACGTCTGTGCGTGGTGGCTCTTGATGCACTGACTCCAGCCTCAGTCCACTCCTTGTGAAGCTCCCCCAGGTTCTTGAATCAGCCTTGCTTGACAATCCTCTCAAGGCTGTGGTCATCCCTGTTGCTTGTGCACCTTTTCTACCACACTTTTCCCTTCCAGTCAACTTTCCATGGATATGCTTTGATACAGCACTCTGCGAACAGCCAGCCCTTTCTGCAACGACCTCCTGTGGCTCATGGGGTATTGTCAAGAGGAAGATGAGAGACACCAGACCCAACAATGCAGACGAGCTGAAGGCCACTATCAAAGCAACCTGGGCTTCCATAACATCTCAGCAGTGCCACAGGCTGGTTGCCTCCATGCCACGCTGCGTTGATGCAGTAATTTGCGCAAAAGGAGCCCCGACCAAGTATTGAGTGCATAAATGAACATACTTCTCAGAAGGTCGACATTTCTGTATGATGAATCCTTTTATTGATTGGTCTTCTGTAATATTCTAATATTTTGAGATACTGGACTTTTGATTTTCATGAGCTGTAAGCCGTAATCATCAAGATTAAAATAAAAAAGGCTTGACATATTTCACTTTATGTGTAATGAATCTAGAATATATGAAAGTTTCACTTTTTGAATTAAATTACGGAAAATAATGAACTTTTCCACAATATTCAAATTTTTTGAGATGCACCTGTATAATAAGTACTTATGTTTTTTAACTGAGACAATAGATGGGCCAAGAGGGACACATACCAGAAGAAACACAGGAGAAAGGGCTCTGGCAGCACTTGATGCCATACTAGTTCCAGTCAGTAGGGGCTTAAACCGCCCACTTACCATAGTGGTTGTCTTACCTGCACAGACACCAAAGAGCAAAGCCCAAGCCGCAGTAGGGGTCCAAACAGATGGCGATCTGCCGGGAGGGGTAGAGCTCACACTGCAGCTTGATGGAACGACACAAGGCACTGGTGGCAGCGTGAGACATCTGGATAGGTAAGCAAAACATACAAGGGCATCGAGACAGCAACAATACTTAGAAACAACACAATCTACCATCGCATTAGATCCCAGTATTCAGATATTATTAAATTAAAACTGATTTTGTGTAACTAACGACTGGACAGTGTCTGAGTAATATTGCTGACATTTATTGTTGGGGATGTGCTGTAGTGTGAAGAGAGAATCATAAAGTTTCTTTCAGGTAAGAGTTTATTTTTATAAAAAGTTTAGATGCCCATTCGTCCACCTTAACCTCAACCTGGTAGCCCGCCGAGAATGTGTTAAACAGACACTACAACGCTGTAGTTGGCTGGCCAAACTCATATCTATGCTTCCTTCAACACGGGACATCCCTGTCAGTGCTGAAGTACCTTGACCCCAGCTAGGATGCCTGTTGTGGACACACTGAAGTCCAAGTAGGCCAGCATCTCTGGGGTGGGAGGCTTATAGATCTGGGGACTCTTCTTCCTCGGAAGGTCATCTGAAGGTCAAACAGAGGGAGAGGAGGTCAGTTTGCTGATGTTGTACCTATAAACTTACACCACCAGCCAGCAGATCTTGAGGCATGAGAATGCACTCTGTTAAGATCACCTCTTTACAGGTGTGTGCATATGCCTGTGCGCGCATGTGTGTGTGTGTGTGTGTGTGTGTGTGTGTGTGTGTGTGTGAGTGGTGTTGCTGTTGTCCCCCCCCCCTTTTTTTTCTCAAATTATACTTGGCCAACTAGCCCACTCTTCCAAGACGTCCCGGTCTCTGCTCCACCCCCTCTGCTGATCCGGGGAGGGCTGCAGACTACCACATGTCTCCTCCCATACATGTGGAGTCACCAGCCGCTTCTTTTCACCTGACAGTGAGGAGTTTCACCAGGGGGACGTAGCACGTGGGAGGATCACGCTATTCCCCCCAGTTCCCCCTCCCCCCTGACCAGGCGCCCTGACTGACCAGAGGAGGCGCTAGTGCAGCAACTAGGACACACACCCACATCCAGCTTCCCACCCGCAGACACGGCCAATTGTGAATTATGTCTGTAGGGATGGACGCCTGACCAAGCTGAAGGTAACACGGGAATTCAAACTGGCGATCCCCATGTTGGTGGGCAACGGAATAGACCGCTATGCTACCTGGACGCCCCCGTCTGTGTTGTTTTTACCTGTGTCAAGGACCACTGGCCAGCTTTTGACGTCTACAGCAGCAGCAGCCTCTTTGGATTTCAGCAGCTTCATTATTGCTTGAGTGGTCAGGATACACACAGACTTACTGACCTGTCACACGTGCACACACACACACACACACACACACACACACACACACAATCTAACAATGAGCCTCGCAGCGACCTTACATTTGTTGATCCTAAACTTGTCTGAAACAAAAACGGAGATGACTACTGGGGATGAAAGAGTGTGCTCTTTGACCCAGATTACAACAGTCAGTGTTACCTCAACAATCATCTTGACTGTGGGCAGGGTAGTGGCCAGGTTCTGTGGATGAGGAGGCCTGACAGTGACAGGCACACAGCCAGCGTAGAGGCAGCCATAGAAGGTGGCAATAAGGTCAATCCCTGAGAGCAAACATAAATTACATTGCATAGTTCAGGCATTTAGTGACTCACAATGAAAGGTGATGTCAAAGATGACAGAACAAGAAAGCAGCGGTTCTTACCTGGCGGGTATACTAGTGCTACATGGTCCCCAGCATTGAGGCGCCCTTTTTCCATCAGCGCCACCGCGACACGCTCTGCCCGCTTATGAAGCTGCAGACAGGAAGCTGTGCTAGCAACAGTACCCTGGTGAACAACAGACAACAAGAACATGCTTTAGCGCCGCCACATTTCACACGGAGATCTGATTCTCCTAGCAGTGTAGCAAATGGATGGGAAACAGAAAGTACCTTGGCATTTAGGACCAAGAAGAGAGGGTGGTCGGGTGTGGCCTGAGCCCTCCACTGCAGAACATCCTGCATGTATAAGAACTGTGGAGGAAAGACAAAAACATGAGAGAAAGTGAGCTATGACCTATAAAACAAAATCAAAGCTAGCAATAAAGGAAAAAGTCAAGAGATACTGAGGCAGTACGGGCACAAGTCCCAATGACCATGGCGGGATGAAGTGGGGATTTGACAGATCAGTGAAGGACATTAAAAAATACTGTGTTTGGACAGCTGAGAAGTATAGAGAAGTGATGGCTGATGGAAGCAGTATGAAGGGGATTAGGGATCAAAATTATACAATATGTTAATTTCCTGTAGCACAATGGGGGCAGAGTTCAAACCATGCCCCCTTTTGTCTTATTACACTGAACCAACAGGAAATCTTTCAAGATCCAAGACAGACCCCAGAGTAGTTTCTTACCTGTGTGCATAGAGGTGATGAGAGGGTGAAATGAAGATGGCTATCTACCTTACGTGCCTGGTCATTGTCTTCTAGTTGGGCTACATCTCGCCCACAGGCTTGGGCTATCCGTTTCCCGGCCACAAGGTTGCCCACTATCATAGAAGCAGGCCCAACCTCTGTCCAGCACAACAAAACACCACCATCATCATCATCAATCATGTTAGTCAGTCACACAGTATCATGACTGATACTTATTTTCTTCAGTAACAAACACAACAACACTTTGCAAAGAGAGAGCAAGTTCTCATGATTCACATGTTCTTACAATGTGAGAGCCCTCCTTACTTGCCCCTGCTGTGGCTCACCTGGTTGCTTTTGGCGTGGCTTGGGCAGGTTGGTAACACAAGTGTGGGGGCACATAAGGACATTGCAGGGGTGCAGGGCTCCCTCCAGGAAGCGCTGTTTGGTCTCAGAGATGTGGATGCCACCCAGAGGTGCCTTGGGCAGTGTGTTTGCAGGTACCAGAGCCAGGCAATACACCCCCACCTGGTGAATACTATCTATAGCCTGCACGGAAAAAAATACAAGGGAAACAAAGGGAAGAGCCAGGAGGTGAGTAAACTGAAATAGAATGGAAGAAATCGGCTTTCACATTACAGTATCAGAAAAAAGCAAAAGCATTGTTTTTATTTGACTTTTGTTATCCACTACAGTTGTGTTCTGAATATTTTCTTAAAAGGTGGATGCTTACAGAAAGACCTTATGTCCTTTTTACCCCTCCTCATGTTCTACGCCTCTTATCAACTTAACTAACAGGCCTGGGTCAAATAAATGTTTAAAAATTTCACCACTTTAAAATACTTCCTATTTTAATCATCCATCCATCCATCATCCAAACCGCTTATCCCGCTCTCAGGGTCGTGGGATGCTGGAGCCTATCCCAGCAGTCATTGAGTGGCAGGTGGGGAGACACCCTGGACAGACCGCCAGGCCATCACAGGGCACACACACATACACACACACACACACACACACACACACACACACACACGTTCACACTTAGGGACAATTTAGTACCGTGAGTCACCTGACCTACATGTCTTTGGACTGTGGGAGGAAACCAGAGCCCCCAGAAGAAACCCATGCAGACACGGGGAGAACATGCAAACTCCACCCAGAGGAAGACCCGGGACGGCCCCCAAGGTTGGACTACCCCGGGGCTCAAACCCAGGACCTTCTTGCTGTGAGGCGACCACGCTAACCACTGCGCCACCGTGTCACCCGCTGATAAATATTTCAAGTAAAAGTCATTATATTAGCATCTGTACTTGTCAGTAAGTAATAGTCATTATATTAGCATCTGTATTTGTCAGTAAAGTAAAAGTCAGCATATTAGCATCTGTATTTGTCAGTAAAGTAAAAGTCATCATATTAGCATCTGTATTTCTCAGTAAAGTAAAAGTCATCATATTAGCATCTGTATTTGTCAGTAAAGTAAAAAAAGTCATCATATTAGCATCTGTATTTGTCAGTAAAGTAAAAGTCATTATATTAGTATCTGTATTTGTCAGTAAGTAAAAGTCATCATATTAGCATCTGTATTTGTCAGTAAGTAAGTCATCATATTAGCATCTGTATTTGTCAGTAAAGTAAACGTCATTATATTAGCATCTGTACTTGTCAGTAAAGTAAATGTCATTATATTAGCATCTGTACTTGTCAGTAAAGTAAAAGTCATTATATTAGCATCTGTATTTGTCAGTAAGTAATAGTCATCATATTAGCATCTGTATTTGTCAGTAAAGTAAAAGTCATTATATTAGTATCTGTATTTGTCAGTAAGTAAAAGTCATCATATTAGCATCTGTACTTGTCAGTAAAGTAAAAGTCATTATATTAGCATCTGTATTTGTCAGTAAGTAATAGTCATCATATTAGCATCTGTATTTGTCAGTAAAGTAAAAGTCATTATATTAGTATCTGTATTTGTCAGTAAGTAAAAGTCATCATATTAGCATCTGTATTTGTCAGTAAGTAATAGTCATCATATTAGCATCTGTATTTGTCAGTAAAGTAAAAGTCATTATATTAGCATCTGTATTTGTCAGTAAGTAAAAGTCATCATATTAGCATCTGTATTTGTCAGTAAAGTAAACGTCATTATATTAGCATCTGTACTTGTCAGTAAAGTAAAAGTCATTATATTAGCATCTGTACTTGTCAGTAAAGTAAAAGTCATTATATTAGCATCTGTACTTGTCAGTAAAGTAAAAGTCATTATATTAGCATCTGTATTTGTCAGTAAGTAATAGTCATCATATTAGCATCTGTATTTGTCAGTAAAGTAAAAGTCATTATATTAGCATCTGTACTTGTCAGTAAAGTAAAAGTCATTATATTAGCATCTGTATTTGTCAGTAAGTAATAGTCATCATATTAGCATCTGTATTTGTCAGTAAAGTAAAAGTCATTATATTAGTATCTGTATTTGTCAGTAAGTAAAAGTCATCATATTAGCATCTGTATTTGTCAGTAAGTAATAGTCATCATATTAGCATCTGTATTTGTCAGTAAAGTAATAGTCATCATATTAGCATCTGTATTTGTCAGTAAAGTAAAAGTCATTATATTAGCATCTGTACTTGTCAGTAAAGTAAAAGTCATTATATTAGCATCTGTACTTGTCAGTAAAGTAAAAGTCATTATATTAGCATCTGTATTTGTCAGTAAGTAATAGTCATTATATTAGCATCTGTATTTGTCAGTAAAGTAAAAGTCATCATATTAGCATCTGTATTTGTCAGTAAAGTAAACGTCATTATATTAGCATCTGTACTTGTCAGTAAAGTAAAAGTCATTATATTAGCATCTGTATTTGTCAGTAAGTAATAGTCATCATATTAGCATCTGTATTTGTCAGTAAAGTAAAAGTCATTATATTAGCATCTGTATTTGTCAGTAAGTAAAAGTCATCATATTAGCATCTGTATTTGTCAGTAAAAGCATCTGTATTTGTCAGTAAAGTAAAAGTCATTATATTAGCATCTGTACTTGTCAGTAAAGTAAAAGTCATTATATTAGCATCTGTATTTGTCAGTAAGTAATAGTCATCATATTAGCATCTGTATTTGTCAGTAAGTAATAGTCATCATATTAGCATCTGTATTTGTCAGTAAAGTAAAAGTTATTATATTAGCATCTGTATTTGTCAGTAAGTAAAAGTCACCATATTAGCATCTGTATTTGTCAGTAAAAGCATCTGTATTTGTCAGTAAAGTAAAAGTCATCATATTAGCATTTGTATTTGTCAGTAAGTAAAAGTCATCATATTAGCATCTGTATTTGTCAGTAAAAGCATCTGTATTTGTCAGTAAAGTAAAAGTCATCATATTAGCATCTGTATTTGTCAGTAAAGTAAAAGTCATTATATTAGCATCTGTATTTTTCAGTAAGTAAAAGTCACCATATTAGCATCTGTATTTGTCAGTAAAAGCATCTGTATTTGTCAGTAAAGTAAAAGTCATTATATTAGCATCTGTATTTGTCAGTAAAAGCATCTGTATTTGTCAGTAAAGTAAAAGTCATCATATTAGCATCTGTATTTGTCAGTAAAGTTATATTAGCATCTGTATTTGTCAGTAAAAATTGGACATTAAAGGACAAATCAGAAGTGATTGAGGACAATGAACAAATAGCAACAATCTTTAATACATTCTTTGTGTACTCTGTACAATGTCTAGCTAAGAATTTTGGAGAAAGACCCAGACTTCTTCAATCAGTAAATGAGGAACTCCCAGTATTCACAATTGAATGTGTCTCTGAAGCTGCTGTTATGAAAGTGCTTGACAGCTTAAAACGGTCCAAGTCCAAGGATGTCTTCGACCTTAACTCTCATTTCTTTAAGAATTATAGATCGATTATTTGTAAACCTTTAACTCATCTGATAAATGTATCAATAAAAAAATCATGTTTTCCATCTTCCTGCAAGGCTGCAGTGGTGACACCTGTCTTTAAGTCAGGGGACAGTACTGCGCCATGAAATTACAGACCCATCAGTATTCTCCCAATAGCCTCTAAAATTGCTGAAAAGATTGTGTGTGACCAGCTAGTCACCCACTTAAATGAAGGTGCATATAATTTACACCCAATGCAATTTGGTTTCAGTAAGCATCATGCTACAGAAACTGTGATCTGTTATTTTGTGGAGCAGGTTAAAAGTTATCTTGACAATGGTGGTGTGGTTGGAGCCGTGTTTTTGGATTTTACAAAGGCCTTTGACACCTTTAATCATGACGTCCTACTCTCAAAGAGTTCAAGATTTAACTTTTCCGTTGATGCATTAGACTGGATGGAGTCCTATTTAAATAAGAGAAAACAGTGTACTAAAATTGGTGACAAATGTTCAGCAAACACATATTGTACAGCAGGGGTCCCTCAAGGGTCTATACTAGGACCCATTTTATTTAGTATATACATAAACGACCTTCCACAAGCCTGTCCAGATGTAAACGTTCAAATGTATGCCGACGATACAGTCATCTTAACTCATACAAGATCAAAAGAGCAAAGTGCAGCTAAATTAACAGCTGCCATGTGCAAGGTATCGGATTGGCTTACAAACTCATGCTTAACTCCCAATGTAAGCAAAACAGTCTGCATGTACTTTAATCAAGGACCAACAATTCAGTTGATCCGGACATTTTATTAAATGGTGAAGTTATTAATACGGTGACACATGTAAAATATTCAGGCATCATAATGGACAAGCACTTGCCTTTTAAAAAACATGTCAGTAAGGTAACCAAGAACATTAAGTTCAATTTGAATAATTTTAAGAGCATCAGGCATCAAATGTCTTCATCTGCCGCAAATCTTTTTCTACATGCCATGATTTTCCCTCATTTGTCGTACTGTATAACCACTTGGTCCCAAGCAGGTGTGACCAACCCTCAAGCCAATAAATTCTCTATATAAACAGATTTTTAAAAATATTGGATAAAAAAACCAAGGGAATTTCACCACTGCCATATCCTGAAAAAATATAACTGTCCTAATTTTGATAATTTTTTGTTTTATTCAGATGTATGCCTGATGTTCAAGATTATTCATGGACTCACCCCCCTGAGAGCATGCCTGGCCTCTCCCGACAATGACAGAACTGTAAGGGTCAGAACCAGAGCATCTTCAAGGGGAGATTGGGTACCACAGTTTAGGAAGACTACTTTTGATCAATTAGCCTTTTCAGTAAAAGTGGTGGGAAAGTGGAATTCCCTTCCCCCAATGTCAGAGAGTCAGCCAGCTTTGCGGTGTTTAAAAAGTGTCGTAAACTTTGGTTAAAATCAGCACAAACGTGTAATCACAAATAAATGTCCTTGCTTTAACATTTTGCACATACTTTAGATTTCACTCGGGGTTTTTGTTGTGCTTTTTATTCAGAGTAGTTACTATATTTTTCTTAGTCAGGAGCAGCCCAGGGTTCTGGCCTGAACCAGCCTAGGGTTCTGGCCTGAACCAACCTAGGGTTCTGCCTGAACCAACCTAGGGTTCTGCCTGAACCAGCCCAGGGTTCTGGCCTGAACCAACCTAGGGTTCTGCCTGAACCAGCCTAGGGTTCTGGCTGGAACCAGCCCAGGTGCAACTGACCGTAGACTTGTGTGTAATTTATAGTTCCGGCCATTGAACAGGCCAGACTGGTTTTTAGAGCTGTTGTCATAGTTTAGGTCGGATTGTTATTTATTGATGTTTCAGGTCAGTTTACTATTTATATTTATTGTTGCTGAATAGATGAAACCCATATTCATTATGTTGTTGTCATATAGGCCAGATTGCTAGTTATATCCCCTGTTTTAAATAGATCAGATTGTATTTATAACTTTTGAGTTAAAGTTGATCAGCCACAGCATGAAGATTTGGGAAAGAGTAATAGAAGCTAGGTTAAGAGGAGAGGTGACGATCAGCGAGCAGCAGTATGGTTTCATGCCACGAAAGAGCACCACAGATGCGATGTTTGCTTTGAGAATGTTGATTGAGAAGTATAGAGAAGGCCAGAAAGAGTTGCATTGTGTCTTTGTAGATTTAGAGAAAGCTTATGACAGAGTGCCGAGAGAGGAGGTGTGGTATTGTATGAGGAAGTCAGGAGTTGCAGAGAAGTATGTAGGAGTGGTGCAGGATACGTATGAGGGAAGTGTGACAATGGTGAGGTGTGCGGTTGGAATGACAGATGGGTTCAAGGTGGAGGTGGGATTACATCAAGGATCGGCTCTTAGCCCTTTCTTGTTTGCAATGGTGATGGACAGGTTGACGGACAAGATCAGGCAGGAGTCTCCATGGACGATGATGTTCGCGGATGACATTGTGATCTGTAGCGAGAGTAGGGTGCAGGTCGAGGAGAGCCTGGAGAGGTGGAGGTATGCACTAGAGAGAAGAGGAATGAAAGTCAGTAGGAGCAAGACGGAATACCTATGCGTGAATGAGAGAGAGGACAGTGGAATGGTCAGGATGCAAGGAGTGGAGGTGACAAAGGCATCTGAGTTTAAATACTTGGGGTCAACTGTCCAAAGTAACGGGGAGTGCAGTAGAGAGGTGAAAAAGAGAGTGCAGGCAGGTTGGAGTGGGTGGAGAAGTGTGTCAGGAGTGATTTGCGACAGAAGGGTACCAGCAAGAGTTAAAGGGAAAGTTTACAAGATGGTTGTGAGACCAGCTATGTTATATGGTTTGGAGACAGTGGCACTGACGAAAAGACAGGAGGCGGAGCTGGAGGTGGCAGAGTTGAAGATGCTAAGATTTTCACTGGGAGTAACGAAGAAGGACAGGATTAGGAACGATTATATTAGAGGGACCGCTCAGGTTGGACGGTTTGGAGACAAAGCAAGAGAGGCAAGATTGAGATGGCTTGGACATGTGTGGAGGAGAGATGCTGGGTATATTGGGAGAAGGATGCTGAATATGGAGCTGCCAGGGAAGAGGAGAAGAGGAAGGCCAAAGAGGAGGTTTATGGATGTGGTGAGGGAAGACATGCAGGTGGCTGGTGTGACAGAGGAAGACGCAGAAGACAGGAAGAAATGGAAACGGATGATCCGCTGTGGCGACCCCTAACGGGAGCAGCCGAAAGTAGTAGTAGTAGTAGTAGTAGTATTTATAACTTTTGAGATTGGTTTTCTGATGTATTGTCATGTTTTTATTTTGTCTTGATTGTTCTTTGTCTGCCTGTCC
Organism: Lampris megalopsis; assembly: GCA_022114975.2. Lineage (NCBI taxonomy): Eukaryota > Metazoa > Chordata > Actinopteri > Lampriformes > Lampridae > Lampris > Lampris megalopsis. The sequence continues at coordinate 29,132 of JAJHIY020000268.1, forward strand.
AATAGTTTTCTTATGTATTGTTATGTTTTTACTTCTGTATTAATTGTTGTTTGTCTGCCTGTCCAATAGTTTTCTTATGTATTGTTATGTTTTTACTTCTGTATTAATTGTTGTTTGTCTGCCTGTCCAATAGTTTTCTTATGTATTGTTGTGTTTTTACTTCTGTATTAATTGTTGTTTGTTTGCCTGCCCAGGGACTGCAGATGCAAATTAGCTGCCAACTAACTCTGGTGCAATTGTAAAATTGTGCGTTGTCCCTGTCAAAAAAACAATAAACTAAACTAAGTAAACGCATTTATATTAGCATCTGTATTTGTCAGTAAAGTAAAAGTCATATTAGCATCTGAATTTGTCAGTAAATTAAAAGTCATCATATTAGCATCTGTACCTGTCAGTAAAGTAAAAGTCATTGCATTAGCATCTGTATTTGTCAGTAAAGTAAACCAAGTAAAAAAACACGTTCTACAGAATTACTTAAGTTTTGAAGAAGTGTTCATCAGAAGTGTAACTTAGCAATGCATAAAAGTCCTTGCACGTCAACCCCTTTCTTTCCGGCGATGCTTCCGCAGGTGAAGGTAATACATGCAACACCGGTACTGTATATCAGTGAGTGCTTGCAGACCAGCTGCAAATCTGCCACACCGCTCTATTCCATCAGTTTCAAAATCCTCTGTTGTTCTGCAGGATTTTGCATATTGCCTGTCATCAAAGCTGCAATGAAGACAAAGCAACTGTTGTCAGCTGACAGGTTTGAACCCCAATATCTATAACTATTTGACAAGGGAAACAAACAGCGCAAAAAATAAACAAATAACTAAAAGAAAATATAGCAAGGAACTGCTGAAGGCATAGGTTTTGAACATGACACATGTTTTGTTTTTGTGGATTTTCCCGCCCTTTTTTCCCCACTTGTATCCGGCCAATTACCCCACTCTTCTGAGCCGTCCCGGTCTCTGCTCCACCCCCTCTGCTGATCTGGGGAGGGCTGCAGACTACCACATACCCCCTCCCATACATGTGGAGTCACCAGCCGCTTCTTTTCACCTGACAGTGAGGAGTTTCACCGGGGGGACGTAGCACGTGGGAGGATCACGCTATTCCCCCCAGTTCCCCCTCCCCCCTGAACAGACGCCCCGACCGACCAGAGGAGGCGTGAGTGCAGTGACCAGGACACATACCCACATCCAGCTTCCCACCCACAGACATGGCCAACTGTGTCTGTAGAGACACTAAGCCAGGGGTAACACAGGGATTTGAACCAGTGATCCCCGTGTTGATAGGCAACGGAACAGCCCGCCATGCTACCTGGACACCCATGGCAGTTCTTTTTAATCTTTACGCCTACACTGTAATATAAGCTGGTATATAATGTCCCGGGTTAGCGTTGCTCAGCTTTGCTGTTTTAATAACCCAGCATAATGCTGTTTTGTACTGATGGAGCACCATTCGGGTTTTTCCAACTGGGTCTGCAGATCATACAATACACTTTTTTAGGACCACCTCCCCCCCAAAATTGTGTAAAATGTTTTTTAAATTCAGAACCCAAAACTTTTATTTTGTCCTCTTGGGAAAAAAACATTGCAGGTGGTCTGCGAAGGCCTTGAAAGTCAGGTTGTGTGCGAACAAGGCAGAAGATTAGCAGAAGATCATGTAGCACCTGAAGAACACGGCTCATCCACTGAAAGCTGTCCTCCTCGGAGGCATCTGGTCTTTGTTCTGCCACAACAACGATTCTTTCATCATGTAGCACTGACACAGAAAACACCGCTATCCTGGAACACACAAATAAAACCCCCGTGTTACAATGGCAGCACTGTATACAACACTGCACTGAACAACAAACACACAATGCATCTGGGGCTTCCATGTCAGCAGCCGACCAACTCTCATGTAGACAGTTTTCAGCTGTAGCTACAACCAACTGTAGGTTTTGGAAAAAAAAGGAGTTTTTACACTTCCCCTCCTTTACCTTCCCCTGTAAACAAACTTCATGGGCTCCACTGCCAGTGCGGTGGCGACCACGTCATCAGCGTTGTGTCTCCGCCCACTCACCACCATCAGCCCATCCATCTTCCCCACAACAAACACCAGATGGTCCTGGTGGGGTGACACAATGAAGACACAGCTACATTTTTATTCATTTATTTTTTAACCCCCCCCTTTTCTCCCCAATTGTACTTGGCCAATTACCCCACTCTTCCAAGCCAACCCGGTCTCTGCTCCACCCCCTCTGCTGATCCGGGAAGGGCTGCAGACTACCACATGCCTCCTCCCATACATGTGGGGTCACCAGCCGCTTCTTTTCACCTGACAGTGAGGAGTCTCACCAGGGGGAAGTAGTGCATGGGAAGAGCACGCTATTCCCCCCAGTATCCCCTCCCCCCTCAAACAAGCGCACTGATTGACCAGAGGAGGCGCTAGTGCAGCGACCAGGACACATACCCACATCCGGCTTGCCAGCCCACAGACACGGCCAGTTGTGTCTGTAGGGACGCCTAACCAAGTCGGAGGTAACGCGGGGATTCGAACTGGCGATCCCTGTGTTGGTAGGCAACGGTTTAGACTGCTACGCTACCCGGATGCCCCCACACATTTACATTTTTAGGAACTAAACTGGTGTTAGCACCTGGAGGGATCAGTGTCTCGCTTAAGGGCACGTCAACAGAACGGGCGGTTGTAAGCTGTGAAAGAATAAGTATATTGCACACACTCTTTTGTGAAACACACAGCAGTACACAACAAAGCAGGTGTTTAGTTAACTCTTTTCCAAACCCCCAGAAGCTTTACTGCTGTTGGTGCCAAGACTGACAATCAGTGAAACCACTTGAGTCCAGTAAAGTGCTTGAGAGGACATGGATAACACAGCGGCGAGGTAAAATCCAGACCACTACTGAGCAAACTGGGTGAACTGAAATAAGAACAGAATTCAGTCAGCCAGTCATGCGTCCACTGTAACAGAAGTCAGTCAGCCAGTCATTCACCCACGGTAACAGAAATCAGTCAGCCAGTCATTCATCCACTGTAACAGAAATCAGTCAGCCAGTCATGCGTCCACTGTGACAGAAATCAGTCAGCCAGTCATGCGTCCACTGTAACAGAAGTCAGTCAGCCAGTCATTCACCCACGGTAACAGAAATCAGTCAGCCAGTCATTCATCCACTGTAACAGAAATCAGTCAGCCAGCCATTCACCCACTGTAACAGAAATCAGTCAGCCAGTCATTCACCCACTGTAACAGAAATCAGTCAGCCAGTCATTCACCCACTGTAACAGAAATCAGTCAGCCAGTCATTCATCCACTGTAACAGAAATCAGTCAGCCAGTCATTCGTCCACTGTAACAGTGGACATAACCTGGACCGGTTCTTCCGTACAGTTGAGTAACGCCAGCCGGACACTAAAGTCTCGTCTGACCTCGAGCTGAAATGAGAAAGGTCAGCCCTTACTAAAACATCTGTGCTTAACTCCTTTCTTTTTTAAGACCGTTCCTAAGGGAAACTACTGTCCTCAGTGTTTGTTCTGGTGCTGAGCCACCGAGACATCCAGCACTTGGCAAACAAGTCAAGGTCAAAGCAGAAAAATAAGGGAGTTTAGGATCAGGAAGAAAACTGACCGGTCCCACAAATCCCAGTAAAGACGTCCTGGTGAAGGGTCTGTCGCTGATTGGGGCTCCAGACAATGTTACTGGGATAGCCTGCAACAACACACATTACAGAAGACACAGGTAAGTGAGGGCTCAAATGTGGCCCATGTGTGCATGCCAGCACATGCTATAAAAGCACTTTCTAAGATTTTATACTTCTGATTTTGAAGTTTTTTGCGAGGTGAAGATTATCATCAATATTTCAAAGATCTGGAGCAGCCAATCTGGAAATATTATTTCAACACCTAAGAACTGAGTATATTTTCTGCAAAAAGGACCAACATTTGTTTAAATATGGTCCAAAATAATCATTTTGAAAAAGCAGGGGCAACGCTTATTAAAGGGTGAATATGTCATATTGGGAGGGAAAAAATGCACAAATACCAATACAAACAAGCAAATTCACACATAAACAAACATGCAATATGTTGTGAACACTACATACTCCAGAGGGTACATACTCCAGACGGTACACTTATCTTTCATTTACTGGGCTATGGAAGTCCCCCCAAAAAATGCACTTTTCATACAATGTCAGATTAGACGAATAAACAACAAACTGTCACACAACCAGTCTTCAAGGAAAGGATCACTGACCTCAAAGATGTTCTTGGTCATGCCAGGCAGGCCGTAGTAGGCAACGCCCGTGCTACCTGAGCTCACGCAGATCTCACCCACCTCATCTGTCTGACAGAGATAGGGAGTCCCCTCCACTCGCACCACACAAACCAGGGCTGAGGATGCACAATGATGACATCATCATTCACCAGAAGGAGGGGTGAGAAACAATTAGCTATCATCCTAAGTAGAGATCTCAATTCATTGATCCATTTTAATCCTGTAGGAATGGCTTTGTAATGGACATTTTTTGAACATCTGACATTCGTTCATTCATCATCAGCCACTTCTCCGGGATCGGGTCATGGTGGCAGCAAGCTAAGTAGGGCACTCCTGACGTCCCTCTCCCCAGAAACGCCCTCCAGCTCCTCCTGGGGGATCCCAAGGCGTTCCCAGGCCAGATTGGACATGTAGTCCCTCCAGCAAATTCTGGGTCTACCCCGGGGTCTCCACCCAGTTGGCCATGCCTGGTCAACCTCCAAAGGAAGGCGCCCAGGAGGCATCCCAATCAGATGCCCGAACCACCTCAACTGGCTCCTTTCGATGCGAAGGAGCAGCGACTCTACTCTGAGCTCCCTCCGGATGTCCGAGCTCCTCACCCTATCTCTAATGCTGAGCTGAGACACCCTACAGATATTATTTATTGTTTTGTTATGCAATGTGTGTATGCAAATTGCTGTATTGCTGCTTTTACAATTGGCCACACAAATAGTTATATTTGGGGAAAAAACACACCTCTGGACAGTCAAAATACTCTGGCTGCAGAGTGAAGACAACTCGGGACAAAAGAAATGACTGAAAAATCCTGGATTCATGCATGTCACAAGCAACAGTTAGTATCCAATACAAAGCAGCAACGTCCAGGACCAACAGCACCACTGACTTAGCGGAGCAGTTAGCCCGAGCCTCGTACTTTCTTCCCCCAACCTCAGCAACAAGAGCAGTTACAGCACAGCGTACCTCCAGGCATGACCTGTCCCACATCCTGCACAGTGAGGACAGACAGTTTCTCCTCGGTGTCCACACGGATCACACTGTGGCTCAGACCGCCCATAGACAGCACCGCCTTCCCGGGAGGGGGAACACCCATCTCTGGGGGTCTGCGAGAGGGATGAGGAATTATTATATCATGTTGATGATATATCATGTTGATAATATATGTTCATCAGCTGGCTAAACGTAGGAAAATATTTGATAGTCATGGCTGCTTTTGACATCCACAACATTGCTTTGTCAGCCTTGTAACTTCCAACTGCTGAGAAACCATCTGCTCGCTCCGTATTACCACCACTCCAGAAACAGTGTTTTTGTTGAGAAACTATCTGCTCGTTCTATATTAAAACCACTCCAGAAACGGTGTTTTTGTTGAGAAACTATCTGCTCGCTCTATATTACCACCACTCCAGGAACAGTGTTTTTGTTGAGAAACCATCTGCTCACTCCCTATTATGACCACTCCAGAAACAATGAGAACATTCACAGACATGTTCCAGAAACAGTGTTTTTGTTGAGAAAGTATGTGCTCGCTCTGTATTACCACCACTCCAGAAACAGTGTTTTTGTTGAGAAACTATCTGCTCGCTCTGTATTACCACCACTCCAGAAACGGTGTTTTTGTTGAGAAACTATCTGCTCGCTCCGTATTACGACCACTCCAGAAACGGTGTTTTTGTTGAGAAACCATCTGCTCGCTTTGTATTACCAACACTCCAGAAAGCAGCCTGTTCTTACAAACAGCTTACCTCCATGAATAAAACAGGGGATTCAGGGAGTGACTAGTGATTCCTCGCACCCTTGTTGTGCTCTGCTTCAAGCGTTAGCAACCAGTCACCTGTGGTGCAAAACCCCAGGAAGACTGCACTGGAAAAGTGGACATACTGGCTCACTTCCTGTGTGTGATGATGCATGTTTCTTCCCACCAGTGATATGAATACTTGAACGTACAGATTGTCACAGTTCAGTTTTACGAGTCAACAGAGCTGGTCATCCACTCCCTGTCATCCACTCCGTCATCCACTCCCTGTCATCCACTCCCTGTTACGCACTCCCTGTCACCCACTCCGTCATCCACTCCCTGTCATCCACTCCGTCATCCACTCCCTGTCATCCACTCCCTGTTACGCACTCCCTGTCATCCACTCCCTGTCATCCACTCCCTGTCATCCACTCCCTGTCATCCACTCCCTGTCACCCACTCCCTGTCACGCACTCCTTGTCATCCACTCCCTGTCATCCACTCCCTGTCATCCACTCCGTCATCCACTCCCTGTCATCCACTCCCTGTTACGCACTCCCTGTCATCCACTCCCTGTTACGCACTCCCTGTCACCCACTCCGTCATCCACTCCCTGTCATCCACTCCGTCATCCACTCCCTGTCATCCACTCCCTGTTACGCACTCCCTGTCATCCACTCCCTGTTACGCACTCCCTGTCATCCACTCCCTGTCATCCACTCCCTGTCACCCACTCCCTGTCACGCACTCCTTGTCATCCACTCCCTGTCACGCAGTCCTTGTCATCCACTCACTGGCACCCACTCACTTTCACCCACTCCCTGTCATCCACTCCCTGTCATTCACTCCCTGTCACCCACTCCCTGTCACACAGTCCTTGTCATCCACTCCCTGTCACGCAGTCCTTGTCATCCACTCACTGGCACCCACTCACTTTCACCCACTCACTGTCATCCACTCCCTGTCATCCACTCCCTGTCATCCACTCACTGTCATCCACTCCCTGTCATCCACTCACTGTCACCCACTCCCTGTCACCCTATCACTGTCATCCATTCACTGTCATCCACTCCCTGTCACCCACTCACTGTCATCCACTCCCTGTCACCCACTCACTGTCATCCACTCCCTGTCACCCACTCACTGTCATCCACTCCCTGTCATCCACTCCCTGTCACCCACTCACTGTCATCCACTCCCTGTCACCCACTCACTGTCATCCACTCCCTGTCATCCACTCACTGTCATCCACTCACTGTCATCCACTCCCTGTCACCCACTCACTGTCATCCAATCACTGTCATCCACTCCCTGTCATCCAATCACTGTCATCCAATCACTGTCATCCACTGACAGTCACCCACTCCCTGTCATCCACTCCCTGTCATCCAATCACTGTCATCCACTCATTGTCATACATTCACTGTCATCCACTCACTGTCACCCACTCACTGTCATTCATTCATTGTCATCCATTAACTGTCATCCACTCATTGTCATCCACTCCCTGTCATCAAATCACTGTCATTCACTCCCTGTCATCCACTCCCTGTCATCCACTCACTGTCATCAAATCCCTGTCATCCACTCACTGTCACCCACTCCCTGTCACCTTATCACTGTCATCCATTCACTGTCATCCACTCACTGTCATCTACTCACTGTCATCCATTCACTGTCATCCATTCACTGTCATCCACTCCCTGTCACCCACTCACCGTCACCCACTCACTGTCATCCATTGACTGTCATCCAGTTACTGTCATCCATTCACTGTCATCCATTCACTGTCATCCATTCACTGTCATCCACTCCCTGTCATCCATTCACTGTCACCCACTCCCTGACATCCACTCCCTGTCATCCACTCACTGTCACCCACTCACCGTCACCCACTCACTGTCATCCATTCACTGTCATCCACTCCCTGTCATCCACTCACTGTCATCCATTCACTGTCATCCATTCACTGTCATCCACTCTCTGTCACCCACTCCCTGTCATCCATTCACTGTCATCCATTCACTGTCATCCACTCCCTGTCATCCATTCACGGTCATCCACTCACTGTCATCCATTCACTGTCATCCACTCATTGTCATCCACTCCCTGTCATCCACTCACCTGTCATCCATTCATTGTCATCCACTCTCTGTCACCCACTCCCTGTCATCCATTCACAGTCATCCACTCACTGTCATCCATTCACTGTCATCCACTCATTGTCATCCACTCCTTGTCATCCAATCACTGTCATCCACTCCCTGTCATCCAATCACTGTAACCCATTCACTGTCATACACTCCCTGTCATCCATTCACTGTCATCCATTCACAGTCATCCACTCCCTGTCATCCATTCACAGTCATCCACTCACTGTCATCCATTCACTGTCATCCACTCCTTGTCATCCAATCACTGTCATCCACTCCCGTCATTCAATCACTGTAACCCACTCACTGTCATACACTCCCTGTCATCCAATCACTGTCATCCACTCACTGTCACCCACTCCCTGTCATCCACTCACTGTCATCCACTCCCTGACATCCACTCATTGTCATCCACTCCTTGTCATCCAATCACTGTCATCCACTCCCTGTCATCCAATCACTGTAACCCATTCACTGTCATACACTCCCTGTCATCCATTCACTGTCATCCATTCACAGTCATCCACTCCCTGTCATCCATTCACAGTCATCCACTCACTGTCATCCATTCACTGTCATCCACTCATTGTCATCCACTCCTTGTCATCCAATCACTGTCATCCACTCCCGTCATTCAATCACTGTAACCCACTCACTGTCATCCACTCCCTGTCATCGACGCACTGTCATCCATTCATTGTCATCCACTCCCTGTCATCGACGCACTGTCATCCATTCATTGTCATCCACTCCCTGTCATCAAATCAGTGTCATTCACTCACTGTCATCCACTCCCTGTCATCCACTCATTGTCATCCAATCACTGTCATCCAATCACTGTCATCCACTCCCGTCATTCAATCACTGTAACCCACTCACTGTCATCCACTCATTGTCATCCACTCCCTGTCATCCAATCACTGTCATCCACTCCCTGTCATCCACTCATTGTCATCCACTCCCTGTCATCCAATCACTGTCATCCACTCCCGTCATTCAATCACTGTAACCCACTCACTGTCATCCACTCCCTGTTTTCCACTCCCTGTCATCCAATCACTGTCATCCACTCATTTTCATCCACTCCTTGTCATCCACTCACTGTCACCCACTCCTTGTCATCCATTCATTGTCATCCACTCCCTGTCATCAAATCACTGTCATTAACTCACTGTCATCCACTCACTGTCATCCACTCCCTGTCATCCACTCCTTGTCATCCAATCACTGTCATCCACTCCCTGTCATCCACTCCTTGTCATCCAATCGCTGTCATCCACTCACTGTCATCCACTCCCTGTCATCCACTCCTTGTCATCCACTCACTGTCATCCACTCCCTGTCATCCACTCCTTGTCATCCAATCGCTGTTGTCCACTCCCTGTCACACACTCACTGTCATCCACTCACTGTCATCCACTCACTGTCATCCATTCACTGTCATCCACTCCCTGTCATCCACTCCTTGTCATCCAATCACTGTCATCCACTCACTGTCATCCATTCACTGTCATCCACTCCCTGTCATCCACTCCCCGTCATCCAATCACTGTCATCCACTCCCTGTCATCCAATCACTGTCATCCACTCCCATCATTCAATCACTGTAACCCACTCACTGTCATCCACTCCCTGTCATCCAATCACTGTTGTCCACTCCCTGTCACCCACTCACTGTCATCCACTCACTGTCATCCATTCACTGTCATCCATTCACTGTCATCCACTCCTTGTCATCAACTCCCTGTCATCCACTCATTTTCATCCACTCCTTGTCATCCAATCACTGTCATCCACTCACTGTCATCCACTCCCGTCATTCAATCACTGTAACCCACTCACTGTCATCCACTCCCTGTCATCCAATCACTGTCATCCCCTCATTGTCATCCACTCCTTGTCATCCAATCACTGTCATCCACTCCCTGTCATCCAATCTGTCATCCACTTCCGTCATCCACTCACTATCATCCACTGCCTGTCATCCACTCACTGTCATCCACTCCCTGTCATCCACTCACTGTCATCCATTCACTGTCATCCACTCCCTGTAATCCACTCACTGTCACCCACTCCCTGTCATCCATTCACTGTCATCCACTCACTGTCATCCAATCACTGTCATCCATTCACTGTCATCCACTCCCTGTGCCCCACTCACTGTCACCCACTCCCTGTCATCCGTTCACTGTCACCCACTCACTGTCATCCATTCATTGTCATCCACTCCCTGTCATCCACTCACTGTCATCCACTCCCCGTCATCCACTCCCCGTCATCCACTCCCTGTCATCCACTCACTGTCATCCACTCCCCGTCATCCACTCCCCGTCATCCACTCCCTGTCATCCACTGCCTGTCATCCACTCCCTGTCATCCACTCATTTTCATCCACTCATTTTCATCCACTCCCTGTCATCCACTCATTTTCATCCACTCCTTGTCATCCACTCCCTGTCATCCACTCATTTTCATCCACTCCTTGTCATCCACTCCCTGTCATCCACTCATTTTCATCCACTCCTTGTCATCCACTCCCTGTCATCCACTCATTTTCATCCAATCACTGTCATGCACTCCCGTCATTCAATCACTGTAACCCACTCACTGTCATCCACTCACTGTCATCCACTCCTTGTCATCCAATCACTGTCATCCACTCCCTGTCATCCAATCACTGTCATCCACTCCCTGTCATCCAATCACTGTCATCCACTCACTATCATCCACTGCCTGTCATCCACTCACTGTCATCCAGTCCCGGTCATCCAATCACTGTCATCCACTCCCTGTCATCAACTCACTGTCATCCACTCCCCGTCATCCACTCCCCGTCATCCACTCAATGTCATCCACTCAATGTCATCCACTCCCCTTCATCCACTCACTATCATCCACTCCCTGTCATCCAATCACTGTCATCCACTCCCTGTCATCCACTCCCTGTCATCCACTCCTTGTCATCCAATCACTGTCATCCACTCACTGTCATCCATTCACTGTCACCCACTCACTGTCATCCACTCCCTGTCATCCAATCACTGTCATCCCCTCATTGTCATCCACTCCTTGTCATCCAATCACTGTCATCCACTCCCTGTCATCCAATCTGTCATCCACTTCCGTCATCCACTCCCTGTCATCCACTGCCTGTCTTCCACTCACTGTCACCCACTCCCTGTCATCCATTCACTGTCATCCACTCACTGTCATCCAATCACTGTCATCCATTCACTGTCATCCACTCCCTGTGCCCCACTCACTGTCACCCACTCCCTGTCATCCGTTCACTGTCACCCACTCACTGTCATCCATTCATTGTCATCCACTCCCTGTCATCCACTCACTGTCATCCACTCCCCGTCATCCACTCCCCGTCATCCACTCCCTGTCATCCACTCACTGTCATCCACTCCCCGTCATCCACTCCCCGTCATCCACTCCCTGTCATCCACTCACTGTCACCCACTCTCTGTCATCCATTCACTGTCATCCACTCACTGTCATCCAATCACTGTCATCCACTCACTGTCATCCACTCCCTGTCATCCACTTATTTTCATCCACTCCCTGTCATCCACTCATTTTCATCCAATCACTGTCATGCACTCCCGTCATTCAATCACTGTAACCCACTCACTGTCATCCACTCACTGTCATCCATTCACTGTCATCCACTCATTGTCATCCACTCCTTGTCATCCACTCCCTGTCATCCAATCACTGTCATCCACTCCCTGTCATCCAATCACTGTCATCCACTCACTATCATCCACTGCCTGTCATCCACTCACTGTCATCCAGTCCCGGTCATCCAATCACTGTCATCCACTCCCTGTCATCCACTCCCCGTCATCAACTCACTGTCATCCTCTCACTGTCATCCACTCACTGTCATCCACTCCCCGTCATCCACTCAATGTCATCCACTCCCGTCATTCAATCACTGTAACCCACTCACTGTCAACCACTCCCTGTCATCCAATCACTGTCATCCCCTCATTGTCATCCACTCCTTGTCATCCAATCACTGTCATCCACTCCCTGTCATCCAATCTGTCATCCACTTCCGTCATCCACTCACTATCATCCACTGCCTGTCAATCACTCCCTGTCATCCACTCACTGTCATCCATTCACTGTCATCCACTCCCTGTAGTCCACTCACTGTCACCCACTCCCTGTCATCCACTCACTGTCACCCACTCCCTGTCATCCATTCACTGTCATCCACTCCCTGTCATCCATTCACTGTCATCCACTCACTGTCATCCAATCACTGTCATCCATTCACTGTCATCCACTCCCTGTGCCCCACTCCCTGTCATCCGTTCACTGTCACCCACTCACTGTCATCCATTCATTGTCATCCACTCCCTGTCATCCACTCACTGTCATCCACTCCCCGTCATCCAATCCCCGTCATCCACTCCCTGTCATCCACTCCCCGTCATCCACTCCCCGTCATCCACTCCCTGTCATCCACTGCCTTTCATCCACTTACTGTCATCCACTCACTGTCATCCACTCCCTGTCATCCACTCATTTTCATCCACTCCCTGTCATCCACTCATTTTCATCCAATCACTGTCATGCACTCCCGTCATTCAATCACTGTAACCCACTCATTGTCATCCACTCACTGTCATCCATTCACTGTCATCCACTCACTGTCATCCATTCACTGTCATCCACTCACTGTCATCCACTCACTGTCATCCATTCACTGTCATCCACTCATTGTCATCCACTCCTTGTCATCCACTCCCTGTCATCCAATCACTGTCATCCACTCACTATCATCCACTGCCTGTCATCCACTCACTGTCATCCAGTCCCGGTCATCCAATCACTGTCATCCACTCCCTGTCATCCACTCCCCGTCATCCACTCAATGTCATCCACTCACTGTCATCCACTCCCCGTCGTCCACTCACTGTCATCCACTCCCCTTCATCCACTCACTATCATTCACTCACTATCATCCACTCCCTGTCATCCAATCACTGTCATCCAATCACTGTCATCCACTCCCTGTCATCCACTCCTTGTCATCCAATCACTGTCATCCACTCCCTGTCATCCAATCTGTCATCCACTTCCGTCATCCACTCCCTGTCATCCACTGCCTGTCATCCACTCACTATCATCCACTCCCTGTCATCCACTCACTGTCATCCACTCCCTGTCATCCACTCACTGTCATCCACTCCCTGTCATCCACTCCCTGTAATCCACTCACTGTCATCCACTCACTGTCATCCACTCCCTGTAATCCACTCACTGTCACCCACTCCCTGTCATCCATTCACTGTCATCCAATCACTGTCATCCATTCACTGTCATCCACTCCCTGTGCCCCACTCCCAGTCACCCACTCACTGTCATCCATTCATTGTCATCCACTCCCTGTCATCCACTCACTGTCATCCACTCCCCGTCATCCACTCCCCGTCATCCACTCCCTGTCATCCACTCACCGTCATCCACTCCCCGTCATCCACTCCCCGTCATCCACTCCCTGTCATCCACTGCCTGTCATCCACTTACTGTCATCCACTCCCTGTCATCCACTCATTTTCATCCACTCCTTGTCATTCAATCAATGTCATCCATTCACTGTCATCCACTCCTTGTCATCCACTCCCTGTCATCCACTCATTTTCATCCAATCACTGTCATGCACTCCCGTCATTCAATCACTGTAACCCACTCACTGTCATCCACTCACTGTCATCCATTCACTGTCATCCACTCATTGTCATCCACTCCTTGTCATCCACTCCCTGTCATCCACTCCCTGTCATCCAATCACTGTCATCCCCTCATTGTCATCCACTCCTTGTCATCCAATCACTGTCATCCACTCCCTGTCATCCAATCTGTCATCCACTTCCATCATCCACTCACTATCATCCACTGCCTGTCAATCACTCCCTGTCATCCACTCACTGTCATCCATTCACTGTCATCCACTCCCTGTAGTCCACTCACTGTCACCCACTCCCTGTCATCCACTCACTGTCACCCACTCCCTGTCATCCATTCACTGTCATCCACTCCCTGTCATCCATTCACTGTCATCCACTCACTGTCATCCAATCACTGTCATCCATTCACTGTCATCCACTCCCTGTGCCCCACTCCCTGTCATCCGTTCACTGTCACCCACTCACTGTCATCCACTCACTGTCATCCACTCCCTGTCATCCACTCATTTTCATCCACTCCTTGTCATCCACTCCCTGTCATCCACTCATTTTCATCCACTCCTTGTCATCCACTCCCTGTCATCCACTCATTTTCATCCACTCCTTGTCATCCACTCCTTGTCATCCACTCCCTGTCATCCACTCATTTTCATCCAATCACTGTCATGCACTCCCGTCATTCAATCACTGTAACCCACTCACTGTCATCCACTCACTGTCATCCATTCACTGTCATCCACTCATTGTCATCCACTCCTTGTCATCCACTCCCTGTCATCCAATCACTGTCATCCACTCCCTGTCATCCAATCACTGTCATCCACTCACTATCATCCACTGCCTGTCATCCACTCACTGTCATCCAGTCCCGGTCATCCAATCACTGTCATCCACTCACTGTCATCCACTCCCTGTCATCAACTCACTGTCATCCACTCACTGTCATCCACTCCCCGTCATCACCTCCCTGTCATCCACTCACTGTCATCCACTCCCCGTCATCCACTCCCCGTCATCCACTCAATGTCATCCACTCCCCGTCATCCACTCAATGTCATCCACTCAATGTCATCCACTCCCCTTCATCCACTCACTATCATCCACTCCCTGTCATCCAATCACTGTCATCCACTCCCTGTCATCCACTCCCTGTCATCCACTCCTTGTCATCCAATCACTGTCACCCACTCCCTGTCATCCATTCACTGTCATCCACTCACTGTCATCCAATCACTGTCATCCATTCACTGTCATCCACTCCCTGTGCCCCACTCACTGTCACCCACTCCCTGTCATCCGTTCACTGTCACCCACTCACTGTCATCCATTCATTGTCATCCACTCCCTGTCATCCACTCACTGTCATCCACTCCCCGTCATCCAGTCCCCGTCATCCACTCCCTGTCATCCACTCACTGTCATCCACTCCCCGTCATCCACTCCCCGTCATCCACTCCCTGTCATCCACTCACTGTCACCCACTCCCTGTCATCCATTCACTGTCATCCACTCACTGTCATCCAATCACTGTCATCCACTCACTGTCATCCACTCCCTGTCATCCACTTATTTTCATCCACTCCCTGTCATCCACTCATTTTCATCCAATCACTGTCATGCACTCCCGTCATTCAATCACTGTAACCCACTCACTGTCATCCACTCACTGTCATCCATTCACTGTCATCCACTCATTGTCATCCACTCCTTGTCATCCACTCCCTGTCATCCAATCACTGTCATCCACTCCCTGTCATCCAATCACTGTCATCCACTCACTATCATCCACTGCCTGTCATCCACTCACTGTCATCCAGTCCCGGTCATCCAATCACTGTCATCCACTCCCTGTCATCAACTCACTGTCATCCACTCACTGTCATCCACTCCCCCTCATCCACTCAATGTCATCCACTCCCGTCATTCAATCACTGTCATCCCCTCATTGTCATCCACTCCTTGTCATCCAATCACTGTCATCCACTCCCTGTCATCCAATCTGTCATCCACTTCCATCATCCACTCACTATCATCCACTGCCTGTCAATCACTCCCTGTCATCCACTCACTGTCATCCATTCACTGTCATCCACTCCCTGTAGTCCACTCACTGTCACCCACTCCCTGTCATCCACTCACTGTCACCCACTCCCTGTCATCCATTCACTGTCATCCACTCCCTGTCATCCATTCACTGTCATCCACTCACTGTCATCCAATCACTGTCATCCATTCACTGTCATCCACTCCCTGTGCCCCACTCCCTGTCATCCGTTCACTGTCACCCACTCACTGTCATCCATTCATTGTCATCCACTCCCTGTCATCCACTCACTGTCATCCACTCCCCGTCATCCAATCCCCGTCATCCACTCCCTGTCATCCACTCCCCGTCATCCACTCCCCGTCATCCACTCCCTGTCATCCACTGCCTGTCATCCACTTACTGTCATCCACTCACTGTCATCCACTCCCTGTCATCCACTCATTTTCATCCACTCCTTGTCATCCACTCATTTTCATCCAATCACTGTCATGCACTCCCGTCATTCAATCACTGTAACCCACTCACTGTCATCCACTCACTGTCATCCATTCACTGTCATCCACTCACTGTCATCCATTCACTGTCATCCACTCACTGTCATCCACTCACTGTCATCCACTCATTGTCATCCACTCCTTGTCATCCACTCCCTGTCATCCAATCACTGTCATCCACTCACTATCATCCACTGCCTGTCATCCACTCACTGTCATCCAGTCCCGGTCATCCAATCACTGTCATCCACTCCCTGTCATCCACTCCCCGTCATCCACTCAATGTCATCCACTCACTGTCATCCACTCCCCGTCGTCCACTCACTGTCATCCACTCCCCTTCATCCACTCACTATCATCCACTCACTATCATCCACTCCCTGTCATCCAATCACTGTCATCCAATCACTGTCATCCACTCCCTGTCATCCACTCCTTGTCATCCAATCACTGTCATCCACTCCCTGTCATCCAATCTGTCATCCACTTCCGTCATCCACTCCCTGTCATCCACTGCCTGTCATCCACTCACTATCATCCACTCCCTGTCATCCACTCACTGTCATCCACTCCCTGTCATCCACTCACTGTCATCCACTCCCTGTCATCCACTCCCTGTAATCCACTCACTGTCATCCACTCACTGTCATCCACTCCCTGTAATCCACTCACTGTCACCCACTCCCTGTCATCCATTCACTGTCATCCACTCACTGTCATCCAATCACTGTCATCCATTCACTGTCATCCACTCCCTGTGCCCCACTCCCTGTCACCCACTCACTGTCATCCATTCATTGTCATCCACTCCCTGTCATCCACTCACTGTCATCCACTCCCCGTCATCCACTCCCCGTCATCCACTCCCTGTCATCCACTCACCGTCATCCACTCCCCGTCATCCACTCCCCGTCGTCCACTCACTGTCATCCACTCCCCTTCATCCACTCACTATCATCCACTCACTATCATCCACTCCCTGTCATCCAATCACTGTCATCCAATCACTGTCATCCACTCCCTGTCATCCACTCCTTGTCATCCAATCACTGTCATCCACTCCCTGTCATCCAATCTGTCATCCACTTCCGTCATCCACTCCCTGTCATCCACTGCCTGTCATCCACTCACTATCATCCACTCCCTGTCATCCACTCACTGTCATCCACTCCCTGTCATCCACTCACTGTCATCCACTCCCTGTCATCCACTCCCTGTAATCCACTCACTGTCATCCACTCACTGTCATCCACTCCCTGTAATCCACTCACTGTCACCCACTCCCTGTCATCCATTCACTGTCATCCACTCACTGTCATCCAATCACTGTCATCCATTCACTGTCATCCACTCCCTGTGCCCCACTCCCTGTCACCCACTCACTGTCATCCATTCATTGTCATCCACTCCCTGTCATCCACTCACTGTCATCCACTCCCCGTCATCCACTCCCCGTCATCCACTCCCTGTCATCCACTCCCCGTCATCCACTGCCTGTCATCCACTTACTGTCATCCACTCCCTGTCATCCACTTACTGTCATCCACTCCCTGTCATCCACTCATTTTCATCCACTCCTTGTCATTCAATCACTGTCATCCATTCACTGTCATCCACTCCTTGTCATCCACTCCCTGTCATCCACTCATTTTCATCCAATCACTGTCATGCACTCCCGTCATTCAATCACTGTAACCCACTCACTGTCATCCACTCACTGTCATCCATTCACTGTCATCCACTCATTGTCATCCACTCCTTGTCATCCACTCCCTGTCATCCACTCCCTGTCATCCAATCACTGTCATCCCCTCATTGTCATCCACTCCTTGTCATCCAATCACTGTCATCCACTCCCTGTCATCCAATCTGTCATCCACTTCCATCATCCACTCACTATCATCCACTGCCTGTCAATCACTCCCTGTCATCCACTCACTGTCATCCATTCACTGTCATCCACTCCCTGTAGTCCACTCACTGTCACCCACTCCCTGTCATCCACTCACTGTCACCCACTCCCTGTCATCCATTCACTGTCATCCACTCCCTGTCATCCATTCACTGTCATCCACTCACTGTCATCCAATCACTGTCATCCATTCACTGTCATCCACTCCCTGTGCCCCACTCCCTGTCATCCGTTCACTGTCACCCACTCACTGTCATCCATTCATTGTCATCCACTCCCTGTCATCCACTCACTGTCATCCACTCCCCGTCATCCAATCCCCGTCATCCACTCCCTGTCATCCACTCCCCGTCATCCACTCCCCGTCATCCACTCCCTGTCATCCACTGCCTGTCATCCACTTACTGTCATCCACTCACTGTCATCCACTCCCTGTCATCCACTCATTTTCATCCACTCCTTGTCATCCACTCATTTTCATCCAATCACTGTCATGCACTCCCGTCATTCAATCACTGTAACCCACTCACTGTCATCCACTCACTGTCATCCATTCACTGTCATCCACTCACTGTCATCCATTCACTGTCATCCACTCACTGTCATCCACTCACTGTCATCCATTCACTGTCATCCACTCATTGTCATCCACTCCTTGTCATCCACTCCCTGTCATCCAATCACTGTCATCCACTCACTATCATCCACTGCCTGTCATCCACTCACTGTCATCCAGTCCCGGTCATCCAATCACTGTCATCCACTCCCTGTCATCCACTCCCCGTCATCCACTCCCCGTCATCCACTCAATGTCATCCACTCACTGTCATCCACTCCCCGTCGTCCACTCACTGTCATCCACTCCCCTTCATCCACTCACTATCATCCACTCCCTATAATCCACTCCCTGTCATCCAATCACTGTCATCCACTCCCTGTCATCCACTCCTTGTCATCCAATCACTGTCATCCACTCACTGTCATCCATTCACTGTCACCCACTCACTGTCATCCACTCACTGTAACCCACTCACTGTCATCCACTCCCTGTCATCCAATCACTGTCATCCCCTCATTGTCATCCAATCACTGTCATCCACTCCCTGTCATCCAATCTGTCATCCACTTCCGTCATCCACTCCCTGTCATCCACTGCCTGTCATCCACTCACTATCATCCACTCCCTGTCATCCACTCACTGTCATCCACTCACTGTCATCCACTCACTGTCATCCACTCCCTGTCATCCACTCCCTGTCATCCACTCACTGTCATCCACTCACTGTCATCCACTCCCTGTAATCCACTCACTGTCACCCACTCCCTGTCATCCATTCACTGTCATCCACTCACTGTCATCCAATCACTGTCATCCACTCCCTGTAATCCACTCCCTGTGCCCCACTCCCTGTCACCCACTCACTGTCATCCATTCATTGTCATCCACTCCCTGTCATCCACTCACTGTCATCCACTCCCCGTCATCCACTCCCCGTCATCCACTCCCTGTCATCCACTCACCGTCATCCACTCCCCGTCATCCACTCCCCATCATCCACTCCCTGTCATCCACTGCCTGTCATCCACTTACTGTCATCCACTCCCTGTCATCCACTCATTTTCATCCACTCCTTGTCATTCAATCACTGTCATCCATTCACTGTCATCCACTCCTTGTCATCCACTCCCTGTCATCCACTCATTTTCATCCAATCACTGTCATGCACTCCCGTCATTCAATCACTGTAACCCACTCACTGTCATCCACTCACTGTCATCCATTCACTGTCATCCACTCATTGTCATCCACTCCTTGTCATCCACTCCCTGTCATCCAATCACTGTCATCCACTCCCTGTCATCCAATCACTGTCATCCACTCACTATCATCCACTGCCTGTCATCCACTCACTGTCATCCAGTCCCGGTCATCAACTCACTGTCATCCACTCACTGTCATCCACTCCCCGTCATCCACTCCCCGTCATCCACTCACTGTCATCCACTCACTGTCATCCACTCCCCGTCATCCACTCCCCGTCATCCACTCACTGTCATCCACTCCCCGTCGTTCACTCACTGTCATCCACTCCCCGTCATCCACTCACTATCATCCACTCCTTGTCATCCACTCCCTGTCATCCAATCACTGTCATCCACTCCCTGTCATCCACTCCCTGTCATCCACTCCTTGTCATCCAATCACTGTCATCCACTCACTGTCATCCATTCACTGTCACCCACTCACTGTCATCCACTCACTGTCATCCACTCACTGTCATCCATTCACTGTCATCCACTCCCTGTAATCCACTCACTGTCACCCACTCCCTGTCATCCACTCACTGTCACCCACTCCCTGTCATCCACTCCCTGTCATCCACTCACTGTCACCCACTCACTGTCATCCAATCACTGTCATCCATTCACTGTCATCCACTCCCTGTGCCCCACTCACTGTCACCCACTCCCTGTCATCCATTCACTGTCACCCACTCACTGTCATCCACTCACTGTCATCCACTCCCCGTCATCCACTCCCCGTCATCCACTCCCTGTCATCCACTGCCTGTCATCTACTTACTGTCATCCACTCACTGTCATCCACTCATTTTCATCCACTCCTTGTCATTCAATCACTGTCATCCATTCACTGTCATCCACTCCTTGTCATCCACTCATTTTCATTCAATCACTGTCATCCATTCACTGTCATCCACTCCCCGTCATCCACTCCCTGTCATCCACTCACTGTCATCCATTCACTGTCATCCACTCATTGTCATCCACTCCTTGTCATCCACTCCCTGTCATCCAATCACTGTCATCCACTCCCTGTCATCCAATCACTGTCATCCACTCACTATCAACCACTGCCTGTCATCCACTCACTGTCATCCACTCCCTGTCATCCACTCCCCGTCGTCCACTCACTGTCATCCACTCCCGTCATTCAATCAATGTAACCCACTCACTGTCATCCACTCCTTGTCATCCAATCACTGTCATGCACTCACTGTCATCCAATCACTGTCATCCACTCCCTGTCATCCAATCACTGTCATCCACTCCCGTCATTCAATCACTGTAAACCCACTCACTGTCATCCACTCCCGTCATTCAATCAATGTAACCCACTCCCTGTCATCCACTGCCTGTCATCCACTTACTGTCATCCACTCACTGTCATCCACTCACTGTCACCCACTCCCTGTCACCCATTCACTGTCACCCACTCACTGTCATCCATTCATTGTCATCCACTCCCTGTCATCGACTCCCTGTCATCCACTCCCCGTCATCCACTCCCTGTCATCCACTGCCTGTCATCCACTGCCTGTCATCCACTGCCTGTCATCCACTTACTGTCATCCACTCACTGTCATCCACTCCCTGTCATTCACTCAGTGTCATCCACTCACTGTCATCCACTTCCTGTCACCCACTCCCTGTCATCCACTCACTGTCACCCACTCCCTGTCATCCATTCACTGTCATCCACTCCCTGTCATCCATTCACTGTCATCCACTCACTGTCATCCAATCACTGTCATCCATTCACTGTCATCCACTCCCTGTCATCCGTTCACTGTCACCCACTCACTGTCACCCACTCACTGTCATCCATTCATTGTCATCCACTCCCTGTCATCCACTCACTGTCATCCACTCCCCGTCATCCAATCCCCGTCATCCACTCCCTGTCATCCACTCCCCGTCATCCACTCCCTGTCATCCACTGCCTGTCATCCACTTACTGTCATCCACTCACTGTCATCCACTCCCTGTCATCCACTCATTTTCATCCACTCCCTGTCATCCACTCATTTTCATCCAATCACTGTCATGCACTCCCGTCATTCAATCACTGTAACCCACTCACTGTCATCCACTCACTGTCATCCATTCACTGTCATCCACTCACTGTCATCCATTCACTGTCATCCACTCACTGTCATCCACTCACTGTCATCCATTCATTGTCATCCACTCCTTGTCATCCACTCCCTGTCATCCAATCACTGTCATCCACTCACTATCATCCACTGCCTGTCATCCACTCACTGTCATCCAGTCCCGGTCATCCAATCACTGTCATCCACTCCCTGTCATCCACTCCCCGTCATCCACTCAATGTCATCCACTCACTGTCATCCACTCCCCGTCGTCCACTCACTGTCATCCACTCCCCTTCATCCACTCACTATCATCCACTCACTATCATCCACTCCCTGTCATCCAATCACTGTCATCCAATCACTGTCATCCACTCCCTGTCATCCACTCCTTGTCATCCAATCACTGTCATCCACTCCCTGTCATCCAATCTGTCATCCACTTCCGTCATCCACTCCCTGTCATCCACTGCCTGTCATCCACTCACTATCATCCACTCCCTGTCATCCACTCACTGTCATCCACTCCCTGTCATCCACTCACTGTCATCCACTCCCTGTCATCCACTCCCTGTAATCCACTCACTGTCATCCATTCACTGTCATCCACTCCCTGTGCCCCACTCCCTGTCATCCATTCATTGTCATCCACTCCCTGTCATCCACTCACTGTCATCCACTCCCCGTCATCCACTCCCCGTCATCCACTCCCTGTCATCCACTCACCGTCATCCACTCCCCGTCATCCACTCCCCGTCATCCACTCCCTGTCATCCACTCCCTGTCATCCACTCACTGTCATCCACTTCCTGTCATCCACTCACTGTCACCCACTCCCTGTCATCCATTCACTGTCATCCATTCACTGTCATCCACTCACTGTCATCCACTCCCTGTCATCCACTCATTGTCATCCACTCCTTGTCATCCACTCCCTGTCATCCACTCCCTGTCATCCAATCACTGTCATCCCCTCATTGTCATCCACTCCTTGTCATCCAATCACTGTCATCCACTCCCTGTCATCCAATCTGTCATCCACTTCCATCATCCACTCACTATCATCCACTGCCTGTCAATCACTCCCTGTCATCCACTCACTGTCATCCATTCACTGTCACCCACTCCCTGTCATCCACTCACTGTCACCCACTCCCTGTCATCCATTCACTGTCATCCACTCCCTGTCATCCATTCACTGTCATCCACTCACTGTCATCCAATCACTGTCATCCATTCACTGTCATCCACTCCCTGTGCCCCACTCCCTGTCATCCGTTCACTGTCACCCACTCACTGTCATCCATTCATTGTCATCCACTCCCTGTCATCCACTCACTGTCATCCACTCCCCGTCATCCAATCCCCGTCATCCACTCCCTGTCATCCACTCCCCGTCATCCACTCCCCGTCATCCACTCCCTGTCATCCACTGCCTGTCATCCACTTACTGTCATCCACTCACTGTCATCCACTCCCTGTCATCCACTCATTTTCATCCACTCCTTGTCATCCACTCATTTTCATCCAATCACTGTCATGCACTCCCGTCATTCAATCACTGTAACCCACTCACTGTCATCCACTCACTGTCATCCATTCACTGTCATCCACTCACTGTCATCCATTCACTGTCATCCACTCACTGTCATCCACTCACTGTCATCCATTCACTGTCATCCACTCATTGTCATCCACTCCTTGTCATCCACTCCCTGTCATCCAATCACTGTCATCCACTCACTATCATCCACTGCCTGTCATCCACTCACTGTCATCCAGTCCCGGTCATCCAATCACTGTCATCCACTCCCTGTCATCCACTCCCCGTCATCCACTCCCCGTCATCCACTCAATGTCATCCACTCACTGTCATCCACTCCCCGTCGTCCACTCACTGTCATCCACTCCCCTTCATCCACTCACTATCATCCACTCCCTATAATCCACTCCCTGTCATCCAATCACTGTCATCCACTCCCTGTCATCCACTCCTTGTCATCCAATCACTGTCATCCACTCACTGTCATCCATTCACTGTCACCCACTCACTGTCATCCACTCACTGTAACCCACTCACTGTCATCCACTCCCTGTCATCCAATCACTGTCATCCCCTCATTGTCATCCACTCCTTGTCATCCAATCACTGTCATCCAATCTGTCATCCACTTCCGTCATCCACTCCCTGTCATCCACTGCCTGTCATCCACTCACTATCATCCACTCCCTGTCATCCACTCACTGTCATCCACTCCCTGTCATCCACTCACTGTCATCCACTCCCTGTCATCCACTCCCTGTAATCCACTCCCTGTAATCCACTCACTGTCACCCACTCCCTGTCATCCATTCACTGTCATCCATTCATTGTCATCCACTCCCTGTCATCCACTCACTGTCATCCACTCCCCGTCATCCACTCCCTGTCATCCACTCACCGTCATCCACTCCCCGTCATCCACTCCCCATCATCCACTCCCTGTCATCCACTGCCTGTCATCCACTTACTGTCATCCACTCCCTGTCATCCACTCATTTTCATCCACTCCTTGTCATTCAATCACTGTCATCCATTCACTGTCATCCACTCCTTGTCATCCACTCCCTGTCATCCACTCATTTTCATCCAATCACTGTCATGCACTCCCGTCATTCAATCACTGTAACCCACTCACTGTCATCCACTCACTGTCATCCATTCACTGTCATCCACTCATTGTCATCCACTCCTTGTCATCCACTCCCTGTCATCCAATCACTGTCATCCACTCCCTGTCATCCAATCACTGTCATCCACTCACTATCATCCACTGCCTGTCATCCACTCACTGTCATCCACTCCCCGTCATCCACTCCCCGTCATCCACTCACTGTCATCCACTCACTGTCATCCACTCCCCGTCATCCACTCCCCGTCATCCACTCCCCGTCATCCACTCCCCGTCGTTCACTCACTGTCATCCACTCCCCGTCATCCACTCACTATCATCCACTCCTTGTCATCCACTCCCTGTCATCCAATCGCTGTCATCCACTCCCTGTCATCCACTCCCTGTCATCCACTCCTTGTCATCCAATCACTGTCATCCACTCACTGTCATCCATTCACTGTCACCCACTCACTGTCATCCACTCACTGTCATCCACTCACTGTCATCCATTCACTGTCATCCACTCCCTGTAATCCACTCACTGTCACCCACTCCCTGTCATCCACTCACTGTCACCCACTCCCTGTCATCCACTCCCTGTAATCCACTCACTGTCACCCACTCACTGTCATCCAATCACTGTCATCCATTCACTGTCATCCACTCCCTGTGCCCCACTCACTGTCACCCACTCCCTGTCATCCATTCACTGTCACCCACTCACTGTCATCCACTCACTGTCATCCACTCCCCGTCATCCACTCCCCGTCATCCACTCCCTGTCATCCACTGCCTGTCATCTACTTACTGTCATCCACTCACTGTCATCCACTCATTTTCATCCACTCCTTGTCATTCAATCACTGTCATCCACTCCTTGTCATCCACTCCCTGTCATCCACTCATTTTCATCCAATCACTGTCATCCACTCCCCGTCATCCACTCACTGTCATCCACTCACTGTCATCCATTCACTGTCATCCACTCATTGTCATCCACTCCTTGTCATCCACTCCCTGTCATCCAATCACTGTCATCCACTCCCTGTCATCCGATCACTGTCATCCACTCACTATCAACCACTGCCTGTCATCCACTCACTGTCATCCACTCCCTGTCATCCACTCCCCGTCGTCCACTCACTGTCATCCACTCACTGTCATCCACTCCCGTCATTCAATCAATGTAACCCACTCACTGTCATCCACTCCTTGTCATCCAATCACTGTCATGCACTCACTGTCATCCAATCACTGTCATCCACTCCCTGTCATCCAATCACTGTCATCCACTCCCGTCATTCAATCACTGTAAACCCACTCACTGTCATCCACTCCCGTCATTCAATCAATGTAACCCACTCCCTGTCATCCACTGCCTGTCATCCACTTACTGTCATCCACTCACTGTCATCCACTCCCTGTCATCCACTCACTGTCATCCATTCACTGTCATCCATTCACTGTCATTCACTCAGTGTCATCCACTTCCTGTCATCCACTCACTGTTACCCACTCCCTGTCATCCACTCACTGTCATCCAATCACTGTCATCCATTCACTGTCATCCACTCCCTGTGCCCCACTCACTGTCACCCACTCCCTGTCACCCATTCACTGTCACCCACTCACTGTCATCCATTCATTGTCATCCACTCCCTGTCATCGACTCCCCGTCATCCACTCCCCGTCATCCACTCCCTGTCATCCACTGCCTGTCATCCATTGCCTGTCATCCACTGCCTGTCATCCACTGCCTGTCATCCACTTACTGTCATCCACTCACTGTCATCCACTCCCTGTCATTCACTCAGTGTCATCCACTCACTGTCATCCACTTCCTGTCACCCACTCCCTGTCATCCATTCACTGTCATCCATTCACTGTCATCCACTCACTGTCATCCAATCACTGTCATCCATTCACTGTCATCCACTCCCTGTGCCCCACTCACTGTCAACCACTCCCTGTCATCCATTCACTGTCACCCACTCACTGTCATCCATTCACTGTCATCCACTCACTGTCATCCATTCACTGTCATCCACTCACTGTCATCCAATCACTGTCATCCATTCACTGTCATCCACTCACTGTCATCCATTCACTGTCACCCACTCACTGTCATCCATTCACTGTCATCCACTCACTGTCATCCATTCACTGTCACCCACTCACTGTCATCCATTCACTGTCATCCACTCCCTGTGCCCCACTCACTGTCATCCACTCCCGTCATTCAATCACTGTTGTCCACTCCCTGTCACCCACTCACTGTCATCCACTCACTGTCATCCATTCACTGTCATCCACTCCCTGTCATCCACTCATTTTCATCCACTCCCGTCATTCAATCACTGTAACCCACTCCCTGTCATCCACTCATTTTCATCCACTCCTTGTCATCCAATCACTGTCATCCACTCCCTGTCATCCAATCACTGTCATCCACTCCGTCATCCACTCCCTGTCATCCACTCATTTTCATCCACTCCCGTCATTCAATCACTGCAACCCACTCCCTGTCATCCACTCATTTTCATCCACTCCCGTCATTCAATCACTGTAACCCACTCACTGTCATTCACTCCCTGTCACCCACTCACTGTCATCCACTCACTGTCATTCACTCACTGTCATCCACTCACTGTCACCCACTTCCTGTCATCCACTCACTGTCATCCACTCCCTGTCATCCACTCACTGTCATCCACTCACTGTCATCCACTCACTGTCATCCACTCCCTGTGCCCCACTCACTGTCAACCACTCCCTGTCATCCATTCACTGTCACCCACTCACTGTCATCCATTCACTGTCATCCACTCACTGTCATCCATTCACTGTCATCCACTCACTGTCATCCAATCACTGTCATCCATTCACTGTCATCCACTCACTGTCATCCATTCACTGTCACCCACTCACTGTCATCCATTCACTGTCATCCACTCACTGTCATCCATTCACTGTCACCCACTCACTGTCATCCATTCACTGTCATCCACTCCCTGTGCCCCACTCACTGTCATCCACTCCCGTCATTCAATCACTGTTGTCCACTCCCTGTCACCCACTCACTGTCATCCACTCACTGTCATCCATTCACTGTCATCCACTCCCTGTCATCCACTCATTTTCATCCACTCCCGTCATTCAATCACTGTAACCCACACCCTGTCATCCACTCATTTTCATCCACTCCTTGTCATCCAATCACTGTCATCCACTCCCTGTCATCCAATCACTGTCATCCACTCCGTCATCCACTCCCTGTCATCCACTCATTTTCATCCACTCCCGTCATTCAATCACTGCAACCCACTCCCTGTCATCCACTCATTTTCATCCACTCCCGTCATTCAATCACTGTAACCCACTCACTGTCATTCACTCCCTGTCACCCACTCACTGTCATCCACTCACTGTCATTCACTCACTGTCATCCACTCACTGTCACCCACTTCCTGTCATCCACTCACTGTCATCCACTCCCTGTCATCCACTCACTGTCATCCACTCACTGTCATCCACTCACTGTCATCCACTCCCTGTCATCCACTCACTATCATGCACTCACTGTCATCCACTCACTGTCATCCACTCACTGTCATCCACTCCCGTCATTCAATCAATGTAACCCACTCACTGTCATCCACTCCTTGTCATTCAATCACTGTCATGCACTCACTGTCATCCAATCACTTTCATCCACTCCCGTCATTCAATCACTGTAAACCCACTCACTGTCATCCACTCCCGTCATTCAATCAATGTAACCCACTAACTGTCATCCACTCCTTGTCATCCAATCACTGTCATCCACTCCCTGTCATCCACTCACTATCATCCACTGCCTGTCATCTACTTACTGTCATCCACTCACTGTCATCCACTTACTGTCATCCACTCACTGTCACCCACTCCCTGTCATCCACTCCCTGTCATCCACTTACTGTCATCCACTTACTGTCATCCACTCACTGTCATCCACTTACTGTCATCCACTCACTGTCATCCACTTACTGTCATCCACTTACTGTCATCCACTCACTGTCATCCACTCCCTGTCATCCACTGCCTGTCATCCACTCACTGTCATCCACTCCCTGTCATCCACTCACTGTCATCCACTTACTGTCATCCACTTACTGTCATCCACTCACTGTCATCCACTCCCTGTCATCCACTGCCTGTCATCCAATCACTGTCATCCACTCCCTGTCATCCACTCACTGTCATCCACTCACTGTCATCCACTGCCTGTCATCCACTCACTGTCACCCACTCCCTGTCACCCACTCCCTGTCATCCACTCACTGTCACCCACTCCCTGT
Organism: Lampris megalopsis; assembly: GCA_022114975.2. NCBI lineage: Eukaryota > Metazoa > Chordata > Actinopteri > Lampriformes > Lampridae > Lampris > Lampris megalopsis. Next base: position 58,331 of record JAJHIY020000268.1, read on the forward strand.
CATCCACTCACTGTCATCCACTCACTGTCACCCACTCCCTGTCATCCACTTACTGTCATCCACTCACTGTCATTCACTCAGTGTCATCCACTCACTGTCATCCACTTCCTGTCATCCACTCACTGTTACCCACTCCCTGTCATCCACTCAATGTCATCCAATCGCTGTCATCCACTCCCTGTGCCCCACTCACTGTCACCCACTCCCTGTCATCCATTCACCGTTACCCACTCACTGTCATCCATTCATTGTCATCCACTCCCCGTCATCCACTCCCTGTCATCCACTCACTGTCATCCACTCACTATCATCCACTGCCTGTCATCCACTCACTGTCATCCACTCACTATCATCCACTGCCTGTCATCCACTTACTGTCGTCCCCTCACTGTCATCCACTACCTGTCATTCACTCAGTGTTATCCACTCACTCTCATCCACTTCCTGTCATCCACTCACTGTCACCCACTCCCTGTCATCCATTCACTGTCATCCATTCACTGTCATCCACTCACTGTCATCCAATCACTGTCATCCATTCACTGTCATCCACTCCCTGTGCCCCACTCACTGTCACCCACTCCCTGTCATCCATTCACTGTCACCCACTCACTGTTATCCATTCATTGTCATCCACTCCCTGTCATCCACTCCCGTCATTCAATCACTGTTGTCCACTCCCTGTCACCCACTCACTGTCATCCACTCACTGTCATCCATTCACTGTCATCCACTCATTGTCATCCACTCCTTGTCATCAACTCCCTGTCATCCAATCACTGTCATCCACTCCCTGTCATCCACTCATTTTCATCCACTCCTTGTCATCCAATCACTGTCATCCAATCACTGTCATCCACTCCCTGTCATCCACTCATTTTCATCCACTCCTTGTCATCCAATCACTGTCATCCACTCCCTGTCATCCACTCATTTTCATCCACTCCTTGTCATCCAATCAATGTCATCCAATCACTTTCATCCACTCCCTGTCATCCAATCACTGTCATCCACTCATTTTCATCCACTCCTTGTCATCCAATCACTGTCATCCAGTCCCTGTCATCCAATCACTGTCATCCACTCCTTGTCATCCACTCACTGTCATCCACTCACTGTCATCCACTCCCCGTCATCCACTCACTGTCATCCACTCACTGTTATCCACTCACTGTCATCCACTCAGTGTCATCCACTCACTGTCATCCACTCACTGTCATCCACTCCCCGTCATCCAGTCCCCGTCATCCACTCACTGTCATCCACTCACTGTCATCCACTCCCCGTCATCCACTCACTGTCATCCACTCCCCGTCATCCACTCCCTGTCATCAAATCACTGTCATTCACTCATTGTCATCCACTCCTTATCATCCAATCACTGTCATCCACTCCCTGTCATCCACTCCTGTCATTCAATCACTGTAACCCACTCCCTGTCATCCAATCACTGTCATCCACTCCTTGTCATCCACTCCCTGTCATCCACTCACTGTCATCCACTCCCCGTCATCCACTCCCTTTCATCCACTCCCCGTCATCCACTCCCTGTCATCCACTCCCCGTCATCCACTCCCTGTCATCCACTCCCCGTCATCCACTCCCTGTCATCCACTCACTGTCATCCACTCCCTGTCATCCACTCACTGTCATCCACTCCCTGTCATTCACTCCCTGTCACCCACTCACTGTCACCTATTCACTGTCATCCACTCCCTGTCATCCACTCACTGTCATCCACTCCCTGTCATTCACTCCCTATCATCCACTCACTGTCATCCACTCCCTGTCATTCACTCCCTGTCATTCACTCCCTGTCACTCACTCACTGTCACCCATTCACTGTCATCCACTCCCTGTCATCCACTCCCTGTCATCCACTCACTGTCATCCACTTCCTGTCATCCACTCACTGTCACCCACTCCCTGTCATCCATTCACTGTCATCCATTCACTGTCATCCACTCACTGTCATCCACTCCCTGTCATCCATTCACTGTCATCCACTCCCTGTGACCCACTCACTGTCATCCACTCCCTGTCATCCATTCACTGTCATCCACTCCCTGTCACCCACTCACTGTCATCCATTCACTGTCATCCATTCACTGTCATCCACTCACTTTCATCCACTCCCTGTCATCCAATCACTGTCATCCACTCCCTGTCATCCATTCACTGTCATCCACTCATTGTCATCCACTCCTTGTCATCCACTCCCTGTCATCCAATCACTGTCATCCACTCACTGTCATCCAATCACTTTCATCCACTCACTGTCATCCAATCACTTTCATCCACTCCCTGGCATCCAATCACTGTCATCCACTTCCTGTCACCCACTCCCTGTCATCCATTCACTGTCATCCATTCACTGTCATCCACTCACTGTCATCCAATCACTGTCATCCATTCACTGTCATCCACTCCCTGTGCCCCACTCACTGTCAACCACTCCCTGTCATCCATTCACTGTCACCCACTCACTGTCATCCATTCACTGTCATCCACTCACTGTCATCCATTCACTGTCATCCACTCACTGTCATCCAATCACTGTCATCCATTCACTGTCATCCACTCCCTGTGCCCCACTCACTGTCATCCACTCCCGTCATTCAATCACTGTTGTCCACTCCCTGTCACCCACTCACTGTCATCCACTCACTGTCATCCATTCACTGTCATCCACTCATTGTCATCCACTCCCGTCATTCAATCACTGTAACCCACTCCCTGTCATCCACTCATTTTCATCCACTCCTTGTCATCCAATCACTGTCATCCACTCCCTGTCATCCAATCACTGTCATCCACTCCGTCATCCACTCCCTGTCACCCACTCATTTTCATCCACTCACTGTCATCCATTCACTGTCATCCACTCACTGTCATCCACTCACTGTCATCCATTCACTGTCATCCACTCATTGTCATCCACTCCTTGTCATCCACTCCCTGTCATCCAATCACTGTCATCCACTCACTATCATCCACTGCCTGTCATCCACTCACTGTCATCCAGTCCCGGTCATCCAATCACTGTCATCCACTCCCTGTCATCCACTCCCCGTCATCCACTCCCCGTCATCCACTCAATGTCATCCACTCACTGTCATCCACTCCCCGTCGTCCACTCACTGTCATCCACTCCCCTTCATCCACTCACTATCATCCACTCCCTATAATCCACTCCCTGTCATCCAATCACTGTCATCCACTCCCTGTCATCCACTCCTTGTCATCCAATCACTGTCATCCACTCACTGTCATCCATTCACTGTCACCCACTCACTGTCATCCACTCACTGTAACCCACTCACTGTCATCCACTCCCTGTCATCCAATCACTGTCATCCCCTCATTGTCATCCACTCCTTGTCATCCAATCACTGTCATCCAATCTGTCATCCACTTCCGTCATCCACTCCCTGTCATCCACTCCCTGTCATCCACTCCCTGTCATCCACTCACTGTCATCCACTCCCTGTCATCCACTCACTGTCACCCACTCCCTGTCATCCATTCACTGTCATCCATTCATTGTCATCCACTCCCTGTCATCCACTCACTGTCATCCACTCCCCGTCATCCACTCCCTGTCATCCACTCACCGTCATCCACTCCCCGTCATCCACTCCCCATCATCCACTCCCTGTCATCCACTGCCTGTCATCCACTTACTGTCATCCACTCCCTGTCATCCACTCATTTTCATCCACTCCTTGTCATTCAATCACTGTCATCCATTCACTGTCATCCACTCCTTGTCATCCACTCCCTGTCATCCACTCATTTTCATCCAATCACTGTCATGCACTCCCGTCATTCAATCACTGTAACCCACTCACTGTCATCCACTCACTGTCATCCATTCACTGTCATCCACTCATTGTCATCCACTCCTTGTCATCCACTCCCTGTCATCCAATCACTGTCATCCACTCCCTGTCATCCACTCACTATCATCCACTGCCTGTCATCCACTCACTGTCATCCACTCCCCGTCATCCACTCCCCATCATCCACTCACTGTCATCCACTCACTGTCATCCACTCACTGTCATCCACTCCCCGTCATCCACTCCCCGTCATCCACTCCCCGTCATCCACTCACTGTCATCCACTCCCCGTCGTTCACTCACTGTCATCCACTCCCCGTCATCCACTCACTATCATCCACTCCTTGTCATCCACTCCCTGTCATCCAATCACTGTCATCCACTCCCTGTCATCCACTCCCTGTCATCCATTCCTTGTCATCCAATCACTGTCATCCACTCACTGTCATCCATTCACTGTCACCCACTCACTGTCATCCACTCACTGTCATCCACTCACTGTCATCCATTCACTGTCATCCACTCCCTGTAATCCACTCACTGTCACCCACTCCCTGTCATCCACTCACTGTCACCCACTCCCTGTCATCCACTCCCTGTAATCCACTCACTGTCACCCACTCACTGTCATCCAATCACTGTCATCCATTCACTGTCATCCACTCCCTGTGCCCCACTCACTGTCACCCACTCCCTGTCATCCATTCACTGTCACCCACTCACTGTCATCCACTCACTGTCATCCACTCCCCGTCATCCACTCCCCGTCATCCACTCCCTGTCATCCACTGCCTGTCATCTACTTACTGTCATCCACTCACTGTCATCCACTCATTTTCATCCACTCCTTGTCATTCAATCACTGTCATCCACTCCTTGTCATCCACTCCCTGTCATCCACTCATTTTCATCCAATCACTGTCATCCACTCCCCGTCATCCACTCACTGTCATCCACTCACTGTCATCCATTCACTGTCATCCACTCATTGTCATCCACTCCTTGTCATCCACTCCCTGTCATCCAATCACTGTCATCCACTCCCTGTCATCCAATCACTGTCATCCACTCACTATCAACCACTGCCTGTCATCCACTCACTGTCATCCACTCCCTGTCATCCACTCCCCGTCGTCCACTCACTGTCATCCACTCACTGTCATCCACTCCCGTCATTCAATCAATGTAACCCACTCACTGTCATCCACTCCTTGTCATCCAATCACTGTCATGCACTCACTGTCATCCAATCACTGTCATCCACTCCCTGTCATCCAATCACTGTCATCCACTCCCGTCATTCAATCACTGTAAACCCACTCACTGTCATCCACTCCCGTCATTCAATCAATGTAACCCACTCCCTGTCATCCACTGCCTGTCATCCACTTACTGTCATCCACTCACTGTCATCCACTCCCTGTCATCCACTCACTGTCATCCATTCACTGTCATCCATTCACTGTCATTCACTCAGTGTCATCCACTTCCTGTCATCCACTCACTGTTACCCACTCACTGTCATCCAATCACTGTCATCCATTCACTGTCATCCACTCCCTGTGCCCCACTCACTGTCACCCACTCCCTGTCACCCATTCACTGTCACCCACTCACTGTCATCCATTCATTGTCATCCACTCCCTGTCATCGACTCCCCGTCATCCACTCCCCGTCATCCACTCCCTGTCATCCACTGCCTGTCATCCACTGCCTGTCATCCACTGCCTGTCATCCACTTACTGTCATCCACTCACTGTCATCCACTCCCTGTCATTCACTCAGTGTCATCCACTCACTGTCATCCACTTCCTGTCACCCACTCCCTGTCATCCATTCACTGTCATCCATTCACTGTCATCCACTCACTGTCATCCAATCACTGTCATCCATTCACTGTCATCCACTCCCTGTGCCCCACTCACTGTCAACCACTCCCTGTCATCCATTCACTGTCACCCACTCACTGTCATCCATTCACTGTCATCCACTCACTGTCATCCATTCACTGTAATCCACTCACTGTCATCCAATCACTGTCATCCATTCACTGTCATCCACTCACTGTCATCCATTCACTGTCACCCACTCACTGTCATCCATTCACTGTCATCCACTCACTGTCATCCATTCACTGTCACCCACTCACTGTCATCCATTCACTGTCATCCACTCCCTGTGCCCCACTCACTGTCATCCACTCCCGTCATTCAATCACTGTTGTCCACTCCCTGTCACCCACTCACTGTCATCCACTCACTGTCATCCATTCACTGTCATCCACTCCCTGTCATCCACTCATTTTCATCCACTCCCGTCATTCAATCACTGTAACCCACTCCCTGTCATCCACTCATTTTCATCCACTCCTTGTCATCCAATCACTGTCATCCACTCCCTGTCATCCAATCACTGTCATCCACTCCCTGTCATCCACTCCCTGTCACCCACTCACTGTCATCCACTCACTGTCATCCATTCACTGTCATCCACTCCCTGTCATCCACTCATTTTCATCCACTCCCGTCATTCAATCACTGTAACCCACTCCCTGTCATCCACTCATTTTCATCCACTCCTTGTCATCCAATCACTGTCATCCACTCCCTGTCATCCAATCACTGTCATCCACTCCGTCATCCACTCCCTGTCATCCACTCATTTTCATCCACTCCCGTCATTCAATCACTGCAACCCACTCCCTGTCATCCACTCATTTTCATCCACTCCCGTCATTCAATCACTGTAACCCACTCACTGTCATTCACTCCCTGTCACCCACTCACTGTCATCCACTCACTGTCATTCACTCACTGTCATCCACTCACTGTCACCCACTTCCTGTCATCCACTCACTGTCATCCACTCCCTGTCATCCACTCACTGTCATCCACTCACTGTCATCCACTCACTGTCATCCACTCCCTGTGCCCCACTCACTGTCAACCACTCCCTGTCATCCATTCACTGTCACCCACTCACTGTCATCCATTCACTGTCATCCACTCACTGTCATCCATTCACTGTCATCCACTCACTGTCATCCAATCACTGTCATCCATTCACTGTCATCCACTCACTGTCATCCATTCACTGTCACCCACTCACTGTCATCCATTCACTGTCATCCACTCACTGTCATCCATTCACTGTCACCCACTCACTGTCATCCATTCACTGTCATCCACTCCCTGTGCCCCACTCACTGTCATCCACTCCCGTCATTCAATCACTGTTGTCCACTCCCTGTCACCCACTCACTGTCATCCACTCACTGTCATCCATTCACTGTCATCCACTCCCTGTCATCCACTCATTTTCATCCACTCCCGTCATTCAATCACTGTAACCCACTCCCTGTCATCCACTCATTTTCATCCACTCCTTGTCATCCAATCACTGTCATCCACTCCCTGTCATCCAATCACTGTCATCCACTCCGTCATCCACTCCCTGTCATCCACTCATTTTCATCCACTCCCGTCATTCAATCACTGCAACCCACTCCCTGTCATCCACTCATTTTCATCCACTCCCGTCATTCAATCACTGTAACCCACTCACTGTCATTCACTCCCTGTCACCCACTCACTGTCATCCACTCACTGTCATTCACTCACTGTCATCCACTCACTGTCACCCACTTCCTGTCATCCACTCACTGTCATCCACTCCCTGTCATCCACTCACTGTCATCCACTCACTGTCATCCACTCACTGTCATCCACTCCCTGTCATCCACTCACTATCATGCACTCACTGTCATCCACTCACTGTCATCCACTCACTGTCATCCACTCCCGTCATTCAATCAATGTCATGCACTCACTGTCATCCAATCACTTTCATCCACTCCCGTCATTCAATCACTGTCATGCACTCACTGTCATCCAATCACTTTCATCCACTCCCGTCATTCAATCACTGTAAACCCACTCACTGTCATCCACTCCCGTCATTCAATCAATGTAACCCACTAACTGTCATCCACTCCTTGTCATCCAATCACTGTCATCCACTCCCTGTCATCCACTGCCTGTCATCCACTCACTGTCATCCACTCCCTGTCATCCACTCACTATCATCCACTGCCTGTCATCTACTTACTGTCATCCACTCACTATCATCCACTGCCTGTCATCTACTTAATGTCATCCACTCACTGTCATCCACTTACTGTCATCCACTCACTGTCACCCACTCCCTGTCATCCACTGCCTGTCATCCACTCACTGTCATCCACTCACTGTCACCCACTCCCTGTCATCCACTCACTGTCATCCACTCCCTGTCATCCACTCACTGTCATCCACTCACTGTCATCCACTCACTGTCATCCACTTACTGTCATCCACTCACTGTCACCCACTCCCTGTCATCCACTCACTGTCATCCACTTACTGTCATCCACTCACTGTCATCCACTCCCTGTCATCCACTGCCTGTCATCCAATCACTGTCATCCACTCCCTGTCATCCACTCACTGTCATCCACTTACTGTCATCCACTCACTGTCACCCACTCCCTGTCATCCACTCCCTGTCATCCACTTACTGTCATCCACTTACTGTCATCCACTCACTGTCATCCACTTACTGTCATCCACTCACTGTCATCCACTTACTGTCATCCACTTACTGTCATCCACTCACTGTCATCCACTCCCTGTCATCCACTGCCTGTCATCCACTCACTGTCATCCACTCCCTGTCATCCACTCACTGTCATCCACTTACTGTCATCCACTTACTGTCATCCACTCACTGTCATCCACTCCCTGTCATCCACTGCCTGTCATCCAATCACTGTCATCCACTCCCTGTCATCCACTCACTGTCATCCACTCACTGTCATCCACTGCCTGTCATCCACTCACTGTCACCCACTCCCTGTCACCCACTCCCTGTCATCCACTCACTGTCACCCACTCCCTGTCATCCACTCACTGTCATCCACTCACTGTCACCCACTCCCTGTCATCCACTTACTGTCATCCACTCACTGTCATTCACTCAGTGTCATCCACTCACTGTCATCCACTTCCTGTCATCCACTCACTGTTACCCACTCCCTGTCATCCACTCAATGTCATCCAATCGCTGTCATCCACTCCCTGTGCCCCACTCACTGTCACCCACTCCCTGTCATCCATTCACCGTTACCCACTCACTGTCATCCATTCATTGTCATCCACTCCCCGTCATCCACTCCCTGTCATCCACTCACTGTCATCCACTCACTATCATCCACTGCCTGTCATCCACTCACTGTCATCCACTCACTATCATCCACTGCCTGTCATCCACTTACTGTCGTCCCCTCACTGTCATCCACTACCTGTCATTCACTCAGTGTTATCCACTCACTCTCATCCACTTCCTGTCATCCACTCACTGTCACCCACTCCCTGTCATCCATTCACTGTCATCCATTCACTGTCATCCACTCACTGTCATCCAATCACTGTCATCCATTCACTGTCATCCACTCCCTGTGCCCCACTCACTGTCACCCACTCCCTGTCATCCATTCACTGTCACCCACTCACTGTTATCCATTCATTGTCATCCACTCCCTGTCATCCACTCCCGTCATTCAATCACTGTTGTCCACTCCCTGTCACCCACTCACTGTCATCCACTCACTGTCATCCATTCACTGTCATCCACTCATTGTCATCCACTCCTTGTCATCAACTCCCTGTCATCCAATCACTGTCATCCACTCCCTGTCATCCACTCATTTTCATCCACTCCTTGTCATCCAATCACTGTCATCCAATCACTGTCATCCACTCCCTGTCATCCACTCATTTTCATCCACTCCTTGTCATCCAATCACTGTCATCCACTCCCTGTCATCCACTCATTTTCATCCACTCCTTGTCATCCAATCAATGTCATCCAATCACTTTCATCCACTCCCTGTCATCCAATCACTGTCATCCACTCATTTTCATCCACTCCTTGTCATCCAATCACTGTCATCCAGTCCCTGTCATCCAATCACTGTCATCCACTCCTTGTCATCCACTCACTGTCATCCACTCACTGTCATCCACTCCCCGTCATCCACTCACTGTCATCCACTCACTGTTATCCACTCACTGTCATCCACTCAGTGTCATCCACTCACTGTCATCCACTCACTGTCATCCACTCCCCGTCATCCAGTCCCCGTCATCCACTCACTGTCATCCACTCACTGTCATCCACTCCCCGTCATCCACTCACTGTCATCCACTCCCCGTCATCCACTCCCTGTCATCAAATCACTGTCATTCACTCATTGTCATCCACTCCTTATCATCCAATCACTGTCATCCACTCCCTGTCATCCACTCCTGTCATTCAATCACTGTAACCCACTCCCTGTCATCCAATCACTGTCATCCACTCCTTGTCATCCACTCCCTGTCATCCACTCACTGTCATCCACTCCCCGTCATCCACTCCCTTTCATCCACTCCCCGTCATCCACTCCCTGTCATCCACTCCCCGTCATCCACTCCCTGTCATCCACTCCCCGTCATCCACTCCCTGTCATCCACTCACTGTCATCCACTCCCTGTCATCCACTCACTGTCATCCACTCCCTGTCATTCACTCCCTGTCACCCACTCACTGTCACCTATTCACTGTCATCCACTCCCTGTCATCCACTCACTGTCATCCACTCCCTGTCATTCACTCCCTATCATCCACTCACTGTCATCCACTCCCTGTCATTCACTCCCTGTCATTCACTCCCTGTCACTCACTCACTGTCACCCATTCACTGTCATCCACTCCCTGTCATCCACTCCCTGTCATCCACTCACTGTCATCCACTTCCTGTCATCCACTCACTGTCACCCACTCCCTGTCATCCATTCACTGTCATCCATTCACTGTCATCCACTCACTGTCATCCACTCCCTGTCATCCATTCACTGTCATCCACTCCCTGTGACCCACTCACTGTCATCCACTCCCTGTCATCCATTCACTGTCATCCACTCCCTGTCACCCACTCACTGTCATCCATTCACTGTCATCCATTCACTGTCATCCACTCACTTTCATCCACTCCCTGTCACCCACTCACTGTCATCCATTCACTGTCATCCACTCACTGTCACCCACTCACTGTCATCCATTAATTGTCATCCACTCCCTGTCATCGAATCACTGTCATTCACTCATTGTCATCCACTCCTTGTCATCCAATCACTGTTATCCACTCCCTGTCATCCAATCACTGTCATCCACTCCCTGTCATCCACTCCTGTCATTCAATCCCTGTAACCCACTCCCTGTCATCCAATCACTGTCATCCACTCCCTGTCATCCATTCACTGTCATCCACTCATTGTCATCCACTCCTTGTCATCCACTCCCTGTCATCCAATCACTGTCATCCACTCACTGTCATCCAATCACTTTCATCCACTCACTGTCATCCAATCACTTTCATCCACTCCCTGGCATCCAATCACTGTCATCCACTTCCTGTCACCCACTCCCTGTCATCCATTCACTGTCATCCATTCACTGTCATCCACTCACTGTCATCCAATCACTGTCATCCATTCACTGTCATCCACTCCCTGTGCCCCACTCACTGTCAACCACTCCCTGTCATCCATTCACTGTCACCCACTCACTGTCATCCATTCACTGTCATCCACTCACTGTCATCCATTCACTGTCATCCACTCACTGTCATCCAATCACTGTCATCCATTCACTGTCATCCACTCCCTGTGCCCCACTCACTGTCATCCACTCCCGTCATTCAATCACTGTTGTCCACTCCCTGTCACCCACTCACTGTCATCCACTCACTGTCATCCATTCACTGTCATCCACTCATTGTCATCCACTCCCGTCATTCAATCACTGTAACCCACTCCCTGTCATCCACTCATTTTCATCCACTCCTTGTCATCCAATCACTGTCATCCACTCCCTGTCATCCAATCACTGTCATCCACTCCGTCATCCACTCCCTGTCACCCACTCATTTTCATCCACTCCCGTCATTCAATCACTGTAAACCACTCACTGTCATCCACTCACTGTCACCCACTCCCTGTCATCTACTCACTGTCACCCACTCCTTGTCATCCACTCACTGTCATTCACTCACTGTCATCCACTCACTGTCACCCACTTCCTGTCATCCACTCACTGTCATCCACTCCCTGTCATCCACTCACTGTCATCCACTCTCTGTCACCCACTTCCTGTCATCCACTCACTGTCACCAACTCACTGTCATCCATTCACTGTCATCCACTCACTGTCATCCACTCCCTGTCATCCACTCACTATCATGCACTCACTGTCATCCACTCACTGTCATCCACTCACTGTCATCCACTCACTGTCATCCACTCCCGTCATTCAATCAATGTAACCCACTCACTGTCATCCACTCCTTGTCATTCAATCACTGTCATGCACTCACTGTCATCCAATCACTTTCATCCACTCCCGTCATTCAATCAATGTAACCCACTAACTGTCATCCACTCCTTGTCATCCAATCACTGTCATCCACTCCCTGTCATCCACTGCCTGTCATCCACTCACTGTCATCCACTCCCTGTCATCCACTCACTATCATCCACTGCCTGTCATCTACTTACTGTCATCCACTCACTATCATCCACTGCCTGTCATCTACTTAATGTCATCCACTCACTGTCATCCACTTACTGTCATCCACTCACTGTCACCCACTCCCTGTCATCCACTGCCTGTCATCCACTCACTGTCATCCACTCACTGTCACCCACTCCCTGTCATCCACTCACTGTCATCCACTCCCTGTCATCCACTCACTGTCATCCACTCACTGTCATCCACTCACTGTCATCCACTTACTGTCATCCACTCACTGTCACCCACTCCCTGTCATCCACTCACTGTCATCCACTTACTGTCATCCACTCACTGTCATCCACTCCCTGTCATCCACTGCCTGTCATCCAATCACTGTCATCCACTCCCTGTCATCCACTCACTGTCACCCACTCCCTGTCACCCACTCCCTGTCATCCACTCAGTGTCATCCACTCACTGTCATCCACTCACTGTTACCCACTCCCTGTCATCCATTCACTGTCATCCAATCACTGTCATCCATTCACTGTCATCCACTCCCTGTGCCCCACTCACTGTCACCCACTCCCTGTCATCCATTCACTTTTACCCACTCACTGTCATCCATTCATTGTCATCCACTCCCTGTCATCCACTCACTGTCATCCACTCACTATCATCCACTGCCTGTCATCCACTCACTGTCATCCTTTCACTATCATCCACTGCCTGTCATCCACTTACTGTCATCCACTCACTGTCATCCACTCCCTGTCATTCACTCAGTGTCATCCACTCACTGTCATCCACTGCCTGTCATCCACTCACTGTCACCCACTCCCTGTCATCCATTCACTGTCATCCATTCACTGTCATCCACTCACTGTCATCCAATCACTGTCATCCATTCACTGTCATCCACTCCCTGTGCCCCACTCACTGTCACCCACTCCCTGTCACCCACTCACTGTCATCCACTCACTGTCATCCATTCACTGTCATCCACTCATTGTCATCCACTCATTTTCATCCAATCACTGTCATCCACTCCCTGTCATCCACTCCTTGTCATCCAGTCACTGTCATCCAATCACTGTCATCCACTCCCTGTCATCCACTCATTTTCATCCACTCCTTGTCATGCAATCACTGTCATCCACTCCCTGTCATCCACTCATTTTCATCCACTCCTTGTCATCCAATCACTGTCATCCAATCACTTTCATCCACTCCCTGTCATCCAATCACTGTCATCCACTCATTTTCATCCACTCCTTGTCATCCACTCACTGTCATCCACTCACTGTTATCCACTCACTGTCATCCACTCAGTGTCATCCACTCACTGTCATCCACTCACTGTCATCCACTCCCCGTCATCCACTCACTGTCATCCACTCCCCGTCATCCACTCCCTGTCATCAAATCACTGTCATTCACTCATTGTCATCCACTCCTTATCATCCAATCACTGTCATCCACTCCTGTCATTCAATCACTGTAACCCACTCCCTGTCATCCAATCACTGTCATCCACTCCTTGCCATCCACTCCCTGTCATCCACTCACTGTCATCCACTCCCCGTCATCCACTCCCTTTCATCCACTCCCCGTAATCCACTCCCTGTCATCCACTCCCCGTCATCCACTCCCTGTCATCCACTCCCCGTCATCCACTCCCTGTCATCCACTCCCCGTCATCCACTCCCTGTCATCCACTCACTGTCACCTATTCACTGTCATCCACTCCCTGTCATCCACTCACTGTCATCCACTCCCTGTCATTCACTCCCTGTCATCCACTCACTGTCATCCACTCCCTGTCATTCACTCCCTGTCACCCACTCACTGTCACCCATTCACTGTCATCCACTCCCTGTCATCCACTCCCTGTCATCCACTCACTGTCATCCACTTCCTGTCATCCACTCACTGTCACCCACTCCCTGTCATCCATTCACTGTCATCCATTCACTGTCATCCACTCACTGTCATCCACTCCCTGTCATCCATTCACTGTCATCCACTCCCTGTCACCCACTCACTGTCATCCATTCACTGTCATCCACTCACTGTCATCCACTCCCTGTCATCCATTCACTGTCATCCACTCCCTGTCACCCACTCACTGTCATCCATTCACTGTCATCCATTCACTGTCATCCACTCACTGTCATCCACTCCCTGTCACCCACTCACTGTCATCCATTCACTGTCATCCACTCACTGTCACCCACTCACTGTCATCCATTAATTGTCATCCACTCCCTGTCATGGAATCACTGTCATTTACTCATTGTCATCCACTCCTTGTCATCCAATCACTGTTATCCACTCCCTGTCATCCAATCACTGTCATCCACTCCCTGTCATCCACTCCTGTCATTCAATCCCTGTAACCCACTCCCTGTCATCCAATCACTGTCATCCACTCCCTGTCATCCATTCACTGTCATCCACTCATTGTCATCCACTCCTTGTCATCCACTCCCTGTCATCCAATCACTGTCATCCACTCACTGTCATCCAATCACTTTCATCCACTCACTGTCATCCAATCACTTTCATCCACTCCCTGGCATCCAATCACTGTCATCCACTCACTGTCATCCACTCATTTTCATCCACTCCTTGTCATCCAATCACTGTCATCCAGTCCCTGTCATCCACTCACTGTCATCCACTCCCTGTCATCCACTCACTGTCATCCACTCACTGTCATCCACTCACTGTCATCCACTCCCTATCATCCACTCACTGTCATCCACTCCCCGTCATCCACTCCCTGTCATCCACTCACTGTCATCCACTCCCTGTCATCCACTCACTGTCATCCACTCACTGTCATCCACTCACTGTCATCCAGTCCTTGTCATCCAATCACTGTCATCCACTCCCTGTCATCCACTCCTGTCATTCAATCACTGTAACCCACTCCCTGTCATCCAATCACTGTCATCCACTCCCTGTCACCCACTCACTGTCATCCATTCACTGTCATCCACTCATTGTCATCCACTCCTTGTCATCCACTCACTGTCATCCACTCACTGTTATCCACTCACTGTCATCCACTCCTTGTCATCCATTCACTGTCATCCACTCATTGTCACCCACTCCCCATCATCCACTCCCCGTCATCCACTCACCGTCATCCACTCACTGTCATCCACTCCCCGTCATCCACTCCCTGTCATCCACTCCCCGTCATCCACTCCCTGTCATCCACTCACTGTCATCCACTCCCCGTCATCCACTCCCTTTCATCCACTCCCCGTCATCCACTCCCTGTCATCCACTCCCCGTCATCCACTCCCTGTCATCCACTCCCCGTCATCCACTCCCTGTCATCCACTCCCTGTCATCCACTCACTGTCATCCACTCCCCGTCATCCACTCCCTTTCATCCACTCCCTGTCATCCACTCCCTGTCATCCACTCACTGTCATCCACTCCCTGTCATCCACTCACTGTCATCCACTCCCTGTCATTCACTCCCTGTCACCCACTCACTGTCACCTATTCACTGTCATCCACTCCCTGTCATCCACTCACTGTCATCCACTCCCTGTCATTCACTCCCTATCATCCACTCACTGTCATCCACTCCCTGTCATTCACTCCCTGTCATTCACTCCCTGTCACTCACTCACTGTCACCCATTCACTGTCATCCACTCCCTGTCATCCACTCCCTGTCATCCACTCACTGTCATCCACTTCCTGTCATCCACTCACTGTCACCCACTCCCTGTCATCCATTCACTGTCATCCATTCACTGTCATCCACTCACTGTCATCCACTCCCTGTCATCCATTCACTGTCATCCACTCCCTGTGACCCACTCACTGTCATCCATTCACTGTCATCCACTCACTGTCATCCACTCCCTGTCATCCATTCACTGTCATCCACTGCCTGTCACCCACTCACTGTCATCCATTCACTGTCATCCATTCACTGTCATCCACTCACTTTCATCCACTCCCTGTCACCCACTCACTGTCATCCATTCACTGTCATCCACTCACTGTCACCCACTCACTGTCATCCATTAATTGTCATCCACTCCCTGTCATCGAATCACTGTCATTCACTCATTGTCATCCACTCCTTGTCATCCAATCACTGTTATCCACTCCCTGTCATCCAATCACTGTCATCCACTCCCTGTCATCCACTCCTGTCATTCAATCCCTGTAACCCACTCCCTGTCATCCAATCACTGTCATCCACTCCCTGTCATCCATTCACTGTCATCCACTCATTGTCATCCACTCCTTGTCATCCACTCCCTGTCATCCAATCACTGTCATCCACTCACTGTCATCCAATCACTTTCATCCACTCACTGTCATCCAATCACTTTCATCCACTCCCTGGCATCCAATCACTGTCATCCACTTCCTGTCACCCACTCCCTGTCATCCATTCACTGTCATCCATTCACTGTCATCCACTCACTATCATCCAATCACTGTCATCCATTCACTGTCATCCACTCCCTGTGCCCCACTCACTGTCAACCACTCCCTGTCATCCATTCACTGTCACCCACTCACTGTCATCCATTCACTGTCATCCACTCACTGTCATCCATTCACTGTCATCCACTCACTGTCATCCAATCACTGTCATCCATTCACTGTCATCCACTCCCTGTGCCCCACTCACTGTCATCCACTCCCGTCATTCAATCACTGTTGTCCACTCCCTGTCACCCACTCACTGTCATCCACTCACTGTCATCCATTCACTGTCATCCACTCATTGTCATCCACTCCCGTCATTCAATCACTGTAACCCACTCCCTGTCATCCACTCATTTTCATCCACTCCTTGTCATCCAATCACTGTCATCCACTCCCTGTCATCCAATCACTGTCATCCACTCCGTCATCCACTCCCTGTCATCCACTCATTTTCATCCACTCCTTGTCATCCACTCACTGTCATTCACTCACTGTCATCCACTCACTGTCACCCACTCCCTGTCATCCACTCACTGTCACCCACTCCTTGTCATCCACTCACTGTCATTCACTCACTGTCATCCACTCACTGTCACCCACTTCCTGTCATCCACTCACTGTCATCCACTCCCTGTCATCCACTCACTGTCATCCACTCTCTGTCACCCACTTCCTGTCATCCACTCACTGTCACCAACTCACTGTCATCCATTCACTGTCATCCACTCACTGTCATCCACTCCCTGTCATCCACTCACTATCATGCACTCACTGTCATCCACTCACTGTCATCCACTCACTGTCATCCACTCACTGTCATCCACTCCCGTCATTCAATCAATGTAACCCACTCACTGTCATCCACTCCTTGTCATTCAATCACTGTCATGCACTCACTGTCATCCAATCACTTTCATCCACTCCCGTCATTCAATCAATGTAAACCCACTCACTGTCATCCACTCCCGTCATTCAATCAATGTAACCCACTAACTGTCATCCACTCCTTGTCAACCAATCACTGTCATCCACTCCCTGTCATCCACTGCCTGTCATCCACTCACTGTCATCCACTCCCTGTCATCCACTCACTATCATCCACTGCCTGTCATCTACTTACTGTCATCCACTCACTATCATCCACTGCCTGTCATCTACTTAATGTCATCCACTCACTGTCATCCACTTACTGTCATCCACTCACTGTCACCCACTCCCTGTCATCCACTGCCTGTCATCCACTCACTGTCATCCACTCCCTGTCATCCACTCACTGTCATCCACTCACTGTCATCCACTCACTGTCATCCACTTACTGTCATCCACTCACTGTCACCCACTCCCTGTCATCCACTCACTGTCATCCACTTACTGTCATCCACTCACTGTCATCCACTCCCTGTCATCCACTGCCTGTCATCCAATCACTGTCATCCACTCCCTGTCATCCACTCACTGTCACCCACTCCCTGTCACCCACTCCCTGTCATCCACTCAGTGTCATCCACTCACTGTCATCCACTCACTGTCATCCACTCACTATCATCCACTGCCTGTCATCCACTCACTGTCATCCTTTCACTATCATCCACTGCCTGTCATCCACTTACTGTCATCCACTCACTGTCATCCACTCCCTGTCATTCACTCAGTGTCATCCACTCACTGTCATCCACTGCCTGTCATCCACTCACTGTCACCCACTCCCTGTCATCCATTCACTGTCATCCATTCACTGTCATCCACTCACTGTCATCCAATCACTGTCATCCATTCACTGTCATCCACTCCCTGTGCCCCACTCACTGTCACCCACTCCCTGTCACCCACTCACTGTCATCCATTCATTGTCATCCACTCCCTGTCATCCACTCCCGTCATTCAATCACTGTTGTCCACTCCCTGTCACCCACTCACTGTCATCCACTCACTGTCATCCATTCACTGTCATCCACTCATTGTCATCCACTCATTTTCATCCAATCACTGTCATCCACTCCCTGTCATCCACTCATTTTCATCCACTCCTTGTCATCCAGTCACTGTCATCCAATCACTGTCATCCACTCCCTGTCATCCACTCATTTTCATCCACTCCTTGTCATGCAATCACTGTCATCCACTCCCTGTCATCCACTCATTTTCATCCACTCCTTGTCATCCAATCACTGTCATCCAATCACTTTCATCCACTCCCTGTCATCCAATCACTGTCATCCACTCATTTTCATCCACTCCTTGTCATCCACTCACTGTCATCCACTCACTGTTATCCACTCACTGTCATCCACTCAGTGTCATCCACTCACTGTCATCCACTCACTGTCATCCACTCCCCGTCATCCACTCACTGTCATCCACTCCCCGTCATCCACTCCCTGTCATCAAATCACTGTCATTCACTCATTGTCATCCACTCCTTATCATCCAATCACTGTCATCCACTCCTGTCATTCAATCACTGTAA
This sequence comes from Lampris megalopsis, assembly GCA_022114975.2. Classification (NCBI taxonomy): domain Eukaryota; kingdom Metazoa; phylum Chordata; class Actinopteri; order Lampriformes; family Lampridae; genus Lampris; species Lampris megalopsis. Next base: position 77,701 of record JAJHIY020000268.1, read on the forward strand.
CCCACTCCCTGTCATCCAATCACTGTCATCCACTCCTTGCCATCCACTCCCTGTCATCCACTCACTGTCATCCACTCCCCGTCATCCACTCCCTTTCATCCACTCCCCGTAATCCACTCCCTGTCATCCACTCCCCGTCATCCACTCCCTGTCATCCACTCCCCGTCATCCACTCCCTGTCATCCACTCCCCGTCATCCACTCACTGTCATCCACTCCCTGTCATTCACTCCCTGTCATCCACTCCCTGTCATCCACTCCCTGTCACCCACTCACTGTCATCCACTCCCTGTCATTCACTCCCTGTCATCCACTCACTGTCATCCACTCCCTGTCATTCACTCCCTGTCACCCACTCACTGTCACCCATTCACTGTCATCCACTCCCTGTCATCCACTCCCTGTCATCCACTCACTGTCATCCACTTCCTGTCATCCACTCACTGTCATCCACTCACTGTCATCCACTCCCTGTCATCCATTCACTGTCATCCACTCCCTGTCACCCACTCACTGTCATCCATTCACTGTCATCCATTCACTGTCATCCACTCACTGTCATCCACTCCCTGTCACCCACTCACTGTCATCCATTCACTGTCATCCACTCACTGTCACCCACTCACTGTCATCCATTAATTGTCATCCACTCCCTGTCATCGAATCACTGTCATTTACTCATTGTCATCCACTCCTTGTCATCCAATCACTGTTATCCACTCCCTGTCATCCAATCACTGTCATCCACTCCCTGTCATCCACTCCTGTCATTCAATCCCTGTAACCCACTCCCTGTCATCCAATCACTGTCATCCACTCCCTGTCATCCATTCACTGTCATCCACTCATTGTCATCCACTCCTTGTCATCCACTCCCTGTCATCCAATCACTGTCATCCACTCACTGTCATCCAATCACTTTCATCCACTCACTGTCATCCAATCACTTTCATCCACTCCCTGGCATCCAATCACTGTCATCCACTCCCTGTCATCCACTCATTTTCATCCACTCCTTGTCATCCAATCACTGTAATCCAGTCCCTGTCATCCACTCACTGTCATCCACTCCCCGTCATCCACTCCCCGTCATCCACTCACTGTCATCCAGTCCCTGTCATCCACTCCTTGTCATCCACTCCCTGTCATCCACTCACTGTCATCCACTCCCTGTCATCCACTCCCTGTCATCCACTCCCTGTCATCCACTCACTGTCATCCACTCCCTGTCATCCACTCCCTGTCATCCACTCACTGTCACGGGAGCAGCTCCATGCTGCACACTGCCGGCAGTTTCGATTACATTTATGTTTCAGTGATTTCTGTCTGAGGCACTGAATTGTTTAATATCCACAAAGACTAACTGGACTTATCTAAAAAATGCCTATTCTTCGGGGCATCCGGTTGGCGTGGCATTCTTTTGCGTTGCTTGCTAACATTAGGATCGCCTGTTCAAACCCCTGTGTTACCTCCGGCTTGGTTGGCATCCCTACAGAAACAATTGGCCGTGTCTGCGGGTGGGAAGCCAGATGTGGGTATGTGTCCTGGTCGCTGCAGTAGCGCCTCCTCTGGTCGGTCGGGGCGCCTGTTCGGGGGGGAGGGGGAACTGCGGGGAATAGTGTGATCCTCCCACGTGCTACATCTCCGTGGTGAAACTTCTCACTGTCAGGTGAAAACACATGGCTGGTGACTCCACATGTATCGGAGGAGGCATGGGGTAGTCTGCAGCCCTCCCTGGATCAGCAGAGGGGGTGGAGCAGCGACCGGGACGGCTCGGAAGAGTGGGGTAAATGGCCAAGTACACTTGGGAAGAAAACAGGGGAAAAAATCCATTCATCCATTATCCAAACCATTTATCCTGCTCAGGGTCGTGGGGCTGCTGGAGACTATCCCAGCAGTCAAAGACCTACATGTCTTTGGACTGTGGGAGGAAACCCACGCAGACAACATGCAAACTCCACACAGACGACCCGAGATGACCCCCGAAGTTGGACTACCCCAGGGCTTGAACCAAGGACCTTCTTGCTGTCAGGCGACTGCGCTAACCACTGCACCACCATGCCGCCTGGGGAAAAATCCCCCCAAAAAACAACCCCCCCCCCAAAAAAAGAGCCCATCCTCACAGCTCCTTGATTAAGACTGTAGTAAAAGCTAATACAGAGGGAAGATAAAGGTGACACTATTGGCTCCAAATCTTAACCATTACACACAATACATGTTTATGCATGTTTCTATCATGCAGGCACAGGCACACATCTTCAGTTAAAACCATTGTCTACATCTTATATGTAGTATGTTTATTCTTTATACTCATTCTTGCCCCTAATAAGTTAGTCCAGTGACTAATACGTTAGTCCAGTGACTAACAACTTAGTCCAGTGACTGACAAGTTAGTCCAGTGACTAATACTTTAGTCCAGTGACTAACAAGTTAGTCCATTGACTAATACGTTAGTCCAGTGACTAACAAGTTAGTCCAGTGACTGACAAGTTAGTCCAGTGACTAACAACTTAGTCCAGTGACTGACAAGTTAGTCCAGTGACTAATACGTTAGTCCATTGACTAATACGTTAGTCCAGTGACTGACAAGTTAGTCCATTGACTAACAAGTTAGTCCAGTGACTGACAAGTTAGTCCACTGACTAATACGTTAGTCCAGTGACTAACAACTTAGTCCAGTGACTAATACGTTAGTCCAGTAACTGACAACTTAGTCCAGTGACTAATACGTTAGTCCAGTGACTAACAAGTTAGTCCATTGACTAATACGTTAGTCCAGTGACTAACAAGTTAGTCCAGTGACTGACAAGTTAGTCCAGTGACTAATACATTATTCCAGTGACTGATAAGTTAGTCCAGTGACTAATACGTTAGTCCAGTGACTAACAAGTTAGTCCAATGACTAATACGTTAGTCCAGTGACTAACAAGTTAGTCCAGTGACTAATACGTTAGTCCAGTGACTAACAACTTAGTCCAGTGACTAATACGTTAGTCCAGTGACTAACAACTTAGTCCAGTGACTAATACGTTAGTCCAGTGACTAACAAGTTAGTCCAGCGACTAATACGTTAGTCCAGTGACTAACAAGTTAGTCCATTGACTAATACGTTAGTCCAGTGACTAACAAGTTAGTCCAGTGACTGACAAGTTAGTCCAGTGACTAATACTTTAGTCCAGTGACTAATACATTATTCCAGTGACTGATAAGTTAGTCCAGTGACTAATACGTTAGTCCAGTGACTAACAAGTTAGTCCAGTGACTGACAAGTTAGTCCAGTGACTGACAACTTAGTCCAGTGACTAATACGTTAGTCCAGTGACTAACAAGTTAGTCCATTGACTAATACGTTAGTCCAGTGACTAACAAGTTAGTCCAGTGACTGACAAGTTAGTCCAGTGACTAATACATTATTCCAGTGACTGATAAGTTAGTCCAGTGACTAATACGTTAGTCCAGTGACTAACAAGTTAGTCCAATGACTAATACGTTAGTCCAGTGACTAATACGTTAGTCCAGTGACTAACAAGTTAGTCCAGTGACTGACAAGTTAGTCCAGTGACTGACAAGTTAGTCCAGTGACTAATACATTATTCCAGTGACTGATAAGTTAGTCCAGTGACTAATACGTTAGTCCAGTGACTAACAAGTTAGTCCAGTGACTGACAAGTTAGTCCAGTGACTGACAAGTTAGTCCAGTGACTAATACATTATTCCAGTGACTGACAAGTTAGTCCAGTGACTAACAACTTAGTCCAGTGACTAACAAGTTAGTCCAGTGACTAATACGTTAGTCCAGTGACTAACAACTTAGTCCAGTGACTAACAAGTTAGTCCAGTGACTGACAAGTTAGTCCAGTGACTAATACATTATTCCAGTGACTGATAAGTTAGTCCAGTGACTAATACGTTAGTCCAGTGACTAACAAGTTAGTCCAGTGACTAATACGTTATTCCAGTGACGGACAAGTTAGTCCAGTGACTGGCAGAAGCACACCCTAAATGAGAGTGAATTCTTTATCCTTGAGTGCAAGAGCCACAGACGAAACAACGACGTGGCAAAATACCACAGTCCCTGTCCCCCAAGGACTCAGCTGATGTTATGAATGAAGTATGATGTAACAGTGCAGTAGTGGAGACCAGTGCCTGCTGGTTTTGGACTACCAAGGTGCAGTGACGGCAGCTTACCTGCGGATGGCAACCGTCATGGCTTCTGAAGAGCTGGCACATGGACAGATCACCTCAGGTCGCAGTCCACGTGCCTGAAACACGTTTAGGAAGGCATCGCAGGAGGATATCGACCCTGTAGTCAACACCCCCCCACACACACACACACACGCGCACGCACGCACGCACACACACACACACACACACACAAACCCATTCACAGACAAAGCAGATCAATGAGATTATTAAGTGCAGCTGTGTCTGTGTTTTTTTTAAAGGTTGAAATTGTGATAACAGACACTCTGCTTGTAGACTCACAAGGGTTGGCTCCATCAGCTACGATCAGCAATCGCAGTGAGCTGAGGCTGACGTCTCTCTGGTCTCTCTGGGCCAGCAGTGACCAGTGCATGTCCCTTGACTTCACCACCGCTACCCGTGCTGTGCGAGGACAGCACACACGCATGCACGCAAACATGTACACACACACACACACACACACACAGAAAGAGTCACAACACAAATCAGCAAGTCAATGCTACCAATATGCAACATTATAGCTAATCACAAAGCTCAAAGGCTGACACTAAACCAAATTAGCGTCTAACTCATTTGCCAACAGGTGAATCTGCACAGCTAGGTGCATCATGAAGAGCTAGGTGCAGAATGAAGACCTATGTGCATCATGCAGAGCTAGGTGCAGAATGAAGAGCTAGGTGTATCATGAAGAGCTAGGTGCAGAATGAAGAGCTAGGTGCACAATGAAGAGCTAGGTGCATCACGAAGAGCTAGGTGCAGAATGAAGACCTATGTGCAGAATGAAGAGCTAGGTGCATCATGAAGAGCTAGGAGCTAGGTGCAGAATGAAGTGAAGAGCTAGGTGCAGAATGAAGAGCTAGGTACAGAATGAAGAGCTAGGTGCAGAATGAAAAATAATTTCAGCATGAGCACCAAGCCTCCTTTCCCCAGCCCATAAAGATCCAATGAGGTTCTTAAAAGAAATCAATGGCTGAAACCAAGCTATTGCTTAATCCGTCTATTTTTTTTTTAATCAGATCTCCACCCCCCCTCCTTTTCTTCCCAATTGTATCCGGCCATTTACCCAACTCTTCCAAGCTGTCCCAGTCACTGCTCCACCCCCTCTGCTCACCTGACAGTGAGGAGTTTCACCAGGGGGACGTAGCACATAGGAGGATTATGCTTTCCCCCCCAGTCCCCCCCCCGAACAGGCACCCCGACTGACCAGAGGAGGCGCTAGTGCAGTGACCAGGACACATACCCACATCTGACTTCCCACCCGCAGATACGGCCAATTGTGTCTGTAGGGACGCCCAACCAAGCCAGCGGTAACATGGGGATTCGAACTGGCGATCCCTATCTTGGTAGGCCACAGAATAGACCGCAATGCTACCTGGATGCCTTTTATCAGATCTCTAAAAGAGAACCAAGAAATGTTGAAGGAAAAACGAAGTTCTCTGAATGTAGTCTCCGGCTCATGCATCCAAACATACAAATCTCATTTGATTCTTTTTTGTTTTGTTTTTAATTTGATCTGAGTCCTTGTTCTCCTGGCGTGGGTCATACTGCTGGTGTGGCATCACTGGAGCAGCAGAGGGTTAATGATCTTGTAGAGGGATACAGGTACAACCATGCAAGGGCTGCCCTCTGCTCAACCCCACTGACCACAATATCCTCCACAGAAGTAAACGACAAAGGCAAAGCAGCATTCGTTATCAGGTAACGTCTCGTGAATATACCAAATATACATCTATATTTTCTGAACATCTATTTAAAAGATCCAATTTTTGTGCTGCTTAGTGAGTTCTTTAGAGGGACGCCATTCACTTTAAAGTTCACAATGAATTGATTGTTATAAAGGTCCACAAATTAAAATGTTGTCCTCATACCTATCCATGCTCATAGGGAAATGAGCGGGCAGAGAATGTGGAAATGAGTGACTAGGTGGATGGGCACTCACCTTTGTACGTGTGCACCTTCTGTATCCAGGAGAGGGGGTTGACCTTCATCAGGGAGTAAGGGATGCTGATCACATGCATCCGGTTCATGACACTCTGCCGTGCAAACACAAAAACACAGGACCGTCATCTCATGTTCCAACAGACAACCAAACCCTCCAAGCATACAATGTAGAGCGTTTGTTGGCTTGACTCATACTGTGCTATCAGGCAGAGGAAATCCACGCTGCACAGCAGGGTGCACATCATGACAAGACTTAACCAGAACCTGTTTTTGGTATTTGGCAAACATGTGTCACGTCACTGGATCCCATGGCATTGTTACTGTTGTGGTCATCAAACATGTCAAAGCAAGTCACACAATTTTTTTTTTTGGATCCCCCCCCCTTTTCTCCCAATTGTATCCGGCCAATTACCCCACTCTTCCGAGCCATGTCAGTCTCTGCTCCACCCCCTCTGTTGATCCGGGGAGGGCTGCAGACTACCACATGCCTCCTCCCATACATGTGGAGTCACCAGCCGCTTCTTTTCACCTGACAGTGAGGTGTTTCACCAGGGGGACGTAGCACGTGGGAGGATCACGCTATTCCCCCCAGTTCCCCCTCCCGCTGGAACAGGCACCCCGACCAACCAGAGGAGGTGTTAGTGCAGTGACCAGGACACATACCCACATCCAGCTTCCCACCCGCAGACATGGCCAATTGTGTCTGTAGTGATGTCTGACCAAGCCGGAGGTAACACGGGGATTCGAACCGCCGATTCCCGTGTTGGTAGGCAACGGAACAGACCTCTGTGCTACCCAGACGCCCAAGTCATACAATTCTACAGTATGGTTAGGACCAGTTGATCAAAACTGGTTGAACTCCGTGGACTTAATATTTGTTACTGGTGTCGGGTGATTGAGTAACTACAAAAAGTAGTCCACCCTCCTTTGATAGATAGAAAAAGTCCCAATTTATCTGATGAAAAGTCTTTGCCATCGGGACTTAAGTATGACTTCATTCACACATTGATAAAGCCCTGATGGGTAAAACATCAGTAGTCTTACTTAATCATTTGTAAATTGAGTGCAGATGCTTGCAACCATTATTAGCAGAGGACAAGCGATCACTCACAGTGAGAACCCCGTGCCATAATCCTGCATCTCTCTTGAAGTCCAGGACGTTGGTTATGGTCTCAGCTGCAGATCAAACACAGATTTTATCACGGTCAGAGTGGCTAAAAGGGGTTTAAATACCACCACAATGTCCAGTCACAGTATATTCAGCACCATCACTGCTATTCTTCCCAAGCACAATCTCATTACTGTGCTCTCCTTTTTTGTTGCCCCGACTGACGCCGTTCCTGTAACAAAAAGCGGAGTCTGAACTCAACAGTGTGAATGAGTGAAGAGTAGCACTAAACCTGCAGAAAACAGGCCTGGTGTCTCTCGAGGGGTCTCCAGTGCAGTTAGGAGTTATTTAGGGTGAAACTGGGACACCAGAAGAGAGGGTGAGTCTTATATTCTCTATCTCCGTCTCTCCCTTTTCCCCACGTTCTTTCTAACAGTTCAGCTCAGTTTAGAATGGGATGAAATTCATCAAGCTAGATCCTAATCCTCAGGATGGAGGATTCTAAACTCTACAGTCCAACGCTTAACAAAACGACTACGAAGGACATGTGTGCACACTGACCAAAAGGCTCTCCACAATCTAATCTGCAGTTTAAATATGGAAACTCAGATGGTGGTATTCTACCTACAATCTGAACTCAACATTTTCCCCTTTTTTCTGTATTTTTGTTCAAGACGCCTGTTCCACAAAACAGTTTCTTACCTCTCTATCACTCTGTATCTCTATCACTATCTCTCTCGCTCGCTCTCTATCTGTCTTTATCACTATCTCTCTCTATCACTCACGATCTCTCTCTCTATCTCTATCAATTCAATTGGGTAAAATCACGCAGCTTGCTTTACAACATCAGTTCCTATCATCATAAGTGGGAGCAACCTTGCATATTTTCTGCAGGAAAGGAAGATGAAGGAAGGAGAGGACAGAATGAAGCGGGGCAGAACGCAGCTGTTCTCCTCACCTTCAGTGTAGCCACAGGCCTGTGTGAGGGCGTGACAGTGCGCTAGCATGGCTGAATGGGACACAGTGATCCCCATGGTGCTGCCCTCCTTGCTGGTCTTATACTGGAAACACATCACAATGTTTACAGAATTTTGTTTCAGAAAGTGATGCTATTTTTTCTAAAATGCCTTTGCTACTTGGTAAAGGACAGCAGGTGGTTGGCTGAGTCCTTGGTTGGTAAATTGAAAGATATATTGACAGATCTAATCCTCTGGAATTTAGAGGTACTATATAATGAACTTGGGAGAAACTATTCAAAATGTGGTCAACAGGGTTTTGCAGGAAGTGAAATGATATCACAGTCATCTACAGGAGGCCTGACTGGCGGACATATTACCATGACTATATCCAAACCACACTAACCTCTATGTAGGCTATGTCATTGTTGGCTTCCCGTATTGGCGGGTACCAGTCTTTGGGAGGCTTCACAACGTGCTTTCCATCTGTCACAAACCACAGCAACCGTGGCCAGCCTGCAAAGACAGACCCTTACAGTAAATCAGTTCAACCACAATCTGAAAACACAAATGGCATCTATACAATGATATTGAATAATTCAACTTATTCTAAGGATTGATATATATATATATATATATATATATATATATTCTTCTTCTTTCGGCTTGTTCCCTGTTTCCCAGGGGTCGCCACAGCAGAGTCGACAGTTTCCATCGGTACCCTGTGAGGGCACAACACTGATGGCGGTCTTGTCAATCCGCATAATGATCTGGCAAAATTTTACGTCGGATGCCCTTCCTGACACAACCACTAACCCTATGGACGGGGGCACAGGTAAAGCGCTGGATGCCATCCCAGTATTCATGGACTTGCGTCCATGCCTGTCGCCATATATATATATATAAAAACAAAAAACACAGAAGGTATTATACCTTTGAAGGTGGCAACCTCGCCTGTTTGTGCTTTGGGCAGACCTTTCTGACAAGCATCTGTGGTGAGCGCCAGTGTCACACCGCAGCTGCCCAACAGGAAGCCGATCTGTTGACTTCCTGCATCCTGTGGGGGGGGCACAAAGCAGATGACAGAATGATGTTGATGTGGTGGGAGAGAAAGCAGCTCACCCTTATAGCTGAGAACAACTGGGAACAGCTAAATTCATCATGTAAGAAGTTTCATCAACATTGTTCTCAGGTAAAGCGATACAGTCAGGCGAGAGAGAGAGACTGGCAGAGAGAGACAGAGAGACAGACAGACACACAGACAGACACACTGACAGACACACTGACAGAGAGAGAGAGAGACTGGCAGAGAGAGAGAGAGACTGGCAGAGAGAGACAGAGAGACAGACAGACACACAGACAGACACACAGACAGACACACTGACAGAGAGAGAGAGAGATGGACAGAGACAGACAGACAGAGAGACAGACAGTCAGAGACACACACACACACACACATACACACACACACGCACGCACGCACGCACGCACGCACGCACGCACACACACACACACACACACACACACACACACAGTACCCATCTGAGGCCACACACAAAGTGAGCTCCTGAAATGTCTTCAACTTTTTGATGAAAAAACAAAAGAGGAAACTGACAACCTGTGAACAGCAACATAAAGGTACAGAGATTGAAAAGGAAGACAAAAATCAAGAAAACATCGACAAAAATATCTATTATACCACCAAAAAAGAGAAGAAAAGAGGCTGAAAAAAACGGGAAAAAGACAAGAAAAGAGACAGAAGACAGACACTTCATCTGCAACACTGAAAGAAGTGAAACAAAATCAAATTTAAAAGAACTATTGGCCTACAACGTCAAAAAAGTAGCTTATCTTGTGATTCTGGCAGTTGGAGCAGAGAGTGTTACCATGGAGATGGAACCAAACAGCAACAGCAGACAGGTAGAATACCCTGCTAGCTGTAGCAGTGCTAGACAGGTAGAATAAACTGCTAGCTGTAGCAGTGCTAGACAGGTAGAATACCCTGCTAGCTGTAGCAGTGCTAGACAGGTGGACTACCTTGCTAGCTGTAGCAGCGCTAGACAGGTAGAATAAACTGCTAGCTGTAGCAGTGCTAGACAGGTAGAATAAACTGCTAGCTGTAGCAGTGCTAGACAGGTAGAATAAACTGCTAGCTGTAGCAGTGCTAGACAGGTAGACTACCCTGCTAGCTGTAGCAGTGCTAGACAGGTAGAATAAACTGCTAGCTGTAGCAGTGCTAGACAGGTAGAATAAACTGCTAGCTGTAGCAGTGCTAGACAGGTAGAATAAACTGCTAGCTGTAGCAGTGCTAGACAGGTAGAATAAACTGCTAGCTGTAGCAGTGCTAGACAGGTAGAATAAACTGCTAGCTGTAGCAGTGCTAGACAGGTAGAATACCCTGCTAGCTGTAGCAGTGTTAGACAGGTAGAATAATCTGCTAGCTGTAGCAGTGCTAGACAGGTAGAATAAACTGCTAGCTGTAGCAGTGCTAGACAGGTAGAATACCCTGCTAGCTGTAGCAGTGCTAGACAGGTAGAATACCCTGCTAGCTGTAGCAGTGTTAGACAGGTAGAATAATCTGCTAGCTGTAGCAGTGCTAGACAGGTAGAATAAACTGCTAGCTGTAACAGTGCTAGAGCCAAGAAAAAACACAAAGAGGAGAAACTCTTGGCCAATACAGAGCAACTGTTTGCTGACTATATCTTTTATGACAACAACAAGATAAAAAACAACCTCCTCTTCCATATGGAGGACATCAGCGTGTGGAAACAGTTAATCTGTAAAAACTACACACACATTACCAAAGAAGGCATTGGTCGTGGTGGCCGCTTAACTGTGTGTCAAGATGAAACTCTAGACACAGACAACCCCCTGCTCACCATTACCTACAATACTAAAAGAGGTACAGTGCTGATACAAGCAAATGAGGCAAGCCTCAACTCCTCTGAGGAACTCTTCCCGAGGATGAAGACAGAAACTGAGAGAGAGCGACCCAACAGCAGCACTGTAGCAGGAGACACAGCAACAGAACAGGAAGAGGAGGATGACACCGTGGTCCCAGAGGTCACAGAACCAGACCCGAACCAACCACCAGTCCATCCGGCCCCGCCCATCCAACACCCCAAAGCTCCTTCCAACAACTAAGAGGGAGCCTGTCCCTCCTGGAGCTGGACTTCACTGAGTTCAGGGAGCTCCCTTTGGCCAGGCTAGCTGAGTCTGACACCACCCAACAGCTGAGACACGAGCTCCAGCAGCTGAAGCAGGACAGCCAGGAGGCCATGGCAGAGCTGAGGAGGGGGAACCAGAAAACCACCTCAGAGCTGAAGGAGACCCAGAAGAGACTCAGACAGCTGACACAGACTGTACGAGAGCTGGAGGAGGAGAACAGCACCCTACAAGCCCAGGCCCTGAAATTAAAGGAAGATACAGCTAACAGAGACTTGAGCTACAAGAGATGAAGGAAGGAGCAACTCCAGGAGAAGAGATGTCATGTATCTTCATCCAGCTACACACATGCCACTGTCCAAACACCTACCCTCTCTCCTCCTACAAGGTCGGGGTGAGAGCATTTGCAAAAACACTGAAGGATGTTACCCTGGATCGCAACCCAATAGCCTCGCTCACACAGCTGCCCCTCCCAGGAACTACAGACCTCCCAGATACCAACAAGAAAAGCTTAAGAACATTGCCTCCCACCTTCCTGCAGCACCACACCCCCCTGCAGCACTCCGCCCCGATCCTATACCATACCGTCCTGCCCCACCCAGCCATAGAGGACCCCCCCCCCAACATCACCAACGGATGACTTACACCCCGGTGATGAACAATCCCACCCCCCTCCTACGCACTACACCAATGTCTGAACTAGGGGCAATCAAAGAGATGCTCCAGACTCTGTGTAGCAGACTACTGCAGACACGAGGTACAGATACACACACACACACACACACAGCTAGTTAAAATGTATCCATTCTCCTGTAAACTAGTTGCACCAGGTTGGTCTTTCCACCTGTTTCGTTTTGTTCATGTTTTGGCTGAATTCATTTCTTTTCCTTCACAAATTAAATCTTTTAAGATAAGCTTTTGGACTATTCAGGGTTTATACTCTAGCACTTTTGGTCTTAAAACCACACACCCTGATTTCTTAAATAATATAAATGATATTGATGCTTTGATTCTGTTAGAAACATGGTGTCGATCTGATGCAGTGACTCAGTGTCCCCCAGGCTACGGTGACATCACGGTGCCTTCGGTTGAGCTGAGCACAGTGCACCGGGGCAGAGACTCAGGAGGAATTGTGATCTGGCTCAAAGCTGATCTCACCAAATAGACCACAATCGTAAAACAAAGCAAAAACCACATTTGGCTAAAAATGAATAAACTCATTTGTGAGGTAGATTTATATTTGTGTGCAATATCCACCCCTCCACCAGAGTCACCGTAGCATGAAGAAGAGTTCTACAGCTCTCTACACACAGAGATGTGTCACTCCCAAGCCCAAGGCAAAATACTTCTGTGCGGGGACTTGAATGCACGGACAGGTTCAGAACCTGACTGTACAGACCACACAGGAGATCACCATATATTCACACAATCACTTCTGACCCCCTCACCTACAGCCAGGAGGAACAACCCAGACAAAACAATGAACAGAAAGGGGAAGGAGTTTGTGCATCTCAAAAGCTGTTTGAATTTGAATTTGAGAGAGAGAGGGAGGGACAGACAGACAGACAGACAGACAGACAGACAGACTGACAGAGAGAGAGAGACAGAGCCAGACTGACAGAGAAAGAAAACCAGTCCCCTCACTCACCTGGTGCTGACACTAAGTTCACTAACAAACACTAACACTTCACAGCCTCTGCACCAGAACATCAGAATCCATCAAATTATAACTAAAAAAAACTAAATTATATTACTTATTGGGACACACAAACTACAAACCAATATAAAATGCAATGCTGTCTGGCCCTAAAAAGACAGTACACTGTGGCAGAATATCTGCACACCGGGACCAATACCAAACTGAGAACCACCTTGACGAAGTACAGACTTAGTGAGCACGGCCTGGCCGTAGAAAAAGGCCGACACAGACAAACATGGCTGCCGGCAGAAGACAGGCTGTGCTCACACTGCGACATGGGAGAGGTGGAGACAGGGCTGCACTCAATCATCACCTGTACTAAGTAGAACCACATTAGAAATCATTACTACCCAAACACAGAACACATCCACCCAAACTTCAGAAGCCTCCCTGACATCAGCAAACTAGCCATCCCACTGGGAGAGGAGAAGACAAACTAGCCATCCCACTGGGAGAGGAGAAGACAAACTAGCCATCCCACTGGGAGAGGAGAAGACAAACTAGCCATCCAACTGGGAGAGGAGAAGACAAACTAGCCATCCAACTGGGAGAGGAGAAGACAAACTAGCCATCCCACTGGGAGAAGAGAAGACAAACTAGCCATCCCACTGGGAGAGGAGAAGACAAACTAGCCATCCCACTGGGAGAGGAGAAGACAAACTAGCCATCCCACTGGGAGAGGAGAAGACAAACTAGCCATCCCACTGGGAGAGGAGAAGACAAACTAGCCATCCCACTGGGAGAGGAGAAGACAAACTAGCCATCCTACTGGGAGAGGAGAAGACAAACTAGCCATCCTACTGGGAGAGGAGAAGACAAACTAGCCATCCCACTGGGAGAGGAGAAGACAAACTAGCCATCCTACTGGGAGAGGAGAAGACAAACTAGCCATCCTACTGGGAGAGGAGAAGACAAACTAGCCATCCCACTGGGAGAGGAGAAGACAAACTAGCTATCCAACTGGGAGAGGAGAAGACAAACTAGCCATCCGACTGGGAGAGGAGAAGACAAACTAGCCATCCTACTGGGAGAGAAGAAGACAAACTAGCCATCCTACCGGGAGAGGAGAAGACAAACTAGCCATCCTACTGGGAGAGGAGAAGACAAACTAGCCATCCTACTGGGAGAGGAGAAAACAAACTAGCCATCCTACTGGGAGAGGAGAAGACAAACTAGCCATCCAACTGGGAGAGGAGAAGACAAACTAGCCATCCTACTGGGAGAGGAGAAGACAAACTAGCCATCCTACTGGGAGAGCAGAAGACAAACTGGCCATCCTACTGGGAGAGTAGAAGACAAAATAGCCATGGTAATGGGACAGGTAAAGTCAAACTAGCCATCCTACTGGGAGAGGAGAAGTCAAACTAGCCATCCTACTGGGAGAGATGAAGACAAACTAGCCATTCTACTGGGAGAGGAGAAGACAAACTAGCCATTCTATTGGGAAATGAGAACACAAACTAGCCATCCTACTGGGAGAGGAGAAGACAAACTAGCCATCCTACTGGGAGAGCAGAAGACAAACTAGCCATCCTACTGGGAGAGTGGAAGACAAACTAGCCATGGTAATGGGACAGGTAAAGTCAAACTAGCCATCCTACTGGGAGAGAAGAAGACAAACTAGCCATGGTAATGGGAGAGGAGAAGACAAACTGGCCATCCTACTGGGAGAGTGGAAGACAAACTAGCCATGGTAATGGGACAGGTAAAGTCAAACTAGCCATCCTACTGGGAGAGAAGAAGACAAACTAGCCATGGTAATGGGAGAGGAGAAGACAAACTGGCCATCCTACTGGGAGAGGAGAAGACAATCTAGCCATCTTACTGGGAGAGTGGAAGACAAACTAGCCATCCTACTGGGAGAGGAGAAGAAAGACCGGCCATCTTACTGGGACAGGAGAAGACAAACTAGCCATCCTACTGGGAGAGCAGAAGACAAACTGGCCATCCTACTGGGAGAGCAGAAGACAAACTAGCCATCCTACTGGGAGAGCAGAAGACAAACTAGCCATCCTACTGGGAGAGGAGAAGACAAGCTGCAACACAGCAGCTAAATATATTGTTGATGTTACAATCTGAGTGAGCACCCTGTCCACACACACACACACACACACACACACACACGCCCCCCCAAACACACATACACACATACTTGTAAAACTATACTTGTGGGGCCTCGCTGATTGACTCCCATTCATTGATAGCCCTTCCCTAAACGTTAACCCTAACCTTAACCACACAAACTATACTACGCACAGAAAGTAAGGAAATGTGTGTTTGGTAGATGATGTCTTTGTTGTAACAATGCTTCTTGGCAATAAATCTTATACCGTAGGAAAGCCTGTTTATTCCCCTTTTAAATGGCGCCACATGTGTAAGGAACATGCATTTGTGGGGTGAGCAGCAGAGCTGAGTATGTGGGTTGCGCCCATGAAACATTTGCCAAATCTTCTCTGCCAATGCCAAGCAGCTTATTTTGCTGTTACTGTTGACTCTTGTGTTGAGCTTCTGGTACCCAGGTGCTGACCATCAGCTGCCTGATAGAAGATTTATTGCCAAGAAGCATCGATACAACAAACAAATAATCTACCAAACACACATTTCCTTACTTTTTGTGCCAAGTTTACATGCCTAACCCTAACCCTTACCCTAACCTTAACTTAACCCTAATTCTAACCTTAACCTTAAAACCAAGTCCTAACCCTAAAATAGTCCCTTTAACTTGGCCGTAAATGGGCCCCACAGTATAGTTAAACGTGGTACACATCACGTATACACACACACACACACACACACACACACACACACACACAGAGGTTTCTTCCTTTTCTCTTCTTTCTCCTTCAACTTCAAGTAACGTTTGGACTACTAAATGTATTGTTTTTAACAACACAGCAACTTGTTTTCTTTTTTGTAGTATAGTTTGTGTGTTGTGTATCATTAAGTTGGTTGGTTGTTTGTTTGTTTTTCACAATACAGCACCTTGTTTTCTTTGTTGTAGTATAGTTTGTGTGTTGTGTATCGTATTGTTGGCTGGTTGTTTGTTTGTTTTTCACAATATAGCAACTTGTTTTCGTTTTTGTAGTATAGTTTGTGTATATAAGATATACACACATGAAGACCAAAAGCTAAAAATAAGTTAAAAGAGATCTGGAGTACAAAATATCTACAGACATTCAGTGGGTAGCAAGGTTCAGGTGGGCAACAGCTTGTGGAAAGAAGCTGTTTTTGAGCCTGGTAGTGCGGGCTCTGAGGCTCCTGTAGCGCCTCCCAGAGCGCAGGGGGGAGAACAGTCCATGGTTGGGGTGGGTGGGATCTCTGCTGATGTTCAGACCCCTTCGAAGGCAGTGTTTGTGATAAATGTCTTTTATGGCTGGGAAGTGGGTACCGGTGATATGCTGGGCCACCTTGACGATCCGCTGCAGAGCTTTCTGGTCTACTGAGATGCAGCTGGTCAGGATGCTCTCTATGGTGCAGTGGTAGAAGTTGGTGAGAATTTTGGGGGGTAGACGGGCGCTCCTCAGCCTCCTCAGGAAATGCAGGCGTTGTTGGGCCTTTTTCACAAGGGCCTGGGTGTTTAATGTCCAGGAAAGGTCCTCGCTGATGTGGACTCCAAGGAATTTAAAGCTGGAAACGCGCTCCACTTCCACCCCATTTATGTGTATGGGGGAGTGACTGCAGCTTCTAGACCTCCTGAAGTCCACAATCAGCTCCTTTGTGTTCTGCACATTAAGGACAAGATTGTTGGTAGTACACCATGATGTGAGGTGCTCAATCTCGTCTCTGTAGGCCATCTCGTCATTGTTGGTGATACGGCCAATGACTGTGGTGTCATCTGCAAACTTAACTATAACATTTGAAGGGTGAGTTGGCAGGCAGTCGTGGGTAAAGAGTGAGAAAAAGAGGGGGCTCAGAACACAGCCTTGAGGGGCACCTGTGCTGAGGGTCAGGGTGGAGTAGGAGTGGTCACCTAACCTAAAAGATTGAGGTCTGTTGGTCAGGAAGTCCAGGATCCAGTTACAGAGGGAGGGGTTGAGGCCACGGGAGAGGAGTTTGGTGGTTAGTTTGGCGGGGATGATAGTGTTGAAGGCAGAGCTGTAATCTATAAACAGCATCCAGATGTTGTTAAGTTCAAGGTGGGTCAGAGCAATGTGTAGGGCAGTGGCAATGGCATCCTCAGTAGACCTTTTGGGACGGTAGGTGAACTGATGTGGGTCGAATGTGGGGGGGATAATGTTTTTGATGTGAGCCAGAACCAGTCTTTCAAAGCACTTCATGGCAATGGGGGTGAGTGCTATGGGTCGGTAGTCATTCAGACATGTGGATGTTGGTTTCTTGGAGACAGGAATGATAGAGGTGGTCTTAAAGCAGGCTGGGACTTTAGATTGGGACAGTGAGAGGTTAAATACAGGTGTGAAGACCTCAGCCAGCTGGTCGGCACATTCCCGGTAGACCCAACCCGGTATGCCGTCTGGTCCAGCAGCCTTCCGTGTGTTCACTCTGTGCAGTGATTCTCTGACCTCTGCGACTGATAGAGTGAGCACCTGGTTTTCTGGGTGGCTGGGGATTTTTGTGCCTGGGTCAGTATTGTCCTTGTCGAAGCGGGCATAGAAATGATTTAGCTCGTCTGGTAGGGAGGCATCATGGACAGTGAGACCACTATTGGAGCTTTTGTCGTCTGTGATAGACTGAATGCCTTGCCACATCCACCGAGGATCAGAGTTATTGTGAAAGTGGTCCTCTATTCGTAGGGAATATTTATGTTTGGCTGTTCTGATGCCCTTTTTGAGGTTGGATCTGGCTGCGCTTAGGCCTCACAGTTACCTGACTTGAATGCTGCATCCCGGACTTTCAGCAGCTGCCGGACCTCAATGGTCATCCAGGGTTTCTGGTTTGGAAAGGTGCGGACTGATTATTTTGCTGCGACACTCTCAGTACAAAAGTTAATGTAGGCTAGTATGGCAGATGTCTGTTCATTAATGTCTATATGGCAGCCATGGGTAGCTGAATGTGCAAAAATACTCCAGTCTGTGTTGTCAAAACAGTCCTGGAGTTCAGAGACTGCTCCTTCTGGCCGGACAGTGATTGTCTTTACTGCTGGCTTGATCCGTTTTATTAGGGGGGTTTGTAGGCTGGGACCAGGAACAGGCAGAGGGGGTCAGAATGCCCCAGATGAGGGCAGGGAGTAGCTTTGTATGAGTCCTTGATGTTTGTATAGAGATGGTCCAGGGTGTTTTGTCCCCTAGTGGGGCAGTTGACATGCTGATGGAATTTGGGCAGTACAGCCCTGAGGTTAGCCTGATTAAAGTCACCACCTATGATAAAGGCATTGTCCGGGTGTTTTGTCTGTTGTCTGCTGATGGCACATTGTAGCTGCTTCAGTGCTACCTTAGCATTAGCATGTGGGGGGATGTATACAGCGGCGATGGTAATGGCCGTTAGCTCCCTGGGCAGGTAGAAAGGCCTGCACTGAATCATAAGCAGCTCCAGATCAGCAGAGCAATGCCTTTCAACCATCTTTATATTGTTGCACCAAGAGTTACTGACATAAATACTCAAACCTCCTCCGCGGGTCTTGCCGGAGTCCACTGTCCTGTCGGCACGGAAGGCTGTGCGGCCCGCTAGCTCGACTGCCGAGTCGCCATGTTGCTGTTGGGCCAAGTCTCCGTAAATATCAGCAGACAGCAGTTCTGCAGCCTTTTCTGAGAGGATAGCCTGAGTCTTATCTCGCCCATTTTGTTTGTCACTGTTATTACTTGTGTTGTTACAGACAGTTTGTACAACATGTTCCCTGTTATTACTTGTGTTGTTACAGACAGTTTGTACAACATGTTCACTGTTATTACTTGTGTTGTTACAGACAGTTTGCACAACATGTTCACTGTTATTACTTCTGTTGTTACAGACAGTTTGTACAACATGTTCACTGTTATTACTTGTGTTGTTACAGACAGTTTGTACAACATGTTCACTGTTATTACTTGTGTTGTTACAGACAGTTTGTGCAACATGTTCACTGTTATTACTTGTGTTGTTACAGTTTGTACAACATGTTCACTGTTATTACTTGTGTTGTTACAGTTTGTACAACATGTTCAGTTATTACTTGTGTTGTTACAGACAGTTTGCACAACATGTTCCCTGTTATTACTTGTGTTGTTACAGACAGTTTGTACAACATGTTCACTGTTATTACTTGTGTTGTTACAGACAGTTTGTACAACATGTTCACTGTTATTACTTGTGTTGTTACAGACAGTTTGTACAACATGTTCACTGTTATTACTTGTGTTGTTACAGAGTTTGCACAACATGTTCCCTGTTATTACTTGTGTTGTTACAGACAGTTTGTACAACATGTTCACTGTTATTACTTGTGTTGTTACAGACAGTTTGTACGACATGTTCACTGTTATTACTTGTGTTGTTACAGTTTGTACAACATGTTCAGTTATTACTTGTGTTGTTACAGACAGTTTGCACAACATGTTCCCTGTTATTACTTGTGTTGTTACAGACAGTTTGTACAACATGTTCACTGTTATTACTTGTGTTGTTACAGACAGTTTGTACAACATGTTCACTGTTATTACTTGTGTTGTTACAGACAGTTTGTACAACATGTTCACTGTTATTACTTGTGTTGTTACAGACAGTTTGTACAACATGTTCACTGTTATTACTTGTGTTGTTACAGACAGTTTGTACATGTTCACTGTTATTACTTGTGTTGTTACAGACAGTTTGTACAACATGTTCACTGTTATTACTTTTGTTGTTACAGACAGTTTGTACAACATGTTCACTGTTATTACTTGTGTTGTTACAGACAGTTTGTACAACATGTTCACTGTTATTACTTGTGTTGTTACAGACAGTTTGTACAACATGTTCACTGTTATTACTTGTGTTGTTACAGACAGTTTGTGCAACATGTTCACTGTTATTACTTGTGTTGTTACAGTTTGTACAACATGTTCACTGTTATTACTTGTGTTGTTACAGTTTGTACAACATGTTCAGTTATTACTTGTGTTGTTACAGACAGTTTGCACAACATGTTCCCTGTTATTACTTGTGTTGTTACAGACAGTTTGTACAACATGTTCACTGTTATTACTTGTGTTGTTACAGACAGTTTGTACAACATGTTCACTGTTATTACTTGTGTTGTTACAGACAGTTTGTACAACATGTTCACTGTTATTACTTGTGTTGTTACAGAGTTTGCACAACATGTTCCCTGTTATTACTTGTGTTGTTACAGACAGTTTGTACAACATGTTCACTGTTATTACTTGTGTTGTTACAGTTTGTACAACATGTTCAGTTATTACTTGTGTTGTTACAGACAGTTTGCACAACATGTTCCCTGTTATTACTTGTGTTGTTACAGACAGTTTGTACAACATGTTCACTGTTATTACTTGTGTTGTTACAGACAGTTTGTACAACATGTTCACTGTTATTACTTGTGTTGTTACAGACAGTTTGTACAACATGTTCACTGTTATTACTTGTGTTGTTACAGAGTTTGCACAACATGTTCCCTGTTATTACTTGTGTTGTTACAGACAGTTTGTACAACATGTTCACTGTTATTACTTGTGTTGTTACAGTTTGTACAACATGTTCAGTTATTACTTGTGTTGTTACAGACAGTTTGCACAACATGTTCCCTGTTATTACTTGTGTTGTTACAGACAGTTTGTACAACATGTTCACTGTTATTACTTGTGTTGTTACAGACAGTTTGTACAACATGTTCACTGTTATTACTTGTGTTGTTACAGACAGTTTGTACAAAATGTTCACTGTTATTACTTGTGTTGTTACAGAGTTTGCACAACATGTTCCCTGTTATTACTTGTGTTGTTACAGACAGTTTGTACAACATGTTCACTGTTATTACTTGTGTTGTTACAGACAGTTTGTACAACATGTTCACTGTTATTACTTGTGTTGTTACAGACAGTTTGTACAACATGTTCACTGTTATTACTTGTGTTGTTACAGACAGTTTGTACAACATGTTCACTGTTATTACTTTTGTTGTTACAGACAGTTTGTACAACATGTTCACTGTTATTACTTGTGTTGTTACAGACAGTTTGTACAACATGTTCACTGTTATTACTTGTGTTGTTACAGACAGTTTGTACAACATGTTCACTGTTATTACTTGTGCTGTTACAGACAGTTTGTACAACATGTTCACTGTTATTACTTGTGTTGTTACAGACAGTTTGTACAACATGTTCACTGTGACTTCCATTTGTTCTTGTATTGCTGCCTACATAGTTTATTTTGTTATCGTAATATGCTCCAAATAAAATCAATATCATGGTCATGCCAATATATTGAGAGAGAGAGAGACAGACTGACAGAGAGAGAGGCAGACTGACAGAGAGAGGCAGACTGACAGAGAGAGAGACTGACAGAGAGAGAGACAGGCTGACAGAGAGAGAGACAGACTGACAGAGAGAGAGACAGACTGACAGAGAGAGAGACTGACAAAGAGAGAGAGAGAGAGAGCGAGAGCAACACATTGTAGCACATACAAAGACTTAAGAACAAAATTCTTCACAAAAATTAAATGTAAATTCCAAGACTTGGACACACTCTCTGACCAGACCAACATGACTTGGACACACTCTCTGACCAGACCAAAATGACTTGGACACACTCTCTGACCAGACCAACATGACTTGGACACACTCTCTGATCAGACCAAAATGACTTGGACACACTCTCTGACCAGACCAACATGACTTGGACACACTCTCTGACCAGACCAAAATGACTTGGACACACTCTCTGACCAGACCAACATGCAACATGTACTTGGGGAAAATAGTGTCAGCTCATAGATGCAGCAAGATATGTCACATCATGTCCCAGAATGAGAGACAAGCAGCACAACACATGACAGCTGTAGTCTCCTCACCACCCAGGCTCCACCTTCTGATCTACTTCTGTTTCTCTATTGTTATGGTTGTGTTATTGTTTCTTTATTGATCGTTACAATGTTGTGTTGATGTTCAATATTGGTGTTATTGTGTACCGTTCAAACTGTATTTTTGATGCTTTGGCAATATTGTTGTAAAACTTTCATGCCAATAAAACCCTTTGAATTGAATTGAGAGAGAGAGAGAGACAGACTGACAGAGAGAGGGAGACAGACTGACAGGGACTTTTGACTTTTAACATAACTTTTATGTATTTACATCACAGTATAAAGCTCCTCCATTCTCACCACGTCAACATTAAACCAGTAAGCTAAAAAACCAAAAACCCAGGCACCATTACTGAGGCTCAATCAAATCACACACACACACATTTATACTATACAATCGACACGACATATAACAAACACATCTCACAGTAAAAACAGATGGTCCATCACAGATGTGTGTGGAACACAAGTTGTGTGGAAGTTGTGTGGAAGACAACAAGAGTGACTCGCACCAGTCAACGGTTCAATAAACATGTCCGTCTGTTCCACAAAACTGTGGAGAGGATTTCACAGGGTGTACACAAAAGAGCTACTGGTCACCAGTCCTTTAGAAGGGCTAAATCTCCCTTCTCAGGCAGCAGAGAGAGAACTGCACGCCTACAGGAAACCGGAAGTGTCCCTTTCTCAAAGCACGCTGTAAAAAAGTCCAGAAGATCCTTTCTCACAACACTCCAGAAGTGCTCAAAAAAGTTGAATGGCAGGTCTTCCAGTCCTGGAGTCTTGCCCTCCGCCATCTGAGACACAGCAGCAGGCAGTTCATCCAGAGTCATGTCCAAGCACCGTGTGTCCTGCTCTGCTGGACCCAGCTCAGGAACGCCCTGTAGAAGCTCCACAGCAGAGTACACATCACAGCCCTCTGCCCTGAACAAGTCTGTGTAGAAGTCCACTGCATGTTTCCTCATCTCAGTGGGATCTGTGGTCACCTGTCAATCAGGGATACGAAGACACACCATCTGGCTTGTTTGAACCACTGACTTCTCAAAAGTAGAGAAGAAAGCGTTTGGTGCGTCCATGTCGTGGAGTCCAGTGAAGCATGCTCGGACTAAAGCTCCTGCAGCTCTGTCTCGCAGGAAGGGGTCCAGCTGCTGCCTTTTACAGTGTATGAGAGCGTCATTCTGGTGATCAAAACATGAGCCAGAAACATCTTCCAGGTCACCATCCAACACAACACACCCTAAAGGAATAATGCCCCTCAATCCATCTTGCAACATGGCAAAAAGCCCTCCACACTCAGAGCCGTTGTCTGGTGCATAAACACTAATAAAAGTAAACATAAACTCCTCCACTTCAGCTGTCACCATTAGGACCCCGCCCTTCTCTGTGCTGGACAACATGGCTGCATGTAAGGCAGAAGAAAACAAAATGGCAACTCCTGCATTAAAATGTGTGCCATGGCTAAGGACATACTGCCCTGCCCACCTTAAGCCCCAGTCGATTGCTTTTGTGTTGTCACTGTGTGTTCCTTGTAGAAAACCACACCCAGCCTCTTCTGCTTGGGAGGAGAAGACAGACCAGCCAGTAAGAAACCAGACAGAAGAGGACAGCTGAGAAGAAACACCAAGTGTTGTGTGGTCATGGTGCATCTGACCTGAGATCCATCTTCTTCACCATGTCTGCTATAGGCACCTTCACATCTCTCCTTAGACCAGGGACATGCTTCTCTAGACGGTAACGTTTCCTGCTATCCAGCACATCCAACCCCACATCCTGCCGCAGCGTAGTAACTGACCAACCCCACATCCTGCCGCAGCGTAGTAACTGACCAACCCCACATCCTGCCGCAGCGTAGTAACTGACCAACCCCACATCCTGCTGCAGTGTAGCAACTGACCAACCCAACATCCATAGTAACTGACCGAATGAATTTGTCAGCGTAAGGAAATCCTTGACATTAACCGATTTGCCATATGTCTCATCTAGAAACCTGTTAATCTCCTCCTGTGAGCATAAGTTTACAGACTGAGAATCACTGTCCGCTACAGACACACTATCAAAATCAGCTTCAGATTCACACTCCATAGCAGTCACATTGTCACACCAAGCAGCAGGCTTCATCACCCACTCCTCTGCCCCACTGTCCATGTCAACCTGCAGCTTCTCTGCCCCCTGTACTGAAACCTGCTCCGACCTCCCCATGTCGTCTTCCCTCTGCACTGTCCTGACCACAGGGTCAGCCTCCACCCCCCCTGCTAAGTTATCCGTAGGCGTCTGCCGCCCGCTGCCTTCCTCCCCATTGTCAGCCGCAGCGGCCCATTGCTCGCCGCCATCAGCCACATCGGCTGCAGCGGCCCACTCCCTACCGCTCCCCTCCCCGCTGTCACACACATCAGCCGCAGCAGACCCCACTGCGTGCCGTCTGTGGAGAAGCAATCCGCTTGTGACCCACATCTCCACACTCAAAACACTTCATAGTCCCGGAGCTAGCATACACCATGTAGAAACCCTCCTCGTGCTTAACACGGAAAGACACGTTCAGTGTTTGGGTCGGAGAGTCCAAGTACATGAACACGTGTCTCCTCAGAGACTGAACATGCGTCAGTCTGGTGTCCTCACACCCCAGATTCACTGTCCGGAACCCACTTACAAGCTTCCCGAAGCGCCTCAGTTGGTGCGCCAGCGCCTCGTTGGAGATATAAGGAGAAATTCCAGACACGGTGATCCGGGTGGAGGGCACCGCCAGCGGGGAAATGAGTGTAAACTCATCGTTTACTAGCAAGCCGTTTTCTATCAGCTAGTAGACCAAACCCTGTTCCTTCAAAAATATAACCACTGCTTTATTCATTCATGAGGCAAAAGAGATGTTTCCATGCCCCACCTGTTCTCCTACCGCCAACACCACCTGCTCCACTGTGGTACTGGGCTACAGTGCTATCCTCACTCCGCGCCTCCAAGACAGGGACGGCATCTCAGAGGACGCCATGCCCGGCAAGCCGCACAGCTAACCGTCCGCCAAAAACAATGACCAAACACACACCAAACTACAACAAGAACAACCACAACTACAAAACAATCATACAATAAACACAGTAGGAAAAAAATAGAGGAAAATCACAGATTCTCCGCCTAACTCACCATGCCCTCACCACCAAACTCCAGGATGCAGTGCAGAGAGTTTGAGACAGACTGACTGACTGACTGACAGAGAGACAGACTGACAGAGACAGACTGACTGACGGACAGAGAGACTGACTGACAGAGAGAGACAGACTGACAGAGACAGACTGACTGACAGAGAGAGACAGACGGACAGAGAGACTGACTGACAGAGAGACTGACTGACAGAGAGACAGACTGACAGAGAGAGACAGACTGTCAGAGAGACAGACTGACTGACAGAGAGACTGACTGACAGAGAGACAGACTGACAGAGAGAGACAGACGGACAGAGAGACTGACTGACAGAGACAGACTGACAGAGAGACTGACTGACAGAGAGACAGACTGACAAAGAGAGACAGACTGACAGAGAGACTGACTGACAGAGAGACAGACTGACAGAGAGAGACAGACTGACAGAGAGACAGACTGACAGAGAGAGACAGACTGTCAGAGAGAGACAGACTGACTGACAGAGAGACTGACTGACAGAGAGACAGACTGACAGAGAGAGACAGACTGACAGAGAGACTGACTGACAGAGAGACTGACTGACAGAGAGACAGACTGACAGAGAGAGACAGACTGACAGAGAGACTGACTGACAGAGAGACTGACTGACAGAGAGACAGACTGACAGAGAGAGACAGACTGACAGAGAGAGACAGACTAACAGAGAGACAGACTGACAGAGAGAGACAGACTGACAGAGAGAGAGAGACAGACCGACAGACAGACCACTGCGCTTCAAAGCCCCATCATAGCAGGATGAATTTCAGGATCTGACAAACACACCCAGATTTGTCTGGCTATGCAAATTAGCTTCGGGCTAAACTCCCAGTGTGGAAACCTTGCTGTGAGTGTGTGAAAGTGAAAATGTGAGTGATACAAGGATTGAGTAGAGTAGCAAGGGGATAAAGAAAGAGAGAGAGAGAGAGAGAGAGAGAGAGCTGGAGAGAGAGAGCAAAAAGGAGAAAAGAAAGAGACGGAGTGCTTGATAGAGAGATACACAGTGAATTAGAGACACAGAGAGAGCATTTCAGATTCCCAAGAACAGTTGGCCCCTGATTTAATATTTTGACTGGCATTCCACATAATTTCACCTCACTCAGATCTCATTAATTACAGCACAGCATCTGCCAACATCATGGTTACCAGGACAGCCAAGCCCAGGCGTTCATTTCCAGGCTGTATTCCTGTGGTGAGTGAGTTTGTTTCATTATCAGTCGATGGGAGGACAGGGTACTGTAGTGCTTTCATATGTTCTGCAGATAGCAGATAAATATTGATCTTTGCTGCTTTAGTTGAGGGCTGAGAACTAGAATCCCAGAAGATTTCCATGCAAACAAATGTTCTTTTTAATTCTGTTGCTGGCCTATTTAAGACAACAGCAAAACCACAAAAAGGCATATCATGAATTCTTTTGTAGTTGCTCATTTTAATGTTTAATGTCTGGCAAGAATTTCTCGGGAAAAATAAGGTGCACAACATTTTAGGTCTTGACCATAGTGGCCCGACAGGGAGGGATAAGACAAGAAGCAGCAAGTAGAAACAACAACATCGATCACTGAAACCCAGGTTCAACCATGCTTTTCACTGGGCGGTGGGAAGGTGAGGACATAACGTTACTGGCAACTCTGTTTCACTTCTTACGGCTCTCTGGGCTTTAGAAGAAGAAGAAGAAGAAGAAGAAGAAGAAGAAGAAGAAGAAAAAGAAGAAGCCACTTTATTTTGTCACTGTATTCTTACAATGAAGTTGTTTTCTGCATGTCACCATCCTATTGCACAGGAGCAGTGGGCAGCTGCAGCACCCGGGGACCAACTCCACTTCTTCTTTCCATTGCCTTGCTCAAGGGCACAGGCAGGAGTATTAACCCTAACATGCATGTCTTTTGATGGTGGGATTTTGAGTTACTGCAGTCAAACCCCAGTGCAATTACAGGTATCAACACAGGTGTCAGTAAGTTTAAAAAAAAGACCTTCAAGATTGTAGCTTTACACCACCTGCCCTCTGGGGCAGGATAACAACGCAATAAACACTCATGCAACAATAAGTCGCGAATCCTGACAGTCAAATGCCATCATTATCGAACTGTTCTAAATGCTCAACTGTCTCCATGTCATGTCTGTCATGTGGTCATTTACATGTCATTCCAGTAGAGGTCACTAGGGCTCTTCCTGCTGAGTAAAACAGAACAGCTGGACATTTTCAGAGATGAATGTGAAATTCATTCATTCCAAATTGATAAACCTGGGTCCCAACACTGCATAATGGGCAAAATCTATTGTTGGCTATCAGACATAGGCTGGACTTGAAATTGCCCCTACCTTTCGAGTCAGTGGCACTTCTATGGGTACGGGCACCAGCTCTGCCAAGAGACAGCCGTAGAACGCCACCATGAACATCACTGGATCATTGTTGGGAAATACAAGCGCAACCTGCGGGAATACAAGGGTTAATAAAATTCATACAGGCATTCCTGAATTATCTGAACAGTGAAAGAAAGAATGTTTTCATCCTTTTAGAACAACGCCATGCAACAGTTAGCTGTCAGTGCATACATTTCATAATAGGCAATATTCAGTATCAAGAAGAGTCTTTCGCCTTGATTCTGGATAGCCTCCTTTGTCCTAAAAGTGTGCAGACTCCATGCCTCTTCGTGATAAACTGGTTTCTCTATGTAGTACTGCACAGTGACAGTCTCTTATTACCGACTGCAGAGATGGAAGAATGCAAAGGTAGCAAGACGGAGAACAAACATCACAAGCCTTATCCAAACCTGCTGATTAACATCAGTAATCTGCCGGATCGTCCTACGACTAAGGTACAAAACACAGTTATTATCAGCGTTTGAGGTAGTTTCATTTTAAACATACAGTTGAGAATAATAATTCTGAACCATACCTTACTTTACCTTAACGAAAAAAAATCTTCATCTCTCCAGCTGATTTTTAGTTCTATCTGTAAATTTCTTTTCCCAGCACTCATCCTGGGGCACAACTTGATGAATCTGGTCCTGAAGCTCTCTATTTTCAGCTGTATGCAATGCTCTCATTTTTGTATTGGAGACTTATTCTACTAGAGAACTTGTCTGAAGTAGCTCAGGCGAGCTGATGTAATGACGTTCACAAGGTGCGTGTTTGTTATACTGTATGCACAGTAATATCTAGAGGACTTATTGTTGTATGTAGTGATATCTAGAGGACTTACTACAGTATGCACAGTAATATCTAGAGGACTTACTGCTGCATGTACAGTCATATCTAGAGGACTTACTGCTGTATGTACAGTAATATCGAGAGGACTTACTACTGTATGTACAGTGATATCTAGAGGACTTACTACTGTATGTACAGTGATATCGAGAGGACTTACTACTGCATGTACAGTGATATCTAGAAGACGTACTACTGTACGTACAGTAATATCTAGAGGACTTACTGCTGCATGTACAGTGATATCTAGAAGACGTACTACTGTACGTACAGTAATATCTAGAGGACTTACTGCTGCATGTACAGTCATATCTAGAGGACTTACTACTGTATGTACAGTAATATCTAGAGGACTTACTGCTGTATGTACAGTGATATCTAGAGGACTTACTACTGTATGCACAGTAATATCTAGAGGACTTACTGCTGTATGTACAGTAATATCTAGAGGACTTACCCTATCTCCAGGAAGAAGAAGAGGTTCATTTCGGGTGCTCAGCTTGTTCAGAAGTGTATAGGCCAGTTTCTGACTGCGGGTCCATAATTTACCTAGAGAGGGGTGTACACGCACCATTGTAACTCTGACCTACCTGATAACCGTATTGATCAGAGGTATTAGTGAACAGCAACATGAACAACACGTTAAACATCATATTACAATAAGGATGGTCGAGTCTTACACACATCTTTTGATTTTTTAATCAAATCAGTTTTGGGTTTTTTTTGGGAAAATTTTCCCCCCTTTTCTCCCCAATTGTATCCGGTCAATTACCCCACTCTTCTGAGCCGTCCCGGTTGCTGCTCCACCCCCTCTGTCGATCTGGGGAGGGCTGCAGACTACCACATGTCTCCTCCAATACATGTGGAGTCACCAGCCGCTTCTTTTCACCTGACAGTGAGGCGTTTCGCCAGGGGGACGTAGCATGCGGGAGGATCACACCATTCCCCCCAGTTCCCCCTCCCCCACGAACAGGCGCCCCGACCGACCGGAGGAGGCGCTAGTGAAGCGACCAGGACACATACCCACATCCGGCTTCTCACCTGCAGACACAGCCAATTGTGTCTGTAGGGACACCCGACCAATACAGAGGCAACACAGGGATTCGAACTGGTGATCCCTGTGTTGGTAGGCAATGGAATAGACCACTACACTACCCGGACACCTGTCTGATATACATTTTTTGATTTTGCAATCAAATCAGTTTTGCAGTACGTTGAGGGAGCAGGACATAAATGATTCATGTCCTCTTCGTTGACATTTCTCGCCCAGTCCTCTCGGACACAGGCTGATACGTACCATAGGTCAGCGTGTATACAGGCTTTCCCGCGTTGTCCAGTGCTGTTAGACAAGGGGTCTTGGGTTGGGTGGTGCCCCAGCGCTGTAAGGCTGCCAGCAGGGATGGAGGCCAATTTGTGACCACACCAAGAGGCTCTCCCTCCAGGGGGTTCATCTGTTGGCCCTCTGGCTTTGGCTGGTTGGGATCTGGTTGCTGGACTAAAGACACAGAAGAAGGGGAGGAAGAAGGCCAAGATCTCACCTGATTCATTGAAAGGGAAACCCTCTGATGAAGGTTCAACTCAATTCAGATGAGAGAAGGAGCTACCGCTGCATTGTCTCATTGCAGATGCATTCAGCCATCAAATTAATTGGTTGCATTTACCCATGAGCTGATAACACAAGCAGAAAACTTACATGTTGTTTGGGTTCTTTGTTTTGTTTTGGTTTTTTTGGTAGCTCTCTGTCAAGCTCTTTCAATGAAATCATTTCCTCAGCGAATCAAAACCAAACAATATGTTGTAATGGTACAACAGATAGCCAAGTATAATGGCTTCATTTCAGTTCTTCAGTCAAGCAACAGAGAATAACAGGATTACAGGAATTGATGATTAAAATGTTTCCTGGCAACAACATGTTCCGTTGTAAATGATAAAAGCTACTGTACAGCATCTTGTACAGTGTTACCCACCAGAACAGCTCCAACCTTCACCGCGTGCATGTGTGTTAAATTTTCTACTTATGCAGATGTACATATTGACGAAAAAACAATCACCTCAAAATGAAATATGGGCTATTGTGGATAAGATACAACCTCATTACAGGGAGGTGAGGAAGAGGTTGAGAGATAAAAAGCAACGGAGGAAGAGGTGTTGCTGTCACAAACATAGCCACTGAAGAAACCTTTACTCATGCCTGAATTCTTTTTGTCTGCCCAGTAACTGCTTCGCCCTCTTTCTCGCTCCCTCTATCCATCTCGGAGTAGCTCAGCCTCACCCGTCTCAAGAGGAGCTACACTTTATTGACAGGCAGAAGTTTGTCTCTCAATACTTCCCGCCCCTCTCTGAAGAAATCTCCTTCGTGACATGCTCAAACTGATGCACCAGCATCCCATTGCATGTACTGCACCCCCCCCCAGAGAAAGCTGCAGCTGACAGGGGAAAAGAAGTAGTCAGCGGCTCCATGTGTATCCTCCAATGCATGTAGATCCACTGACTACTTATGTGGTAGTCTGAACTCTCCCCAACTTCCCCAACTCCCCCAGGGGTCATGCAATGGCAGGAACTTGGGAGAACAGGGAGTTGTCATGCCACGTTGGGGAGAAAAAAAACCTTGTTGCTGTCCCTCCATGACCGTTTTCCCCTCACCCTCTTGTCTTTTTTTTTTTGTAGAATTTTTCTGCCCTTTTTCTCCCTAATTGAACTTGGCCAATTACCCCACTCTTCTGAGCCATCCCGGTCGCTGCTCCACCCCCTCTGCTGATCCAGGGAAGGCTGCAGACTACCACATGTCTCCTCCCATACATGTGGAGTCACCAGCTGCTCCTTTTCACCTGACAGTGAGGAGTTTCACCAAGGGGACGTAGCGCGTGGGAGGATCACGCTATTCCCCCCAGTTCCCCCTCCCCCCTGACCAG
Organism: Lampris megalopsis; assembly: GCA_022114975.2. Classification (NCBI taxonomy): domain Eukaryota; kingdom Metazoa; phylum Chordata; class Actinopteri; order Lampriformes; family Lampridae; genus Lampris; species Lampris megalopsis. The sequence continues at coordinate 109,012 of JAJHIY020000268.1, forward strand.
GTGCCCCGACTGACCAGAGGAGGCGCTAGTGCAGCGACCAGGACACATACCCACATCCAGCTTCCCACTTGCAAACACGGCCAATTGTGTTTGTAGGGACGCCCAACCAAGCCGAAGGTAACACAGGGATTTGAACCAGCGATCCCTGTGTTGGTAGGCAACGGAATAGACTGCTACGCTACCCAGACGCCTCTACCCTCTTGTTTTTATCCTCCAATCTCTGACTCCTGGTGAGTTCCACAGATGCTAAGCCACATCGGCCAGGTGTATCTGAGCGGGATGACAAAGCATCATCAGACACAGAGAGCGGACTGTCTGCCCCATCTGGCCACCGTGGGCTAAGGGCACCATGGGCTAAGGGCACCGTGGGCTAAGGGCACCGTGGGCTAAGGGCACCGTGGGCTAAGGGCACTGCAGGCTAAGGGCACCGCGGGCTAAGGGCACTGCAGGCTAAGGGCACCGCGGGCTAAGGGCACTGCAGGCTAAGGGCACCGTGGGCTAAAGACACCACGGGCTAAGGGCACTGCAGGCTAAGCGCACCGCGGGCTAAGGGCACCGCAGGCTAAGGGCACTGCAGGCTAAGGGCACCGTGGGCTAAAGGCACCACGGGCTAAGGGCACTGCAGGCTAAGTGCACCGCGGGCTAAGGGCACCGCAGGCTAAGGGCACTGCAGGCTAAGCGCACCGCGGGCTAAGGGCACTGTGGGCTAAGGGCACCATGAGCTAAGGACACCGCTGTGGTTGTCATGCTACAGTGCCAGCCACAGAGCTGGGGAAGCAACACAAATACCTGCTGATGTGCTGCTATTCCTGCTGTTTGTTTACTTTCACACTGTTTACTCAGCATGGCTGGTTAACACCCGTACTCCTCCCAAACCCCCACCCACCCCACACTGGGCTGGCTAGAATGGAGGAAATGGTTAGAGGGCGAGACCACAGCGGTTGGCAGTGGCTGTGTGTGTATGTGTATACATACATATGTGAGTATTACCACCATGTTTCCTGTCCACTCCCTTAGTGCATGTGGTGGTCCTGGCTCCACCAAGACAGGAAAAAAAACAAACAACCACTGATCTAAAAGTGTACCTGAGTGTGTGACCACTAGGTGTGGTGTGGTGAAGTCACGCTGTCCCTCTAACTGAGCTCCAGCAGGCTTGTGATGAGTCAAACAGAGATAACACTCTCCTTAGCAAAACAGTCAAGTTGACCAAATCATTTGCCTTGACTAAACAGCAGGCGCTCTTATTTTTAAATACAGCACCTGGCCTCTAGATCCTCTGACTGCTATTGCTGAACAGACCACATGAGGAAAGTCAGTTGAGTTGGATTTCAGTAAACTGGTTGGGAGATGGGTCTCCAGCTAGGTCTCTGAAGCCAACTTACCATCCAAAAGCTCCTCAAAGTCATCGACGAAGAACTCTCGCAGCGGTGGACGCTTTGGTCTCTTCAGGGTGTTCAGCAGCTGTTGGATTTTGGAGGAAACACGACTGTTGACGGGGACACCTATAAATTGGACCGGGGCAGAAGGAGGGAGTGAGATGGAGGGTAAGAAAGATGGCGATGTGACAGAAAGACAGAGAAAAAGCCAGGTGGGAGATACGAGGAGAGAAGTGGATGGAAGTGCCCAGAGAAGAGGTGGGAGGGAGAGGGTAACGTAATAAGAAAGGATATGATGACAGATGAAAACGGAGGAAACAGAGGATGGAAAGGGAGAGGGGGAGAGAGAGAAACAGAGTGAGGAAAAGGTGAAAATGGACAGGTTGTTTGATAGGTAGAGAGGGTACAGGGTAAGATGGGATGTATGAGACAAGATAAGAAAAGACAGGAGAGAAGGTCACTGACATGTACTAGCAGGACAAAAAAGACCACGAGCTGTCAATCAAAATGTGGCTAGATGACCTCTACAGTCACCTAGAGGTCAAAGGTTACAGACTGTCACTGAGTTCTCTCACTGGAGCCACCTAACACAACCCCAAAGGCAAGCCTATGAAAAGAGGAGAGCAGTCTGTTGCCTAGCAACAAGAGGTCCTCTCTCTAGACAACACATAAGTGATTCATGAGGTGACCCGAAGGTGCCCGTTTAAAATATTCCTAAATGAGCTTTGCAGTAGCCTAATCATCAACTCAGCTTAACTCCGTTCAAAACCTTTGTTCATCAACAAGAAAATACTCAACGAGCAAAATCACAAACACACAAATCTTTGCAAGGACAAAAAAGAGAAAGAGGGAGTGAGTGACAGAGAGAAAGAGCAGACCGGCACAGCAGATGACATGGCCGATCTTTATGTGTCTGTCTCCTTGAGAGACAGAAAGCTTGGGTGAGAGACAGGCAGACTGAGAGAGAGCGAAAGAAATGACAGATTGAAGGAAGGGAGAGGGGAGGTGTTGTACAGCCAGCGTTTCCTCAGAAGATATAGGACATAGGCTATTTGTGGACTCAAATCACACATCTCCTGGATAACCATCTCTGCTATGAGCTCATAGTTGGGGGGGGTAGGTCTGGCAGTAGACTCAGATATTCCAGTTGACCACAGGAGACGAAGGCCACAGCTGCATCCAGCCTGCTTGGTCTGACCTATAATAAGGCTGTCTCAGACATGCTCTGCCCCCTCATCCGAGGACCAAGCAGTAAGAGTGGGCGTCTGGAGGGCAAAGCGTCAGCACAACACCTGATGGGCCAATTGGGGCACCCCAGACACATCTGAGGACACAGACCTCCCCCGCTAAAGAGCCCCATTCATCAATATTAAAGTCAACCAGGCCTCTGTATAATGGGGCGTCACATGTGTAATGATTGGAATTAACATAGCCATTAACATATTCAGATTTCATTATCTATCCCTCTACAAGCTAAAATTACTGGGAACTGATCCTCATATAAACTGGGAAAAATGATCTGTGCTTTGGCAATGATAAAAATGTCAATGATTCTGTGTAGCAAATATATGTGATAGGCCTTACATTATATACAGAAAATGATCAGATATGCATTTAGCAGCAAACTGAAACAACTGAAATGATGGAGCTGACAACTCATATTTCCTTCATTAAATAGTCTACAGAAATAGGACTGAATAATATGAGTTTACCTTTCCCACAGCAAACCCAGAACAGACCTACAGTAAATTACATCCTCAGACTAATCCATTTACATTCCCTTAATAGGTCACCGTTGGACATCTGCCCCATCATCTTTCAGTGGTGGAACAAAAATGTGACTGGCATGATTTCACCAGCAGCTGTGTCAGTATTAAAATGGCAGCAACACTAGTAGGCAGCCATCACAGACCCTGCAGCCATCACAGACCCTGCAGCCGCAGGGTATCACACTGATGCAATCCAACATGGAGAGAGAGGAACACAGTGACATGTAGGATGGCTCACTCCAAGAGCAGGTGCCAGCGTTCACCGCTCCAATTATTAAGTCAGAACAAATCCTCCCCACACACCTGAGACCAAACAGGCCTTTTCCAATCTCATCTCCCGCTCGAGCCCAATCAGTTTAGGGAGGGGTTACACTACATATCTGTTTGGAGATGGTGAAACGCAAACGCTTAAGCCCAGGACTTTTCACATCTTACACACACACACACACAGGGCGATACATACAGATAAAACATTCAAATGCACACAAGTTAGATGACTGCATTTGTTATAGCTTGCTAATGTTTTCAGGACACACACACACACACACACACACACACACACACACACACATGCGCGGCTCACATATAGTGGCAGAGTGCCATAGAGCTGGAGGAAAGGTTATAAATACCATCCGTTAAACTGAGGGCTCCTTCACCTTTCCACTCAAAGCCTGGAGGAGACACATATCAGGATGTCAGTGAACACAACCCTGCTGGTACCACAGGACCTTGTGCCAAGGAGTGTGGTTGAGTGCAAATGTGCAACAGGGAAAAATAGGAAAAGATCAATGGCTGGAAAGACAGACAGGTGAGTGGGAACTGATCTGCAGGACAGACAGACTGACAGCTGAGTATGAACTGATCTGCAGGGTAGACAGTCAGACAGGTGAGTATGAACTAATCTTCAGGACAGACAGACAGACAGACAGACAGACAGACAGGTGAGTATGAACTGATCTGCAGGACAGAAAGACAGACAGGTGAGTATGAATTGATCTGCAGGACAGACAGACAGACAGACAGACAGCTGAGTATGAACTGATCTGCAGGACAGACAGACAGACAGACAGACAGACAGACAGACAGGTGAGTATGAACTGATCTGCAGGACAGACAGACAGACCGACAGCTGAGTATGAACTGATCTGCAGGACAGACAGGCAGACAGGTGAGTATGAACTGATCTGCAGGACAGACAGACAGACTGCTGAGTATGAACTGATCTGCAGGACAGACAGACAGACAGCTGAGTATGAACTGATCTGCAGGACAGACAGACAGACAGCTGAGTATGAACTGATCTGCAGGACAGACAGACAGACTGCTGAGTATGAACTGATCTGCAGGACAGACAGACAGACAGCTGAGTATGAACTGATCTGCAGGACAGACAGACAGACAGCTGAGTATGAACTGATCTGCAGGACAGACAGACAGACTGCTGAGTATGAACTGATCTGCAGGACAGACAGACAGACAGACAGCTGAGTATGAACTGATCTGCAGGACAGACAGACAGACAGACAGGTGAGTATGAACTGATCTGCAGGACAGACAGACAGACAGACAGACAGACAGCTGAGTATGAACTGATCTTCAGGACAGACAGACAGACAGACAGACAGACAGACAGGTGAGTATGAACTGATCTGCAGGACAGGCAGACAGAAAGGTGAGTATGAACTGATCTGCAGGACAGACAGACAGCTCAGTATGAACTGATCTGCAGGACAGACAAACAGACAGGTCAGTAAGAACTGATCTGCAGGACAGACAGACAGCTGAGTATGAACTGCTCTGCAGGACAGACAGACAGACAGCTGAGTATGAACTGCTCTGCAGGACAGACAGACAGACAGCTGAGTATGAACTGATCTGCAGGACAGACAAACAGACAGCTCAGTATGAACTGATCTGCAGGACAGACAGACAGACAGACAGACAGACAGACAGGTGAGTATGAACTGATCTGCAGGACAGACAAACAGACAGGTCAGTATGAACTGATCTGCAGGACAGACAGACAGCTGAGTATGAACTGCTCTGCAGGACAGACAGACAGACAGACAGACAGACAGACAGACAGACAGACAGGTGAGTATGAACTGATCTGCAGGACAGACAAACAGACAGGTCAGTATGAACTGATCTGCAGGACAGACAAACAGCTGAGTATGAACTGATCTGTAGGACAGACAGACAGACAGACAGGTGAGTATGAACTGATCTGCAGGACAGAAAAACAGACAGCTCAGTATGAACTGATCTGCAGGACAGACAGACAGACAGACAGACAGACAGGTGAGTATGAACTGATCTGCAGGACAGACAAACAGACAGGTCAGTATGAACTGATCTGCGGGACAGACAGACAGAAGGCTGAGTATGAACTGATCTGCAGGACAGACAGACAGAAGGCTGAGTATGAACTGATCTGCAGGACAGACAGACAGAAGGCTGAGTATGAACTGATCTGCAGGACAGACAGACAGACAGAAGGCTGAGTATGAACTCATCTGCAGGACAGACAGACAGACAGAAGGCTGAGTATGAACTCATCTGCAGGACAGACAGACAGACAGACTGCTGTTGAAGCCTCACAGTTTGAGTTTGCACTGGTTTCTAAGGTGGCCAAAACGGTCCAGTTTGTTAACTGGGTTTGTGTTCATATGAGGATGAGATGGGCGGTTGGCAACGCATGGCGGTCTATTCCGTTGCCTACCAACATGGGGATTGCCAGTTCGAATCCCCATGTTACCTCCAGCTTTGTCGGCCGTCCCTACAGACACAATTGGCTGTGTGTTCGGGTGGGAAGCCGGATGTGGGTATGTTTGATTTTTATTTATTTATTTTAGTTTATTACTTTATTGGTCTCCGTGGGGAAATTCTTCCTCTGCCTTTAACCCATCCTAGCTGTGTAGCTAGGAGCAGTGGGCAGCTGCCGTGCAGCGCCCGCGGACCAACTCCAGTTCATCTTGCCACGCCTCGGTCAGGGGCACAGACAGCAGTATTAGCCTAACATGCAGGTCTTTTTGATAGAGGGGGAAACCGGAGCACCCGGAGAAAACCCACACAGACATGGGGAGAACATGCAAACGCCACACAGAAAGGACCTGGGATGACCCCCAAGGTTGGACAACCCCGAGGTTCAAACCTAGGACCTTCTTGCTGTGAGGAGACAGCACTAACCACTGCGTCGCCCATGTGTGTATGTGTCCTGGTCGCTGCACTAGCGCCTCCTCTGGCCTGTTTGGGGGGGAGGGGGAACTGGAGGGAATAGCATCATCCTCCCACACGCTACATCCCCCTGGTGAAACTCCTCACTGTCAGGTGAAAAGAAGCGGCTGGAGCAGAGACCGGGATGGCTCGGAAGAGTGGGTTAATTGGCCAGGTATGATGGGGCGGAGAAGCAAATAAATATAGTTATATATATATATATATATATATATATATATATATATATATATATATATATATAACTTAGAGAGGAAATAGAAGGTTCTGTAATCCTTTCAGGGCCACAATGCCAGAAGACATCATGTCAAGTCTGTCAGAGGTCTTCTATCAGGAAAATAGAAAAAGACATGAATAACTAATTTTATAAGATACAGTGGGGAAAAAAATAAATGAATAATTGAATCTTCTTCACTTGCTTAGTCAGGTGTGCAACCTTAGCTTGTAAAGGCATTGACCTTAGTATTCCATATTTCAGGGTGGAATAGGATGGATGATTGTAAATGTAATAAGAGCACACTCCGGCTGTGCTCCTGTTTGCAGACTAGAAGCTCATTAATGCCTCCACCAACATCAACACTAGTGTTGGAGTGAAGATGCATGGGAGGCAGAACAGCACCGGCTCTGTTTAAGGGTAGGTTTACTGGACTGTCCTCTGTGGCCGCTCACTGTGTGCACAAATAACCCAACAGAAAAACTCACAAAGAAGGCCTGTTTTAATGAGTTTTTAAGCAAATCTTTAAAACCTTGTTTTCTTTTTTAACAACATATTGAAAATACTGTCCCTTGGAGCGTCCAGGTAGCATAGCGGTCTATTCTGTTGCCTGCCAACACGGGGATCCTGGTTCGAATCCCCATGTTACCTCTGGCTTGGTCGGGCGTCCCTACAGACACAATTGGCTGTCTGCGGGTGGGAAGCCGGATGTGGGTATGTGTTCTGGTCGCTGCACTAGCGCCTCCTCTGGTAGGTCGGGCGCCTGTTCAGGGGTAAGGGGGAAATGGGGGGAATAGCGTGATCCTCCCACGCGCTACATCCCCCTGGTGAAACTCCTCACTACAGGTGAAAAGAAGCGGCTGGTGACTCCACATGTATTGGAGGAGACATGTGGTAGTCTGCAGCCTTCCCCGGATCAGCAGAGGGGGTGGAGCAGCGACCGGGATGGCTCGGAAGAGTGAGGTAATTGGCCAGATACAATTGGGGAGAAAAAAAAGGGGGGGGTCAAAATATATATATATGTGTGTGTGTGTGTGTGTGTGTGTGTAGTCTTGTGATTTTGCATTGTGACGCATGGCAGACAACTCAAACGGCCTCAAATCGTGTCATGTGCTTAAAGACGTTCCTCAAGCTGATCCTCACGTAATTTTTCAATTCTTTCACTTGTTTAACAAAAAGAATAAAACATTAAGATTATCTTTTTGAACTAAATGATTTGATAAACAAATATGGCTTGCTCTATGAAGATAGTGCTCTCTTACTTGCCAGTGCATGGTATAAAATGTCAGGCAGTTTTTGATGGTTTGGAAGACTTTGGAAATGCAAGGTGCATACAGGTGTGCAAAGTTTGACGGGTGGGCGGGGGGCATAAAGCAGTTCAGAAGGGTTGTTTCACTGTATTGATACACCTGGTACTCTTAAACCAGCGAGAAACCTGATTCACTGGTCATCTCCATATCAACGTGCCTTACAGCCCAAACTGAGTGTCTGATGATACAGGGTTACCATCAGGTTGGCAATGATACAGGGTTATCGTCTGGTTGATGATGATAAAGGGTTATCGTCTGGTTGATTTTGAGACAGGGTTACCGTCAGGTTGATGATGATACAGGTTGATGATGATACAGGGTTATCATCAGGTTGATGATGGTACAGGTTGATGATGATACAGGGTTACTGTTAGGTTGATTATGAGACAGGGTTACCGTAATGGTTGATGATGATACAGCTTGATGATGATACAGGGTTATCGTCAGGATGATTATGAGACAGGGTTACCGTCAGGTTGATGATGATACAGGTCGATGATGATAGAGGGTTATCATCAGGTTGATTATGAGACAGGGTTACCGTCAGGTTGATGATGATACAGGTCGATGATGATAGAGGGTTATCATCAGGTTGATTATGAGACAGGGTTACCGTCACGTTGATGATGGATACAGGTCGATGATGATAGAGGGTTATCATCAGGATGATTATGAGACAGGGTTACCGTCACGTTGATGATGGATACAGGGTTACTGTCAGGTTGATGATGATACAGGGTTATCGGCAAGTTGATGATGACACAGGTTGATAATGATACAGGGTTATCGTCAGGTTGATTTTGAGACAGGGTTACCGTCAGGTTAATAATGATACAGGTTGGGTCGGACCCTTCAGTCAACTGGTTAACGTTATCGCCCGCGGTGCGGAAGACCAGAGTTCGCGTCCCGGCTGTGATGGTCTGGCCGAGCTGGCCCCCGAATTTGCTATAGTATTTTAGATGGAAATAGGCAAGCACATGCTTCAAAAAAAAAAAAAGAGTATGGACACGATGCAGTTGCCTACTGGGGACTGGGGTTCGCGCCCCGGTCTCGTCAGATCCGACTATGGCCGGACTCGAAGAAGCAGCAATCATTTGCAACGCTGTCTTCGGGAGGGGGGCGGAGTCGGCTTGTGTTCGTCACGTGAATGCGTCTCTGTGTGTGTCGGAAAAAACAGTGGTTCGGCCTGGAGTCGCCTTGTCACGAAAGCGGGGAGGCGTCTCCTTCGAGACTGCCGGCCGGAGAGATGCAGTTGGCGAACGCATGCAGTACGAGGGTGGGTGGTTGAATTAAAATAGGGATCGATTGGCCACTAAATTGGGAGAAAAAAGGGAAAAATCAGAAATAATTTTTAGAAAAAATAATGATACAGGTTGATAATGATACAGGGTTATCGTCAGGATGATTATGAGACAGGGTTACCGTCAGGTTGATGATGATACAGATTGATGATGATACATGGTTATCGTCAGGTTGATGATGATACAAGGTTACTGTCAGGTTGATGATGATACAGGGTTATCGTCAGGTTGATGATGACACAGGTTGATGATGATACAGGGTTATCTTCAGGTTGATTATGAGACAGGGTTACCGTCAGGTTAATAATGATACAGGGTTATCTTCAGGTTGATTATGAGACAGGGTTACCGTCAGGTTGATGATGATACAGGGTTATCTTCAGGTTGATTATGAGACAGGGTTACCGTCAGGTTAATAATGATACAGGTTGATAATGATACAGGGTTATCATCAGGTTGATTATGACACAGGGTTACTGTCACGTTGATGATGATACAGGTTGATGATGATACATGGTTATCGTCAGGTTGATTATGAGACGGGGTTACCGTCTGGTTGATGATGGATACAGGGTTACTGTAAGGTTGATGATGATACAGGTTTATCGGCAAGTTGATGATGACACAGGTTGATAATGATACAGGGTTATCGTCAGGTTGATTTTGAGACAGGGTTACCGTCAGGTGAGTATGAACTGCGTTATCATCAGGTAGATGATGATACAGGGTTACTGTCAAGTTGACTATGACGCAGGGTTACCGTCAGGTTGATGATGATACAGGTTGATGATGATACAGGTTTATCGTCTGGCTGATGAAATATAGAGGTTTATGATGACACAGCGTTATCGTCAGGTTGATTATGAGACAGGGTTACTGTCAGGTTGATGATGATACAGGTTGATGATGATACAGGTTTATCGTCAGGTTGATTATGAGACAGGGTTACTGTCAGGTTGATGATGATACAGGTTGATGATGATAAAGGGTTATTGTCAGGTTGATTATGAGACAGGGTTACTGTCAGGTTGATGATGATACAGATTGATGATGTTACAGGGTTATCATCAGGTTGATGATGATACAGGGTTATCGTCAGGTTGACAATGATACAGGGTTACCGTCTGGTTGATGATGATACAGGGTTACTGTCAGGTTGATTATGAGACAGGGTTACCGTCAAGTTGATGATGATACAGGTTGATGATGATACAGGGTTATCGTCAGGTTGATGATGGTACAGGTTGATGATGATACATGGTTACGGTTAGGTTGATTATGAGACAGGGTTACCGTAATGGTTGATGAGGATACAGGTTGATGATGATACAGGGTTATCGTCAAGTTGATTATGATACAGGGTTACTGTCAGGTTGATTATGAGACAGGGTTACCGTCAGGTTGATGATGATACAGGTCGATGATGATAGAGGGTTATCGTCAGGTTGATTATGAGACGGGGTTACCGCCTGGTTGATGATGGATATAGGGTTACTGTCAGGTTGATGATGATACAGGGTTGTCGTCAAGTTGATGATGACACAGGTTGATGATGATACAGGGTTATCGTCAGGTTGATTATGAGACAGGGTTACCGTCAGGTTAATAATGATACAGGTTGATAATGATACAAGGTTATTGTCAGGATGATTGTGAGACAGGGTGACCGTCAAGTTGATGATGATACAGATTGATGATGATACATGGTTACCGCCAGGTTGATGATGATACAGGTTGATGATGATACAGCGTTATCATCAGGTTGATGATGATACAGGCTGATAATGATACAGGGTTATCGTCAGGATGATTATGAGACAGGGTTACCGTCAAGTTGATGATGATACAGATTGATGATGATACATGGTTATCGTCAGGTTGATGATGATACAAGGATACTGTCTGGTTGATGATGATACAGGGTTATCGTCAGGTTGATGATGACACAGGTTGATGATGATACAGGGTTATCGTCAGGTTGATTATGAGACAGGGTAACCGTCAGGTTAATAATGATACAGGTTGATAATGATACAGGGTTATTGTCAGGATGATTATGAGACAGGGTTACCGTCAGGTTGATGATGATACAGGTCGATGATGATAGAGGGTTATCATCAGGTTGATTATGAGACAGGTTTACCGTCACGTTGATGATGATACAGGTTGTTGATAATACATGGTTATCATCAGGTTGATGATGATACAGGATTATCGTCAAGTTGATGATGACACAGGTTGATGATGATACAGGGTTACCGTCAGGTTGATGATGATACAGATTGATGATGATACAGGGTTACCGCCAGGTTGATGATGATACAGGTTGATGATGATACAGCGTTATCATCAGGTTGATGATGATACAGGGTTACTGTCAGATTGATGATGATACAGGTTGATAATGATACAGGGTTATCGTCAGGATGATTATGAGACAGGGTTAACGTCAGGTTGATGATGATACAGATTGATGATGATACATGGTTATCGTAAGGTTGATGATGATACAAGGTCACTGTCAGGTTGATGACGATACAGGGTTATCGTCAGGTTGATGATGACACAAGTTGATGATGATACAGGGTTATCATCAGGTTGATGATGATACAGGGTTACTGTCAGATTGATGATGATACAGGTTGATAATGATACAGGGTTATCGTCAGGATGATTATGAGACCGGGTTACCGTCAGGTTGATGATGATACAGATTGATGATGATACATGGTTATCGTCAGGTTGATGATGATACAAGGTCACTGTCAGGTTGATGATGATACAGGGTTATCGTCAGGTTGATGATGACACAAGTTGATGATGATACAGGGTTATCTTCAGGATGATTATGAGACAGGGTTACCGTCAGGTTAATAATGATACAGGTTGATGATGATACAGCGTTATCATCAGGTAGATGATGATAAAGGGTTACTGTCAGGTTGATGATGATACAGGTTGATGATGATACAGGGTTATCGTCAGGTTGATTATGAGACAGGGTTACCGTCACGTTGATGATGATACAGGTTGATGATGATACATGGTTATCGTCAGGTTGATTATGAGACAGGGTTACCGTCTGGTTGATGATGGGTACAGGGTTACTGTCAGGTTGATGATGATACAGGATTACCGTCAGGTTGATGATGGATACAGGGTTATTGTCAGGTTGATGATGATACAGAGTTATTGTCAGGTTGATGATGATACAGGTTGATGATGATACAGGGTTATTGTCAGGTTGATTATGAGACAGGGTTACAATCAGTTTGATGATGACACAGGGTTAATGTAAGGTTGATTATGAGACAGGGTTACCATCTGGTTGATGATGATACAGATTGATGATGATAGAGGGTTATCGTCAGGTTGATGATGATACAGCGTTATCATCAGGTGGATGATGATATAGGGTTACTGTCAGGTTGATGATGATACAGGTTGATGATGATACATGGTTATCGTCAGGTTGATGAAGATACAAGGTTACTGTCAGGTTGATGATGATACAGGGTTATTGTCAGGTTGATGATGACACAGGCTTATCGTCAGGTTGATGATGATACAGGTCGATGATGATAGAGGGTTATCGTCAGGTTGATTATGAGACAGGGTTACCGTCACGTTGATGATGATACATGGTTACCGTCTGGTTGATGATGGATACAGGGTTACTGTCAGGTTGATGATGATACAGGATTACTGTCAGGTTGATGATTGATACAAGGTTATTGTCAGGTTGATGATGATACAGGTTGATAATGATACAGGGTTATTGTCAGGTTTATGATGATACAGGTTGATAATGATACAGGGTTATTGTCAGGTTGATTATGAGACAGGGTTACCGTCAGGATGATGATGATAACGGTTGATGATGATACAGGGTTATCGTCAGGTTGATTATGAGACAGGGTTACAATCAGTTTGATGATGACACAGGGTTAATGTCAGGTTGATTATGAGATGGGGTTACCGTCTGGTTGATGATGGATACAGGGTTACTGTCAGGTTGATGATGATACAGGGTTATTGTCAGGTTGATGATGATACAGGGTTATCGTCAGGATGATTATGAGACAGGGTTACCGGCAGGTTGATGATGATACAGGGTTATCGTCAAGTTGATGATGACACAGGTTGATGATGATACAGGGTTACCGTCAGGATGATTATGAGACAGGGTTACCGGCAGGTTGATGATGATACAGATTGATGATGATACAGGGTTACCACCAGGTTGATGATGATACAGGTTGATGATGATACAGCGTTATCATCAGGTAGATGATGATACAGGGTTACTGTCAGGTTGATGATGATACAGGTTGATGATGATACATGGTTATCATCAGGTTGATGAAGATACAAGGTTACTGTCAGGTTGATGATGATACAGGGTTATTGTCAGGTTGATGATGACACAGGCTTATCGTCAGGTTGATGATGATACATGTTGACGATGATACAGGGTTACCGTCAGGTTGTTGAGGAAACAGGGTTATTGTCAGGTAGATGATGATACAGGGTTATTGTCAGGTTGATGATTATCTAGGTTGATGATGATACAGGGTTACTGTCAGGTTGATTATGAGACAGGGTTACCGTCAGGTTGATGATGATACAGGTCGATGATGATAGAGGGTTATCGTCAGGTTGATTATGAGACAGGGTTACCGTCACGTTGATGATGATACATGGTTATCGTCAGGTTGATTATGAGACGGGGTTACCGTCTAGTTGATGATGGATACAGGGTTACTGTAAGGTTGATGATGATACAGGATTACTGTCAGGTTGATGATGGATACAGGGTTATTGTCAGGTTGATGATGATACAGGTTGATAATGATACAGGGTTATTTTCAGGTTGATGATGATACAGGTTGATAATGATACAGGGTTATTGTCAGGTTGATTATGAGACAGGGTTACCATCAGGATGATGATGATAACGGTTGATGATGATACAGGGTTATCGTCAGGTTGATTATGAGACAGGGTTACAATCAGTTTGATGATGACACAGGGTTAATGTCAGGTTGATTATGAGATGGGGTTACCGTCTGGTTGATGATGGATACAGGGTTACTGTCAGGTTGATGATGATACAGGGTTATTGTCAGGTTGATGATGATACAGGGTTATCGTCAGGATGATTATGAGACAGGGTTACCGGCAGGTTGATGATGATACAGGGTTATCGTCAAGTTGATGATGACACAGGTTGATGATGATACAGGGTTACCGTCAGGATGATTATGAGACAGGGTTACCGGCAGGTTGATGATGATACAGATTGATGATGATACAGGGTTACCACCAGGTTGATGATGATACAGGTTGATGATGATACAGCGTTATCATCAGGTAGATGATGATACAGGGTTACTGTCAGGTTGATGATGATACAGGTTGATGATGATACATGGTTATCATCAGGTTGATGAAGATACAAGGTTACTGTCAGGTTGATGATGATACAGGGTTATTGTCAGGTTGATGATGACACAGGCTTATCGTCAGGTTGATGATGATACATGTTGACGATGATACAGGGTTACCGTCAGGTTGATGAGGAAACAGGGTTATTGTCAGGTAGATGATGATACAGGGTAATTTTCAGGTTGATGATTATCTAGGTTGATGATGATACAGGGTTACTGTCAGGTTGATTATGAGACAGGGTTACCGTCAGGTTGATGATGATACAGGTCGATGATGATAGAGGGTTATCGTCAGGTTGATTATGAGACAGGGTTACCGTCACGTTGATGATGATACATGGTTATCGTCAGGTTGATTATGAGACGGGGTTACCGTCTAGTTGATGATGGATACAGGGTTACTGTAAGGTTGATGATGATACAGGATTACTGTCAGGTTGATGATGGATACAGGGTTATTGTCAGGTTGATGATGATACAGGTTGATAATGATACAGGGTTATTTTCAGGTTGATGATGATACAGGTTGATAATGATACAGGGTTATTGTCAGGTTGATTATGAGACAGGGTTACCGTCAGGATGATGATGATAACGGTTGATGATGATACAGGGTTATCGTCAGGTTGATTATGAGACAGGGTTACAATCAGTTTGATGATGACACAGGGTTAATGTCAGGTTGATTATGAGATGGGGTTACCGTCTGGTTGATGATGGATACAGGGTTACTGTCAGGTTGATGATGATACAGGGTTATTGTCAGGTTGATGATGATACAGGGTTATCGTCAGGATGATTATGAGACAGGGTTACCGGCAGGTTGATGATGATACAGGGTTATCGTCAAGTTGATGATGACACAGGTTGATGATGATACAGGGTTACCGTCAGGATGATTATGAGACAGGGTTACCGGCAGGTTGATGATGATACAGATTGATGATGATACAGGGTTACCACCAGGTTGATGATGATACAGGTTGATGATGATACAGCGTTATCATCAGGTAGATGATGATACAGGGTTACTGTCAGGTTGATGATGATACAGGTTGATGATGATACATGGTTATCATCAGGTTGATGAAGATACAAGGTTACTGTCAGGTTGATGATGATACAGGGTTATTGTCAGGTTGATGATGACACAGGCTTATCGTCAGGTTGATGATGATACATGTTGACGATGATACAGGGTTACCGTCAGGTTGATGAGGAAACAGGGTTATTGTCAGGTAGATGATGATACAGGGTTATTGTCAGGTTGATGATTATCTAGGTTGATGATGATACAGGGTTACTGTCAGGTTGATTATGAGACAGGGTTACCGTCAGGTTGATGATGATACAGGTCGATGATGATAGAGGGTTATCGTCAGGTTGATTATGAGACAGGGTTACCGTCACGTTGATGATGATACATGGTTATCGTCAGGTTGATTATGAGACGGGGTTACCGTCTAGTTGATGATGGATACAGGGTTACTGTAAGGTTGATGATGATACAGGATTACTGTCAGGTTGATGATGGATACAGGGTTATTGTCAGGTTGATGATGATACAGGTTGATAATGATACAGGGTTATTTTCAGGTTGATGATGATACAGGTTGATAATGATACAGGGTTATTGTCAGGTTGATTATGAGACAGGGTTACCGTCAGGATGATGATGATAACGGTTGATGATGATACAGGGTTATCGTCAGGTTGATTATGAGACAGGGTTACAATCAGTTTGATGATGACACAGGGTTAATGTCAGGTTGATTATGAGATGGGGTTACCGTCTGGTTGATGATGGATACAGGGTTACTGTCAGGTTGATGATGATACAGGGTTATTGTCAAGTTGATGATGACACAGGTTGATGATGATACAGGATTATCGTCAAGTTGATGATGACACAGGTTGATGATGATACAGGGTTACCGTCAGGTTGATGATGATACAGATTGATGATGATACAGGGTTACTGCCAGGTTGATGATGATACAGGTTGATGATGATACAGGTTGATGATGATACATGGTTATCATCAGGTTGATGATGATTCAGGGTTATCGTCAGGTTGATGATGACACAGGTTGATGATGATACATGGTTATCGTCAGGTTGATGATGATACAGTTTGATGCTGATACAGGGTTATCGTTAGGTTGATGATGATACCGGGTTACTGTCAGGTTGGTGAGGATATAGGGTTATCGTCAGGTTGATGATGATGATACAGGTTGACGATGATACAGGTTGATGATGAAACATGGTTACCGTCAGGTTGATGATGATACAGGTTGATGTTGATACATGGTTACTGTCAGGTTGACGTTGATACAGGGTTACCGTCAGGTTGATGATGATACAGGTTGATGTTGATACAAGGTTACTGTCAGGTTGATGATGATACAGGGTTATCGTCAGATTGATGATGATACCGGGTTACTGTCAGGTTGATGATGATACCGGGTTACTGTCAGGTTGCTGATGATACCGGGTTACTGTCAGGTTGATAATGATACAGGGTTATCGTCTAGTTGATGATGATACAGGTTGACGATGATACAGGTTGACGATGACACAGGGTTACTGTCAGGTTGATGATGATACAGGTTGATGATGATACAGGGTTATCGTCAGGTTGATTATGAGACAGTGTTACCGTCAGGTTAATGATGATACAGGTTGATGGTGATACAAGTTTACCGTCAGGTTGATGACAATACAGGTTGATGATGATACATGGTTATCGTCAGGTTGATGATGATACAAGGTTACTGTCAGGTTGATGATGATACAGGGTTATCGTCAGGTTGATGATGATACAGGTTGATGATGATACAGGGTTACTGTCAGGTTGATGATGATACAGGGTTATCGTCAGGTTGATGATGACACAGGTTGATGATGATACAGGGTTACTGTCAGGTTGATGATGATACAGGTTGATGATGATACAGGGTTACTGTCAGGTTGATGATGAAACAGGGTTATTGTCAGGTTGATGATGATACAGGGTTATTGTCAGGTTGATGATTATCCAGGTTGTTGATGATGCAGTGTTACTGTCAGGTTAATTATGAGACAGGGTTACCATCAGATTGATGATGATACAGGTCGATGATGATAGAGGGTTATCGTCAGGTTGATTATGAGACAGGGTTACGTCATGTTGATGATGATATATGGTTATCGTCAGGTCGATTATGAGACGGGGTTACCGTCTGGTTGATGATGGATACAGGGTTATTGCCAGGTTTATAATGATACAGGGTTATTGTCAGGATGATGATGATAATGGTTGATGATGATACAGGGTTATTGTCAGGTTGATTATGAGACAGGGTTCCAATCAGTTTGATGATGACACATGGTTAATGTTAGGTTGATTATGAGATGGGGTTACTGTCAGGTTGATTATGAGACGGGGTTACCGTCTGGTTGATGATGGATACAGGGTTACTGTCAGGTTGATGATGATACAGGGTTATTGCCAAGTTCATGATGACACAGGTTGATGATGAGACAGGGTTACCGTCAAGTTGATGATGACACAGGTTGATGATGATACAGGGTTATCGTCAGGTTGATTATGAGACAGGGTTACCGTCAGGTTGATGATGATACAGGTTGATGATCACACAGGGTTACCGTCAGGTTGATTATGAGACAGGGTTACCATCAGGTTGATGATGATACAGGTTGATGTTGATACAGGGTTACCGTCAGGTTGATGATGATACAGGTTGATGATCACACAGGGTTACCGTCAGGTTGATTATGAGACAGGGTTACCATCAGGTTGATGATGATACAGGTTGATGTTGATACAGGGTTATCGTCAGGTTGATGATGATACAGGGTTACTGTCAGGTTGATGATGATACAGGGTTATCGTCAGGTTGATGATGATACCGGGTTACTGTCAGGTTGATGATGATACAGGTTGATGTTGATACAGGGTTATCGTCAGGTTGATGATGATACAGGTTGACGATGATACAGGTTGATGATGACACAGGGTTACTGTCAGGTTGATGATGATACAGGTTGATGATGATATAGGGTTATCATCAGGTTGATGATGATATAGGGTTATCGTCAGTTTGATGATGATACAGGGTTACCGTCAGGTTGATGGAAAAACTCCAAGTCAGCCAGAGCTGGCATTTTTTTTCAATGGCGTGCTAATGTTTATTCCACTGGCTTCTACATTCATAATATCTGGGGAGGAAGTAGCAATGGGCAGAATAGGAAGATTGAGGGTTGGGGGGCTGTGCTACTGTGTTACCACGGAAACACAAAATCATCAGTCTATCAGCTTATACCAGTCTAACAGACGGACAGCGTGACAGAGAAGGGGACAGAGACAGCAGGAGTGAAAAGGAAACGGGAGACGACTGTGTGTGTCTGTGTGTGTCTGTGTGCGTGTGTATGTGTGTGTGTGTGTGCGTGTCTATCTGTGTGAGGTGTGTGTTTGCGTATGAAAACTCACCATCTGCGGTCTCCATGACGCTGGCGTGATGGTTGTAGCCTCGGGGGACACCTCGCACTGAGGCCACATGAGGCCGCTCCGCATGCAGTGAGGAGCGCTCCGACAGCCCCGTCACGTCAGGGGGCGCCGAGTGGTTATCTGTGGTGGGTGGGGTGCCGGGGGTTAAAAGGTCAAACGCCGCGCCTTCTCGGGGCTTTGAGTTATAATCTGCTTGACGTGTTAGCAAGATAACTGGTCTGATAAATTAGGAAAGGGACTGAAAGGCTAAAAGCCTTTTTTTTCTTCACACCACCTGAAGTTGTGTGACTGCGTATCCTTAAAGCTCTGGTGAAGTGTGATGAATGGACAGTTCTACCCAACATTAAAAACACATCTCTCTTGGCGAGCTATCTCTCCACAGAGACCTGGCTGTCTGTGTAAGATGATTAACTCTGAGGACATTATGACAGCCTCCATTTATTCTCTCACTTGTACTCAAGTCTCTCTGCTAGCCAAAAATATATCTCACAATGAGGTTCCACAGAGCTGGGACCAACACAACGCTAACCATCGTTTAATCCTCGTCATTCATACTGGTGGGGAAATACCATGAGCGAGAGCAGGGATACGAAGGACAATAGAGAGGGGTGCTGCTAACTTTACGTATGCACTCAAGACTGGCGAACAGGACACATTTAATCTTCAGAATACAACCTGGCAGTATGAAACAACTAGAAAGAACAAAAGCCTTATTACTTTGGTCATCTCCCACTGTGTTGCCCTAAAATGTTGCCTGTGTTATCGCCACCTTGAGGTCACTATTCAGCTGTTTAAGTAAGTGATGGTTACAGACCCCAAGGAAGAGGTATACACCAATCAACCAAAACATTAAAACCACCTGAGGCCACTGTTGCCATGAAGGGGTGTACGTGGTCTGCAACCACGTGTAAGTAGGTGGTACGTGTCAAAGTAACATCCACATGAATGCCAGGACCCAAGGTCTCCCAGCAGAACTTTTCCAGAGCATCACATTGCCTCCACCGGCTTGCCTTCTTCCTATAGTGCATCCTGGTGCCATCTCTTCCCCAGGTAAACGACACACACACCCAGCTGTCCACATGATGTAAAAGAAAATGCGAGTCATCAGACCAGGCCGCCTTCTTCCATTGCGCCATGGTCCAGTCCTGATGCTCACGTGCCCATTGTAGGTGATTTCAGTGGTGGACAGAGGTCATCATGGGCACTCTGTCCGGTCTGCAGCAACACTTTCTGTCATAGCCAGCATTCACTTTTTCAGCAATTACAGTACTACTGCAGCAGCTCCTCTGTCGGATCGGACCAGACAGGCTAGCCTTCCCTCCCCACACACATCAGTGAGTCTTGGGCGCCCATGACCCTGTCGCCGGTTCACCGCTTGTCCTTCCTTGGACCACTTTTGGTAGGTACTGGCTGACTCTGGCCCTTGCCAAAGTCACTCAAATCCTTACGCTTGCCCATTTTTCCTGCTTCCAACACTTCAACTTCAACAACTGACTGTTCACTTGCTGCCCAATACATCTCACCCCTTGACAGGCGCCACTGGAACGAGATAAAGTGTTATTCACGTACCTGTTAGTGGTTTTAGTGTTTTGGCTGATTGGTGCACATTAGGGCTGTTGATCATTAGAAAAAAATCAACTAATTAATCATACAATTTGCAATGATTAATAGCGATAAATCGTTTTTCTTCTTAAGACTGAAGCTTTTAAAAATTGATATTTAAATATAAAATTATGGAATTAATGTAGAATCAAAGGAAGCGTATTTAAATTCAAATAGCCTCGTTTGCATCTTTAGTATCATGTTTAATAGCATCTTTGTAACTTTGAACTCAGATTCTCTCCTGTGAACTGCAGATTTCCAAAAATTAGCATGTTAATTTTGACAGCTGTAAAACTCTGCAGTTGCAGACAAGTAGGCGTTAATTTTGTGATTAAGGTGAAATATTCAACGTGTTAAAAAATTAACCCAATTAACACAGTCGCATTTTGTTTGCTTCCTGTGGCGGCTGTGCAAGGCTGTTTGACAAACATATCGGGGGATTCGGATGCATGGAGAGCAGTCTTTTCTCCACGTTCTCACAGCAGGATGTGCTATTTGTTCCTAGCCCTCATCCCCTCATAGACAATATTAGATATTCTGCTATGCTGTGCCATTGGGGCGCATATGGGGCTCGGTGATGCGCCATTATGAACACATAATGAACAAGTACTGAATGTCATGAATTATCGACACTTTAAATTCAACTGGCACTTGAACATGGAACACAGTTTTTGTTGTTAATTATCATTTATATTAGTGCATACAAGAAATGACTGCCTTCTAAACAGGTATCTACTTTTACCTCATTTTTGGCAATTCGCCATATAGGCCTGCAGTTTGTTATTATTTCTTAGTTCTGATAGGCAGTATATGCCTTTCGAGTTTTGATGGTTTTATTGGAAATATGCAGTTCACAGGAGAACAGACTAGACTAGACCAGAACAGACCAGAACAGAACAGAACAGAATAGAATAGAACAGAACAGAACAGAATAGAACAGAATAGAACAGAACAGAACAAAATAGAATAGAATATACTTTGCCATCTGTACATACATACAATGAAATTTACTCTCTGCATGTAAGCCATCCTAGCTGTGTAGCTAGGAGCAGTGGGCAGCCACCGTGCAGCACCCGAGAACCAACTCCACTTCTTCTTTCCATTGCCTTGCTCAGGGGCACAGACAGGAGTATTAACCCTAACATGCATGTCTTTTTGATGGTGGGAGGAAACCGGAGCACCTGGAGGAAACCCACACAGACATGGGGAGAACATACAAACTCCACACAGATAGGACCTGGGATGGCCTGGGGTTCGAACCCAGGACCTTCTTGCTGTGAGGCAACAGCACTAACCACTGGACCACCGTGAGAGACTCTTGTGTTCAAAGTTAAGATTATGTGATTAAAGAATAGTATTTGAATTTAAATACACTTCCTTTGTGTTGGTACTACATTAATTGTGTAATTTTATATTTAAATATCCATTATTACAAGCTTCATTATTAAGAAAAAAACGATTAATAGCAATTAATTACAGCAAATTCTGCTATTAATTAGTTACATTTTTTTATCAATCGATACACACACACACACACACACACACACACACACACACACACACACGAGTTTTATCTAAAGCGCCAGGCAACAGCAGCCACTGTTCACTCTCCAGGACACTGACCTGAAGGCAATCACACAGCTCCATCCTATCAGGCAGTAGATCTGGGAACAATGCACACACAACCAAACGCAACCCATCTCTGTACCATCCATCTATGCTACTGTTGAGAGCCGGAGTGAGATACATCTACTGATTCTCATTACCCAGAACGCAACACTCGGACAGCAATGTGGACATGAAAGAGCTGTTGAGCCCCTTCACATGACTGAATGGCAGGGGGACGGCAGACACAGACTGACAACTAGACAGACATGATGCAAGACCCTGCAGCCTTCTCACTGTCTGGCCTCATGAAGTAACACCGTGCTGCCACGGGTGGCAGACACAGTAAAGCAAAGCTTCCCATAATGGCGCTGCCACCTCAGAAGAATGCTCAGAGCTACTGAATCCAGGTTTAATGTTATCTCTGATGTGACAAAAGAGCTGCTTAACTAGCGCTTACAAGATGCGCCACTGTTTTACTGCAATCATTAGAAACCATAAGTGAACATGTCCATTCTCTCCATTCTGCTGCTGCAGTCTTCAGTGGGAAAACAGAAATCCTTGGGGAAAATGTGGGGGAGTCTGTAGAATTTGTGTAGGGACCGTATGTCAATGTCATCTTCCTATTATCCTGTTGTATTCCAGAATGGTATTGAGAGCAAGATTTTGCCACACACGTGTGCTTTTTGACAGATGTGTAAAAAATATAAAGATACTGATGGTTTTGCTTTGCTCGGCATGTCACGTTACTTGGCTGAATTGTCTGTAACCTTGGTGCACTACTGTGTGCGACCATACCGTTGAGGGTGACGTCATGTCTGGCACATTCCTGTAATGTGCCACCTGAGGAGAGTAGCATGGCACTCAAAGCAGGGAAACAACCGAACTCTGACAACGGTCAACTCTGACACCATCAGTGTGGTGAGGAAAAAGCAATAATGGGAGGCACTGAAACAAAAAAAAGGTTCTATAGGTAGGCGGATGCCATGGCACACCGCTGGGACCACTAGCAGACCTATTGCAGGGCGATTAGATAACTGAAAGTCTTTGTGTATGCGTGTGTGTGTTTCACTGACCTAGCTGGGTGTGTGCCATGAGGTCAGCCAATGCTGTGGCAGCTGCGTTGGCGTTGAGTGCCGCGTGGGCAGCGTTGGTGTTGGTGGAGGTGGCGTTGGAGACGGCTCTCCCTCCAGGGTGAGATGAGGTGGATGATGCAGAGGATGAAGTGGACGAGCCCTGGATGACGCGGTTAAACCAGTGCTCTACGGCAGGGTGGCTGTGGCCGTGGCCCTGGTAGGGTGTGGAGGTGGCCAGACGTCCCTGTCTGCGCAGCGAGCCCTCGTCTTCCGACGCTGAGGAGGTGTCTGTGTGTGACAGGTCAAGACAGGGCAGCGTCACAACCATGGACAAGATCACGGAATGCCAACAGTTAACGTCAGGGTACAACCAAGGGGAAACACTGTGAAATGTGAGGTTTCTGAGGGAGGCACATGTTATGCAGATGATACGTTATTCTACTTATACAAACTGGACGGTGTATATATCGGTAACTAAGATGGAGGGATTATTTAAATGAAGATGGAAGCTGTTTAAATGCCTTGTATGGTTAAACTGGGAGGGTATGCCACTACAGGGATTTAAATCACTGCAAGGACAGCCAAGAATAATAACACGAGATAACATAATAGCCTTTTGCCACTATGCGTATTGTATGTGAGTCACAATGTTTTTTTTGGGGATTTTCTCCCCAATTGTATCCGGCCAATTACCCCACTCTTCCGAGCCATCCCGATCTCTGCTCCACCCCCTCTGTCGATCCGGGGAGGGCTGCAGACTACCACATGCCTCCTCCCATACATGTGGAGTCGCGAGCCACTTCTTTTCACCTGACAGTGAGGAGTTTCACCAGGGGCAAGTAGCACGTGGGAGGATCATGCTAGTAAGCGACCAGGACACATACCCACACCCGGCTTCCCACCCGCAGACATGGCCAATTGTGTCTGTAGGGACGCCTGACCAAGCCACACGTAACACAGGGATTTGAACCGGCGATCCCCGTGTTGGTAGGCAAAAGAATAGACTGCTACACTACCTGGACGCCCTTGAGTAACAGTGTTTGATGGACTTGGACAACAGACAGGCAAGAGTTTTTCACTGTCATGGTCGAGGACAGGTCAGCAACAGAATCAGGTGCTATGGGACAAATAGGGGTCAAAGGCCAAGGGCTGCTACTCACTGGGACGAGACAGACATCCCCCTGGGGGAACAAAGTACTGCGTACAAAGGCAGTTGTGAAAAGTTCATATACATGTGAAATCACCAGGTGATTTGTCATGGGTATATTTTGGATGCATCATGACAATACTCGGTATTTTAAAGTTTAAAGTAGTTCAAAGTTAAACTGCAGGATGCACAACACAATACAATGAGAGTGACAGTAACACGCTGTGGCTCTGTTCAGCATGCTGGGACAACCGAAACATCTATATCTCTGGAGAAGACAACTTAAAATAGAACATGGCTGGCTGGGTGTGCTCAAGGTAACACGAGTTGAACAAAAGTCTAGCCACTGCTGATTTTAATGCGTCTCCCCCGAGGTAACAGGAAGCGGTTGGTTTGCACAAAAATAGCCTGAACTGGGACAACTTCAAAGCCAGGTGGGGCTCAATCCAAAGGAACATACGTGGCTTTGTGTGCCAGCCTTTCAGAACTTTCAGTACTGCCAACGGGATCAGTTAGGTTACATAAGAGGGGCCAGCAGAGATCTGTTTTTTGTGCAGACAGATAAAAATTAAAGCGCTAAATAGGTTTAGGAGTCATCCGCTTACAGGGGAGCAAATTATAAACAATAACTTTTCCCCCCCAAACCACCTGAGCCGTGTGACTGAGACCTGTGAGTAAAATGAAGCATGGACACAGTTTCGCCACTGTGCGGTGGAGTAAACACCACCGCCTGTTGAAGTGGCCCCGAGGAGGAAGTGGAGTAAACACCACCGTCTGCTGAAGTGGCCCTGAGGAGGAAGTGGAGTAAACACCACCGTCTGCTGATGTGGCCCCGAGGAGGAAGTGGAGTAAACACCACCACCTGCTGAAGTGGCCCCGAGGAGGAAGTGGAGTAAACACCACCGCCTGCTGAAGTGGCCCAGAGGAGGAAGTGGAGTAAACACCACCGCCTGCTGAAGTGGCCCCAAGAAGGAAGTGGAGTAAACACCACCGCCTGCTGAAGTGGCCCAGAGGAGAAAGTGGAGTAAACACCACCGCCTGCTGAAGTGGCCCAGAGGAGGAAGTGGAGTAAACAACACCGCCTGCTGAAGTGGCCCAGAGGAGGAAGTGGAGTAAACACCACCGCCTGCTGAAGTGGCCCCGAGGAGGAGAATTACAGCACCAACTCACATGTCCCTGATAACACACCAAAGTCGTCTATCATGTAACAGGTCTGATAATCTGGAAAACCAACCTACAGAGAGAGAGACAGAGAGAGAGAGAGAGAGAGCGAGAGAGAGCGAGAGAGAGCGAGATGGAGAGAGAGAGAGAGAGAGATGGTGGTGGCAGCTTAACTGTGGGTCAAGATGAAACTCTAGACACAGACAACCCCCTGCTCACCATTACCTACTATACTAAAAGAGGTACAGCGCTGATACAAGCAAATGAGGCAAGCCTCAACTCCTCTGAGGAACTCTTCCCGAGGATGAAGACAGAAACTGAGAGAGAGCGACCCAACAGCAGCACTGTAGCAGGAGACACAGCATCAGAACAGGAAGAGGAGGATGACACCGTGGTCCCAGAGGTCACAGAACCAGACCCGAACCAACCACCAGTCCATCCGGCCCCGCCCATCCAACACCCCCAAGCTCCTTCAACAACTAAGAGGGAGCCTGTCCCTCCTGGAGCTGGACTTCACTGAGTTCAGGGAGCTCCCTTTGGCCAGGCTAGCTGAGTCTGACACCACCCAACAGCTGAGACACGAGCTCCAGCAGCTGAAGCAGGACAGCCAGGAGGCCATGGCAGAGCTGAGGAGGGGGAACCAGAAAACCACCTCAGAGCTGAAGGAGACCCAGAAGAGACTCAGACAGCTGACACAGACTGTACGAGAGCTGGAGGAGGAGAACAGCACCCTATAAGCCCAGGCCCTGAAATTAAAGGAAGATACAACTAACAGAGACTTGAGCTTCAGCAGAGAGCTACAAGAGATGAAGGAGCAATTCTAGGAGAAGAGCTGTCATGTATCTTCATCCAGCTACACACATGCCACTGTCCCAACACCCACCCTCTCTCCTGCTGCCAAACCACCAGCTCCTCCCGACCCCAGCAACTCCCTCACCCCACAGCCTTCCCCCACTTTTCCGACCCTGACACTCAGAGACTCCCTCCCGGACACACACTCCCTCCCTGCTGCCCAACCCATTAACACAGAGCCCAACCCTGACAGACCAGCCAAGCCAGAAGCCCAGGTGGTCCTACTCATGGACTCCAACGGAAAATACTTAGACACGAAACGCCTCTTTCCTGGCCTCATCACCACAGCCAAATGCTGCCTAAACACAGGCCAAGCCATGGAGCTGCTTAGGCAGGGCACATTGGGGAACCCCCAGTACATCATGTTGCATACAGGCACCAACGACCTCCACACCCTACACTGGGGAACTGCTGAGGCCATGTCCAAGAAGGCCTCCAGAGAGTTCCCAGACAGCAGGGTTGTCATTTCTACCCTTCTCCCCAGGACAGATACCCCTCCACATGTCATTCACGAGATCAACATGGAAATCTTAAGGAGCTGTGCAGCCCTCCCAAACATCCACCTAGCCCACCACACCAACATCAGGACATGGGATCTCCATGATGGGCTACACCTGAAAAAGGTCGGGGTGAGAGCATTTGAAAAAACACTGAAGGATGTTACCCTGAATTGCAACCCCAATAGCCTCACCTACACAGCTGCCCCTCCCAGGAACTACAGACCTCCCAGATACCAACAAGAAAAGCTTAAGAACATTGCCTCCCACCTTCCTGCAGCACCACACCCCCCTGCAGCACTCCGCCCCGATCCTATACCATACCGTCCTGCCCCACCCAGCCATAGAAGACCCCCCCCAACATCACCAACGGATGACTTACACCCCGGTGATGAACAATCCCACCCCACTCCTACGCACTACACCAATGTCTGAACTAGGGGCAATCAAAGAGATGCTCCAGACTCTGTGTAGCAGACTACTGCAGACATGAGGTACAGATACACACACACATACACACACACACACACACACACACACACACACACACACACACACACACACACACACACACACACAGCTAGTTAAAATGTATCCATTCTCCTGTAAACTAGTTGCACCAGGTTGGTCTTTCCACCTGTTTCGTTTTGTTCATGTTTTGGCTGAATTCATTTCTTTTCCTTCACAAATTAAATCTTTTAAGATAAGCTTTTGGACTATTCAGGGTTTATACTCTAGCACTTTTGGTCTTAAAACCACACACCCTGATTTCTTAAATAATATAAATGATATTGATGCTTTGATTCTGTTAGAAACATGGTGTCGATCTGATGCAGTGACTCAGTGTCCCCCAGGCTACGGTGAAATCACGGTGCCTTCGGTTGAGCTGAGCACAGTGCACCGGGGCAGAGACTCAGGAGGAATTGTGATCTGGCTCAAAGCTGATCTCACCAAACAGACCACAATCGTAAAACAAAGCAAAAACCACATTTGGCTAAAAATGAATAAACTCATTTGTGAGGTAGATTAATATTTGTGTGCAATATCCACCCCTCCACCAGAGTCACCGTAGCATGAAGAAGAGTTCTACAGCTCTCTACACACAGAGATGTGTCACTCCCAAGCCCAAGGCAAAATACTTCTGTGTGGGGACTTGAATGCACGGACAGGTTCAGAACCTGACTGTACAGACCACACAGGAGATCACCATATATTCACACAATCACTTCTGACCCCCTCACCTACAGCCAGGAGGAACCCAGACAAAACAATGAACAGAAAGGAGAAGGAGTTTGTGCATCTCTGCAGAGCCTCTGGCCCGTATATATATATATTAAACGGGAGGATCAGAGGGGACCGTTTGGGATGGTTCACCTACAGTTCAGCTATTGGGACAAGTGTTGTTGATCATGCCATCTCAGACATGGACCCATCCACATTCAGTGCCTTCACTGTCAGAGCACAAACCCCCCTTCAGACCACAGCCAGATTAATATTTACTTAAAAAAACACACCAGAGACACTTTTAAGAAACAGCCCAGTAAGCTGTACAATCTAAACCAGTCATACAGATGGGCTCCAAACAGTGCCCAACAATTTGTACAAATTTTGAACTCACCCGAAATAAAAAATACAATCAACACCTTCAACAATTCACACTACCAAAATAACTTCGAATACATTAATAAAGCGACAAAAGATATTAACCACATTTTCCAAAAAGCTGCATTAAATGCAAAGCTTGGAAAAACAAAGAAACCCCACCGTCGAAACGGTCAAGAAAAAAACCTCTGAAAACAAATGGTTTGAAAATGAATGTAAAGAAATGAGAAAATACTTGAGACAGCTATCAAACCACAAACACAGACACCAGCATGACCCAGCACTACAACATGAATACTCTGAAACTCTTAACCAGTATAAACAGATGATTAGACGAAAGGAATTCCACTACACCAACGAAACACTTCAAGAAGTTGAAAAGGCAGTAGACCAGGGTCAGTTCTGGGGCATGCTGAACAGCTTAGAAACCATAAAGCCACAACAATTAACAATACAAGATGGAGACATTTGGAGAAAATATTTTAATAACCTCTATACAAGTATCCTACTAGAAGAACTGAACATAAATCAAACTGAAATGAAAACAGTTAGACAACCTTGAATTAGCCATCAAGAATAATCAAAATCCGTTAGACTACCCAACTACACAAAAAGAGTTAACAGACAAACTGAAAACTATTCATTCAAAAAAAAAAAAGCCTGTGGCACGGATGGCATCAAAAATGAAACGCTGAAGAACAGTACCCCTGAGTTACACACTGCCATCGTTAAGCTGTTCAACATGATGCTGACTGCCGGCTGCTTTCCCGATGTCTGGAACCAGGGGCTGATCACCCCAATCTATAAAAATGGAAGCAAATTAGACCCTAATAACTGTAGAGGGATCTGTGTCAGCAGCAACCTTGGGAAAATATTTTGTAGTATCCTGAATTCCAGGATACTAGCCTTTATTCAAGAAAAAAACATATTAGTAAATTTCAAATTGGCTTTCTCCCAAATTACAGAACCTCTGATCATACATACACCTTACACACTTTAATTAATAAACATGTCCACCAAAAAAAGGGAGGGAAAATATTTGCTTGTTTCATAGATTGTAAAAAAGCCTTCAATTCCATCTGGCATGAAGGACTTTTCTACAAAATCCTTCAAAGTGGACTAGGGAGTAAGGTTTATGATCTTATAACATGTATGTACAGACACAACCAGTGTGATGTGAAAACTGGAAATCAAATAACAGAATATTTTACCCAAGAATGCGGTGTGAAGTAAGGATGCTGTTTAAGCCCAACATTATTCAACCTGTATATAAATGAACTTGCAGACCAGCTGGACCGTTCTGCAGCTCCAGGCTCCACACTCCAGGATGCAGATTAAATACCTGCTTTATGCAGATGAACTTATTCTGTTGTCCCCAACCAGGGATGGTCTTCAACATAACCTGTCTATCCTAGGAAAATACTGCCAAAACTGGGCATTGGATGTAAACTTTAACAAAACCAAAATCATGATCTTTCATTAAAAACCCAGATGCCTTGAAAGCAAATATCACTTTACTTTGAATAACACCCTAATTGAACACACAAAAAATTATACGTGCCTTGGTCTGTCCATATCTGCATCAGGAAGTGTCAGTATGACAATACACACACTCAAAGAAAAAGCATGCAGGGCAATGTATGCATTAAAAACCAAATTATTAAACATTAAGATTCCAGTTAGAGTCTGGACAAAAATATTTGATTATGTTATTTTACCCATAGCTTTGTATGGAAGTGAGGTCTGGGGCCCGCTCAGTGGATTGGAGCATGGCTCATGGGACAAACACCCGATAGAGGCCCTCCACACTGAATTCTGCAGAAAAAATTTAAATGTTCAAAGGAAGACACCAAATAACGCCTGACAAGCAGAACTGGAGCGTTTCCCACTACTGTTAAACATCCAAAAACGGGCCATAACATTTTGGATGCATTTAAATTCAAGCCCAAAAGACACCCTTCCATTCAAGGCATTAAAAACCCAAGAGCTGAACCCTGAAAACAGTCCCCTCAGTCAGCTGATGGGGAAGCTAACCAGCCAGGCGCCATCAGGACCGCCTCAAAACACAGCAGAATAAAACAAGTTATGAAACAGTCAAAAGATCTATATTTGGAACATTGGAGAATTGAAACTAAAACCCAGAGTAGACTAAACTGTTATTTGACCCTAAACAGAGAATATAGACTGGCCGAGTATCTCCACTCTGTCAGAGATACGAAGCAGAGACGGATCCTGACCACATACAGGCTCAGTGACCACCAGCTGGCTATAGAAACAGGAAGACACAGATAAACATGGCTGCCCAGAGAGGAGCGTATATGTGGCCACTGCACGACAGGGGAGGTAGAAACAGAGATGCACCTCCTCCTCCACTGTGAGAAGTTCTCTTCAGTAAGACACTTCCACTACAGGGAAATAGCCAAGAAAGTACCAAACCTCCTACTGTTAAACCCAGAGGAGAACCTGGCAGTTCTCCTGGTGAAGGAACAACAGCTCCTCTGGCAGCTAAACACGTACAGTGGCTTGCAAAAGTATTCATACCCCTTGAACTTTTCAACATTTTGTCACGTTACAACCACAAACATAAATATATTTTATTGGAATTTTATGTGAAAGACCAACACAAAGTGGCACACAATTGTGAAGTACAAAGAAAATTATACATGATTTTTAAAAATTTTTACAAATGAAAAACTGAAAAGTGCGGTGTGCAAAAGTATTCAGCCCCCTTTTCTCTGAGTGCAACCAATTGCCTTCAGAAGTTGCCTGATGATTGCTGAATGATCGAATGTTGACCTAATGACTAAATAGAGTCAACCTGTGTGTAATCTAATCTCAGTACAAATACAGCTGTTCTGTGACGGCCTCAGAGGTTTGTTAAGAGAACATTGGGGAGCAAACAGCATCATGAAGTCCAAGGAACACACCAGACAGGTCAGGGATAAAGTTGTGGAGAAGTTTAAAGCAGGGTTAGGCTATAAAAAGATTTCCCAAGCTTTGAACATCTCACGGAGCACTGTTCAATCCATCATCCGGAAATGGAAAGAGTATGGCACAACTGCAAACCTACCAAGACACGGCCGTCCACCTAAACTTACAGGCCGAACAAGGAGAGCACTGATCAGAGATGCAGCCAAGAGGCCCATGGTGACTCTGGACGAACTGTAGAGATCCACAGCTCAGGTGGGGGAATCTGTCCACAGGACAACTATTGGTCGTGCACTGCACAAATCTGGCCTTTATGGAAGAGTGGCAAGAAGAAAGCCATTGTTAAAAGAAAACCATAAGAAGTCCTGTTTGCAGTTTGCCATAAGCCATGTGGGAGACACAGCAAACATGTGGAAGGAGGTGCTCTGGTCAGATGAGACCAAAATTGAACTTTTTGGCCTAAATGCAAAACGCTATGTGTGGCGGGAAAACTAACACTGCACATCACTCTGAACACACCACCATCCCCACTGTCAAACATGGTGGTGGCAGCATCATGCTCTGGGGGTGCTTCTCTTCAGCAGGGACAGGGAAGATGGTCAGAGTTGATGGGAAGATGGATGGAGCCAAATACAGGGCAATCTTGGAAGAAAACCTGTTGGAGTCTGCAAAAGACTTGAGACTGGGGCAGAGGTTCACCTTCCAGCAGGACAATGACCCTAAACATAAAGCCAGGGCTACAATGGAATGGTTTAAAACAAAACATATTCATGTGTTAGAATGGCCCAGTCAAAGTCCAGACCTAAATCCAATTGAGAATCTGTGGCAAGATCTGAAAACTGCCGTTCACAAACGCTCTCCATCTAATCTGAAAGAGCTTGAGCTGTTTTGCAAAGAATGGGCAAAAATTTCAGTCTCTAGATGTGCAAAGCTGGTAGAGACATACCCCAAAAGACTTGCAGCTGTAGTTGCAGCAAAAGGCGGTTCCACAAAGTATTGACTCAGGGGGGCTGAATACTTTTGCACACCGCACTTTTCAGTTTTTTATTTGTAAAAAATTTTTAAAATCATGTATAATTTTCTTTGTACTTCACAATTGTGTGCCACTTTGTGTTGGTCTTTCACATAAAATTCCAATAAAATATATTTATGTTTGTGGTCGAAACGTGACAAAATGTGGAAAAGTTCAAGGGGTATGAATACTTTTGCAAGCCACTGTACCTGCTGCCACAGCCTGCAGGACTCACAACCACTATAAGATCCCCAAAATATATGCTGTTGAGCCACTGCATTAAACTGTATAACATTTGTTGCACTGTACTGTATGGCAATAAAAAAAAAATTGACTGCTTCAGTAAGCAAAACTTGGGAACCTGCTTATGTGGCGACACCTATGTATGTATTAATATGTGATGTAATGTGAATTTAATGTGTATTTAATATGTGATGTAATGTTTTAATCTTTTGCAAACTGCTTTAGCAATAACATATTTTCTGTTCATGCCAATAAAGATATTTGAATTTGAATTTTGAGAGATGGTGAGAGAGAGCGACACAGAGAGAGAAAGAGCGAGAAAGAGAAAAACAAAGTAAGGAAACCAGAAAGACTTTGGGGGAATGAGATGGGGAACACAGACTGAGAGCAACCAAGAAATGTGGATGTGTGCACACGCAGCAGGCGCTGGATGGGTATGCTTTCTTTTGTTCTTTCTTTCTTTTGTGTGTGTGTGTGTGTGTGTGTGTGTGTGTGTGTGTGTGTGTTTTGGGCTGGGCTGTGCTTTTCATTTCAATTTGCATGTCGAATTCCCTGTTCTTAAGTCCCCACCATTGCACAACCCCTATGGTGGCCGGGGCCCTATAGGCCTTCACGTGCATTCTCTGGTACAAGGAGCCAGCCGACTGCCTGTCACCTGCCCTCTGCAGGTTTCTCTGATACACGGGGCCAGCCGACTGCCTGTCACCTGCCCTCTGCAGGTTTCTCTGATACACGGGGCGAGCCGACTGCCTCTCACCTGCCCTCTGCAGGTTTCTCTCATACACGGGGCCAGCCGACTGCCTCTCACCTGCCCTCTGCAGGTTTCTCTCATACACGGGGCCAGCCGACTGCCTCTCACCTGCCCTCTGCAGGTTTCTCTCATACACGGGGCCAGCCGACTGCCTCTCACCTGCCCTCTGCAGGTTTCTGCAGGGGAGAGTCACATGAGCAGAGGCACATGCTATTTCCCCCACATCCACCCGCAGCTGTACAGGCACGCCACCGCTGTAGGAGTCACAAAATTTGAACTGCCAGCATCAGCACTCTGTGTGTGTGTGTGGGTGGGTGGGTGTCATGCCAGGGGACAGCACCAGCCAGTCCATCAAATGAGACAATTATAACTGACATCCTGATATGTGTCTCCTCCAGGCTTTGACTGGAAAGGTGAAGGAGCCCTCAGTTTAACGGATGTTATTTATAACCTTTCCTCCAGCTCTATGGCACTCTGCTACTATATATGAGCCGTGTCATAACAGGGGTCAGCACCAGCCAGTTCATCAAATGAGACAATTATAAAAAGAAAATGCTGTTTAACACATTAGTCACTAAACAGCATTAACTTAACACACTTCCTCGTGGCCTCGCAGAGGTTTGTTTTATTGTTTTGTTGTGAACAAGCTGGAATGTCACATCTCCATGTCTGCAGCCACAAAGCTCATGAGGTTATCTCTTACTTCTGAATCTGTTTGTTATTCCTGAGCCTCTCCACTCTCCCATCTCAGTAACCTTGACACGGTTGTGCATGTGTGTGTGTGTGTGTGTGTGTGTGGATGTGTGTGGATGGAGAGAAGAAGAAAAAATAAAAAGGAAATGGAGGTAGAAACCGTTTGAAACAGTTTGTCAGAGTCACAGAGAGACAGAGACTAGAGACGGAAAGACAAAAAGAGAACTATACAAGGATAGCAAGAAAAGAAGAAAGCGATGCAAAGAGAGAGAGAGCCAAGCAGGCAGGTCTTATTCTGCACCACCAATATTAACCATGTTCAAACTGTGCAGATAAAGAGCTCATACCAGATGCTTTTTGTGGATGCAGTTAAACACGAAATCAGTTCAATCCTGTCTGCTCAAGCAATGTAAGGCCACTGTGTGGTTGCCTGACCACATAGGCGGAAATCCCGGGGGGGGAACACGACCCCCCATCCTGGGAAAAATATGATTTATCCCCCCTAAGATATTACTATAAACATAACTACGTAATTTCAATAATACTAATAATACACAACGAAAGCACCTGTGCTGATTATAGACACTTAATAGTGCATATTTAAGTTTCAGAAGATGGCGATCCCCCGCCCTTTACATCACAATGGTTTGACTGTCCCCTTCAAAGTTGATAGCAGATTTTTGCCCCTGCCTGACCCCTATGTCTGACTGGGAGCCTGGGGACATGTTGCCCTGAACAGGAGCATGTGTGAATAACACGCTGTTTATATGTGTGCTAGAACTGGGTTCTGTGTATACATGTGCTAGAACTGGGTTCTGCTTATATGTGTACTAGACCTGGGTTCTGTTTATATGTGTGCTAGACCTGGGTTCTATTTATGTGTGTGCTAGAACTGGGTTCTGTTTATACGTGTGCTAGAACTGGGTTCTGCTTATATGTGTACTAGACCTGGGTTCTGTTTATATGTGTGCTAGAACTGGGTTCTGTTTATACGTGTGCTAGAACTGGGTTCTGTGTATACATGTGCTAGAACTGGGTTCTGTGTATACGTGTGCTAGAACTGGGTTCTGTTTATATGTGTGCTAGAACTGGGTTCTGCTTATATGTGTACTAGACCTGGGTTCTGCTTATATGTGTGCTAGACCTGGGTTCTATTTATATGTGTGCTAGAACTGGATTCTGCTTACATGTGTGCTAGACCTGGGTTCTGTTTATATGTGTGCTAGAACTGGGTTCTGTTTATACATGTGCTAGAACTGGGTTCTGTTTATACGTGTGCTAGAACTGGGTTCCGTTTATATGTGTGCTAGACCTGGGTTCTATTTATATGTGTGCTAGAACTGGGTTCTGCTTACATGTGTGCTAGACCTGGGTTCTGCTTACATGTGTGCTAGACCTGGGTTCTGTTTATATGTGTGTTAGAACTGGGTTCTATGTTTGGTTGAACGGCAACAGTTACACTTTAACTTCAGTTTTAACTTCGTTTTTTCTAAGACTTTTTTTGGCATCTTCCTATTGGATAGTAATAAAGAGAGAGAGACAGGAAAGACAGGGGAGAGAGAGGGGATGACAAGCAGCAGAGGGCCCGGGACAGATTCGAACCCAGACCGCTACGGTAAGGACCAAGCCTTATATGGTACCCGCTCTACCAGGTGAGCCAATGGGGCGCCCCCTTCAGTTTTAACTTTAACACAGCTACTGTCAACCAACCAAGCTAGACCAGCATGCACACTAAGCGATGGCTGGGATGGGCACATTACATTTTACATTACATTCCAGTCATTTAGCCGACGCTTTTATCCAAAGCGACTTACAATAAGTGCATCATTTAACGTAGGAAATCAGAACTACTAGTCATCACAGGTCATAAGTACATCGAAACAAGCTTCTAAGAGCAAAACCAGTGCTAAAGCAAGAAAGATTTTTTTTTAAATGAGTGAATACAATAAATGCTAAGAGTAAATAACAGGGTAGTAGTTCTTGAAGAGGTGAGTTTTCAATCTGTGCCAAAAGATGGGCAGCGACTCTGTTGTCCTGACATCAGTGGGGAGTTCATTCCACCGCTGTGGGGCCAGGACAGAAAAGAGCCTTGATCGGGTCAATCAGCAGCAGGGGCCTCTGAGCGACGGGGCAACCAGGTGTCCCGAGGCAGTAGAGTGAAGTGGTCGAGCGGGGGTGTAGGGCTTGACCATGGCCTGGAGATGGGAAGGAGCTGTTCCTTTCACTGCCCTGTGGGCTAGCACCAGAGTCGTAAACTGGAGGGGAACAGCCACTGGGAGCCAGTGTAGGGACATGAGAAGGGGAGTTGTGTGGGAGAACTTAGGGCGGGTGAACACCAGATGAGCTGGAGCTTTCTGAACAAGCTCCAGAGGTCTGATGGCCGACGCCGGGGCCCCAGCAAGGAAGGAGTTGCCGTAGTCCAGCCGGGAGATGACCAGAGCCTGGATGAGCACCTGTGCCGTCTCGTCGGTGAGGAATGGGCGAATCCTCCTGATGTTATAGAGGAGAAATCTGCAGGAGCGAGCAACCGATGCAATGTTTGCAGTAAACGACAGTTGGTCGTCCAGGATCACACCCAGGTTCCTCGCAGTCTGAGTTGGTGTCACCACGGTGTTGTCAATGGTGCTGACCAGGTCTCGTTGCGGGCAACCTTTCCCTGGGAGGAACATCAGCTCTGTCTTGTCCAGATTGAGCTTCAGGTGGTGTGTCGCCAGCCACTCCAAGATGTCAGTCAAGCACGCAGCAATGCGTGTCTCTACTTGTGTGTCAGAGGGAGGAAAGGACCAGATCAGCTGGGTGTCATCGGCATAACAATGGTAAGAGATGTCATGCGAGCGAATAACAGAACCCAGGGATGTCGTGTACAGGGAGAAAAGGAGAGGACCCAGAACCGAATCCTGTGGATTGCCTGTAGTCAGTCTGAGAGGCTCCGACACAGATCCCCTCCACGTCACCTGGTAGGAGCGACCCGTCAAGTAGGATGCAAACATTGAGAGTGCAAAGCCTGTGATACCCTGCCCCTCGAGGGTAGAGAGGAGGATCTGGTGGTTCACTGTGTCGAACGCAGCTTACAGGTCCAGGAGTATCAGGACAGAGGAGAGAGAAAGTTTGCTCTCGCAGAGTGCAGTGATTCTGTCACTGCAAGGAGGGCCGTCTCTGTCGAGTGACCCACCCTGAACCCAGACTGGTTGGGGTCCAGGAGGTTGTTCTGGTGGAGGTACAAAGAGAGTTGGTTAAAGACAGCACGTTCGAAAGTTTTGGATAGAAAGGGTAGAAGGGAAACTGGTCTGTAGTTTTTGACGTCAGGGGGTTAAGTGATGGTTTCTTCTCAGTCCTGAAGGCAGATGGAAAGCATCCTGCCTGGAGGGAGGTATTCATGAGGTAGGTTAGAAAGAGTTCAGGTGCTATAGATTGAAGAAGAGGGGAGGGACCGGGTCAAGGGAGCATGTGGTGGGGCGACTGGATGTGATGAGGTTGAGGACCTCGTTGGGGGAGAGGGGAGCGAGGTGGGATAGTGCAAGCAGCACTAACCAGGTAGTGAGAAAAGGAGGATCTGATGTCGTTAACCTTCTTGACAAAGAAGTTAGCGAAGTCATCAGGGAGAAGGAAGGAAGTAGGAGGAGGAGGTTGAAGTGTAGAGAAGGTTTTAAATAGTTTCTTAGGATTAGAGGCAGAGGATAGGATGTTAGAGCGATAGAAGGCAGCCTTAGCAGCAGAAAGGGAGGAGGAGAAAGTGGAAAGAAGAGATTGGAAGTTGAGAAGGTCCTCTGGGAGTTTGCCTTTTCTCCATTTCCGCTGTGTCACTCTTAGGCTCCGTCTGTCAGTACGTACTGAGTCGGACAGCCAAGGGGCAGGTGGAGTTGGGCGTGCAGGCCTGGAGGTGAGAGGACAGAGATTGTCCAGAGAAGAGGCGAAGGTAGAGAGAAGAAGATCAGTAGCAGTGTCAGGGGGTAGGAGAGAGAAGGATTCAGGTGTAGGGAGGCTAGAGGTAACAGAGGAAGAAAGCTCAATGGCGGAGAGAGAGCAGAGGTGTCTATGGGTGGAAACAATGTGGGTAGGGGAGGGGCTGAGGGGGGTGAAGAGAGGGAGAGAGAGTAGGACATGAAATAGTGGTCAGAGAGCTGGAGGGGAGTACCAGAGAGATTGGAAATAGGACAGTGTCTGGTAAAGATAAGGTCCAGCTGGTTGCCGGCCTTGTGGATAGGAGGAGAGGGTGAGAGGTGAAGGTCAAAGGAGGAGAAGAAAGAGAGAAGAGGATCTAGCTTGTCAGTGTGGATATTGAAGCCACTGAGAAGGATAAGTGCAGAGTCATCAACAGGGAAGTGCGAGACAAGTGTGTCAAGCTCCTCCAGAAACTCACCAAGGGGGCCTGGTGGGCGGTACACAACCACAATGGTGAGTTTGACTGGATAAGAGACAGTAACAGCATGAAATTCAAAAGAGGGCGGAGAAAATCATGGAATTGAAACAAGAGAGTATTTCCATTTCAGGAAGATTAGCAGGCCAGTACCACCACCCCGCCTCCCAGCTCTGGGAGTGTGAGAAAAAGAGTACACATCAGGCAGAGCTGCGGGTGTGGTAGTGTTTTCTGGCATGATCCAGGTCTCAGTTAGAGCAAGAAAGTTGAGGGAGAGCAAGGACGCGTAGCCTGAGATAAACTCAGCTTTCAGCACCGCAGACTGGCAATTCCAGAGCCCTGCCGTCACCACTTGCTCCACGTGAGTGGAGAGAGTGGGATAGAGGAGATTGGTAGAGTTACAGCGCCTAGGAGTGACCCAACATCTATGCCAGCCCCGGGAAGAGGAAAGGACACCTTTACTTGCACTGCCCGTGACTCTTCAGAACCAGAAGTGGAAGTGACCAGGTTGTTATGGCGACAAGAGTTCTATGTGCGCAGTAGGACTGGGCAACTTATCGATATCACATCGATATCGGGATGTGAAACTAGATATCGTTTGGGATTTTGGATATCGTGATATCATGATATGACACAAGTGTTGTCTTTTCCTGCTTTTAAAGGCTGCATTACAGTAAACTTACCAGACTGTTCCAGCTGTTCGGTTACTTCCCTTTACTCACAGCAAACTAATGTAATAATATACCGGACTGTTCCAGCTGTTCTGTTACTTCCCTTTACTCACAGTAAACTAATGTAATAATATACCGGACTGTTCCAGCTGTTCTGTTACTTCCCTTTACTCACAGTAAACTAATGTAATAACTTACCAGACTGTTCCAGCTGTTCTGTTACTTCCCTTTACTCACTTACAGTAAACTGATGTAATAACTTACCAGACTGTTCCAGCTGTTCTGTTACTTCCCTTTACTCACGTACAGTAAACTGATGTAATAACTTACCAGACTGTTCCAGCTGTTCTGTTACTTCCCTTTACTCACAGTAAACTAATGTAATAATATACCGGACTGTTCCAGCTGTTCGGTTACTTCCCTTTACTCACTTAAAGTAAACTGATGTAATAACTTACCAGACTGTTCCAGCTGTTCGGTTACTTCCCTTTACTCACTTAAAGTAAACTGATGTAATAACTTACCAGACTGTTCCAGCTGTTCGGTTACTTCCCTTTACTCACAGTAAACTGATGTAATAACTTACCAGACTGTTCCAGCTGTTCTGTTACTTCCCTTTACTCACAGTAAACTGACGTAATAACTTACCAGGCTGTTCCAACTGTTTCGTTACTTCCCTTTACTCACAGTAAACTGATGTAATAACTTACCAGACTGTTCCAGCTGTTCTGTTACTTCCCTTTACTCATAGTAAACTGATGTAATAACTTACCAGACTGTTCCAGCTCTTCTGTTACTTCCCTTTACTCACAGTAAACTAATGTAATAATATACCAGACTGTTCCAGCTGTTCGGTTACTTCCCTTTACTCACTTACAGTAAACTGATGTAATAACTTACCAGACTGTTCCAGCTGTTCTGTTACTTCCCTTTACTCACTTACAGTAAACCGATGTAATAACTTACCAGACTGTTCCAGCTGTTCTGTTACTTCCCTTTACTCACATACAGTAAACTGATGTAATAACTTACCAGACTGTTCCAGCTGTTCTGTTACTTCCAATTACTCACTTACAGTAAACTGATGTAATAACTTACCAGACTGTTCCAGCTGTTCTGTTACTTCCCTTTACTCACGTACAGTAAACTGATGTCATAACTTACCAGACTGTTCCAGCTGTTCTGTTTTTTCCCTTTACTCACTTACAGTAAACTGATGTAATAACTTACCAGACTGTTCCAGCTGTTCTGTTACTTCCCTTTACTCACGTACAGTAAACTGATGTAATAACTTACCAGACTGTTCCAGCTGTTATGGTTTTTCCCTTTACTCACTTACAGTAAACTGACGTAATAACTTACCAGGCTGTTCCAACTGTTTCGTTACTTCCCTTTACTCACAGTAAACTAATGTAATAACTTACCAGACTGTTCCAGCTGTTCGGTTACTTCCCTTTACCGACTTACAGTAAACCGATGTAATAACTTACCAGACTGTTCCAGCTGTTCGGTTACTTCCCTTTACCCACTTACAGTAAACCGATGTAATAACTTACCAGACTGTTCCAGCTGTTCGGTTACTTCCCTTTACTCACTTACAGTAAACCGATGTAATAACTTACCAGACTGTTCCAACTGTTCCGTTACTTCCCTTTACTCACAGTAAACCAATGTAATAACTTACCAGAGTGTTCCAGCTGTTCGGTTACTTCCCTTTACTCACTTACAACAAACTGATGTAATAACTTACCAGACTGTTCCAGCTGTTCTACTACTTCCCTTTACCCACTTACAGTAAACTGATGTAATAACGTGCCACTGTTCCAGCTGTTATGTTACTTCCCTTTACTGACTTACAGTAAACCGATGTAATAACTTACCAGAC
The DNA here is from genome assembly GCA_022114975.2 of Lampris megalopsis. Taxonomy (NCBI): domain Eukaryota; kingdom Metazoa; phylum Chordata; class Actinopteri; order Lampriformes; family Lampridae; genus Lampris; species Lampris megalopsis. Next base: position 150,261 of record JAJHIY020000268.1, read on the forward strand.
TGTTCCAGCTGTTCGGTTACTTCCCTTTACTCACTTACAACAAACTGATGTAATAACTTACCAGACTGTTCCAGCTGTTCAGTTACTTCCCTTTACTCACATACAGTAAACTGATGTCATAACTTACCAGACTGTTCCAGCTGTTCTGTTACTTCCCTTTACTCACTTATTTATTATGATTATTCATCAAAAATCCGAACGTGTAAATTTTTTTGTGAAAGCACCAATAGTCATCCCCACAATATCGTCACAATATCGATGTCAAGGTCCAAAAATATCATGATATGGACACAACCTGACCCAGAAAAACACCAACACAAAGCCAACTGAGAGAGAAAACATGCAGACAGATCTGAATAACTACACAAAGGTCTCAGGAACACTTCGTCAGCCACAAAGGAAGCAGGAACACTTCGTCAGTTCACCTCATGTACCTGCACACGTGAAGCGAAACGACACGCCGTTTCCCAGACCACAACAGTACAACACACAGCCCACAGCAGGACAACACACAGCCCACAACAGTACAACACACAGCCCACAGCAGCACAACACACAGCCCACAGCAGCACAACACACAGCCCACAGCAGCACAACACACAGCCCACAACAGTACAACACACAGTCCACAGCAGGACAACACACAGCCCACAACAGTACAACACACAGCCCACAGCAGGACAACACACAGCCCACAACAGTACAACACACAGCCCACAGCAGCACAACACACAGCCCACAGCAGCACAACACACAGCCCACAGCAGCACAACACACAGCCCACAGCAGCACAACACACAGCCCACAGCAGCACAACACACAGCCCACAGCAGCACAACACACAGCCCACAACAGTACAACACACAGTCCACAGCAGTACAACAAACAGACCACAGAAGTACAACACACAGCCGATGACAGTACAACATAAAGCCCACAACAGTAGAACATACAACTCACAGCAGCACAACACAAAACCCACAACAGTACAACACACAGCCCACAACAGTACAACACACAGCCCACAGCAGCACAACACACAGCCCACAACAGTACAACACACAGCCCACAGCAGCACAACACCCAGTCCACAGCAGGACAACACACAGCCCACAGCAGCACAACACACAACCCACAATAGTACAACACACAGTCCACAGCAGTACAACAAACAGACCACAGAAGTACAACACACAGCCGATGACAGTACAACATAAAGCCCACAACAGTAGAACATACAACTCACAGCAGCACAACACAAAACCCACAACAGTACAACACACAGCCCACAACAGTACAACACACAGCCCACAGCAGCACAACACACAGCCCACAACAGTACAACACACAGCCCACAGCAGCACAACACCCAGTCCACAGCAGGACAACACACAGCCCACAACAGTACAACACACAACCCACAGCAGCACAACACGCAGTCTACAGCAGCACAACACACAGTCCACAACAGTACAACACACAGCCCACAGCAGTACAACACACAGCCCACAACAGTACAACACACATCCCACAGCAGCACAACACACAGCCCACAACAGCACAACACACAGCCCACAGCAGCACAACACACAGCCCACAGAAGTACAACACACAGCCCACAACAGCACAACACACAGCCCACAGCAGCACAACACACAGCCCACAGAAGTACAACACACAGCCCACAACAGTACAACAAACAGACCACAGAAGTACAACACACAGCCCACAAAAGTACAACACACAGCCCACAACAGTACAACACACAGCCCACAGCAGCACAACACAAAGCCCACAACAGTACAAAAGACAGCCCACAACAGTACAACAAACAGCCCACAACAGTACAACACACAGCCCACAGCAGCACAACACACAGCCCACAACAGTACAACACACAGCCCACAGCAGTACAACACACAGGCCACAGCAGGACAACACACAGTCCACAGCAGGACAACACACAGCCCACAGCAGCACAACACACAGCCCACAGCAGGACAACACACAGCCCACAGCAGGACAACACACAGCCCACAGCAGCACAACACACAGTCCACAGCAGGACAACACACAGTCCACAGCAGGACAACACACAGCCCACAACAGTACAACACACAGCAGGACAACACACATTCCACAGCAGGACAACACACAGCCCACAGCAGCACAACACACAGCCCACAGCAGCACAACACACAGTCTACAGCAGGACAACACACAGCCCACAACAGTACAACACACAGCCCACAGCAGCACAACACATAGTCCACAACAGTACAACACACAGCCCACAACAGTACAACAAACACACAGCCCACAGCAGCACAACACACAGTCCACAGCAGGACAACATACAGTCCATAACAGTACAACACACAGTCCACAGCAGTACAACAAACAGACCACAGAAGTACAACACACAGTCCACAGCAGTACAACAAACAGACCACAGAAGTACAACACACAGCCGATGACAGTACAACATAAAGCCCACAACAGTAGAACATACAGCCCACAGCAGCACAACACAAAACCCACAACAGTACAACACACAGCCCACAACAGTACAACACACAGTCCACAACAGTACAACACACAGCCCACAGCAGCACAACACACAGCCCACAACAGTACAACACACAGCCCACAGCAGCACAACACCCAGTCCACAGCAGGACAACACACAGCCCACAACAGTACAACACACAGCCCACAGCAGCACAACACCCAGTCCACAGCAGGACAACACACAGCCCACAACAGTACAACACACAGCCCACAGCCGCACAACACACAGCCCACAGCAGGACAACACACAGCCCACAACAGTACAACACACAGCCCACAGCAGCACAACACCCAGTCCACAGCAGGACAACACACAGCCCACAACAGTACAACACACAGCCCACAGCAGCACAACACCCAGTCCACAACAGCACAACACACAGCCCACAACAGCACAACACACAGCCCACAGCAGTACAACACGCAGTCCACAGCAGGACAACACACAGCCCACAGAAGTACAACACACAGCCCACAGCAGCACAACACACAGCCCACAACAGTACAACAAACAGACCACAGAAGTACAACACACAGCCCACAACAGTACAACACACAGCCCACAACAGTACAACATACAGCCCACAGCAGCACAACACAAAACCCACAACAGTACAACACACAGCCCACAACAATACAACAAACAGCCCACAGCAGCACAACACACAGCCCACAACAGTACAACACACAGCCCACAACAGTACAACACACAGCCCACAGCGGCACAACACACAGACCACAGCAGTACAATAAACAGACCACAGAAGTACAACACACAGCCCACAGCAGCACAACACACAGCCCACAACAGTACAACACACAGCCCACAGCAGCACAACACACAGCCCACAGCCGCACAACACACAGCCCACAACAGTACAACACACAGCCCACAACAGTACAACACACAGCCCACAGCAGCACAACACACAGCCCACAGCAGCACAACACACAGCCCACAGCCGCACAACACACAGCCCACAACAGTACAACATACAGACAAAAACACATTTAAGAAGTAAAAGAACACACATATTCAAACCAACACACACATCCAAACCTAATAAGGAGTCTCATAAAAATCCCTGTCCAAGGGACCAAACTGCAGCCTGGATGACTAGCGGTTAGCTTAGCTTGCCCCGATGCAGCTCCAGGTGAGGCCGTGGTCCCTGGGCCCACGGCGCAGCAGACCAAGCTCTCGCAGCCGATCCAGCGCCAGCTCTCCCAGCTGACAAACCAAGCCAAAATTAGACGCAGACGTGGACAAAGACACTGCATCGACGGTCTGGGCGAGGCCGCCGCAAATGGGCGTTTGCGCCGCCATCTTCCCACAGCTGTACGGGGCGAGGCCGCTGCGAACGTGAATTCGCGCCACCATCTCCAAAGGACCTTTATCAGCCATCAGCGGGCCATGTGCGGAGACACTGTGCAGCGAAGTGCTCTCCAAAGCAGATCTCAAAGATGACAGCAAACCATCCATCCATCCGTCCATCCACCTGTCCGTCCATCCATCCATCCATCTGTCCATCCATTATCCGAACTGCTTATCCGACAACTGCAACCGAACAAACGGGAGCACACAAACACCTGCAAATGCCATTAAAACAGCAGTAGGTAACATGAATATTCCAGTACAAATCCTTCCGCCTCTCTGCTGCCTCGTATCACTCCGCTAAGCCCCGCCCAGCAAATGACTCCGCCTCGCTCTTCAGCCCCTTACACTCGTGTACAACCAGGAAATGTCAACGCGAGACTCGTGAAACGTGTTGTAGTTGATAATTCATTCATCCATCCATCCATCCATCCATCCATCCATCCATCCATCCATCCATCCATCCATCCATCCATCCATCCATCCATCCATCCACTATGCAAACCTCTTATCCTGCTCTCTGGATCGCGGGGATGCTGGAGCCTATCCCAGCAGTCATTGGGTGGCAGGCCATCCACCTAAAAAACATTTTTTTTCAGCAAATCTCTCAGTTACACTACTATTGTTCATGTGAAGCAGCCATTTCGAGTTGGTCTTGTTCATTTTTAGGGTTACAACCACAAGCGACCGACGGGGCAAGGCAGGCGCGAAATGATCAGTACACGTGCGTCTGCGTTTATAGAACAGCCAATAGGAACGCCTTCTCTTTGGACTGACCCGTGATTGGCTAAAATCTTCCGTCCCGGACTAGATATTCTAAAGCCTGAATACAGAGCCAAGAGGAGGTGCAGAAGTCTAGGTTTCTCTCAGACCACTTGAATTGAACTTGCTTTGAAATACAATTTGTTGTGTTGTAGTGTTGTTGTACTATGTTAAGTACACTGAGAGAGCCACTAAAGCGGACTCAAATTCCATGTATGTGCAAACCTACACGGCCAATACACATGATTCTGATCCTGATTCTGAATATGCTGAAAGGTTATTATGGAACTTTTGCCCAATGTGGCAAAAAAGGACAAAAAAACCACCTACCCCAGCATTAAGTCTTGACAGATTTGTATATCCCTGCACTACAATGCTTTGTGTGTGATGTGCTCTAATCCCTGAATCTGTAAAGCACAGTTAGGCATCTTATCTCTGGACCATATTGGAATAAGCAGAGCACACAGATGACCACATCAAAACAACCATGAAGTCCCCCCCCCCACTTGGATCCCACTGCAAACTCTAATCTCAGTGCTCTTAATCCACTTAAATGCTCCCTTGCAGCGACCTGCCTCCTTACCCAGGATGCAGGGCTCTGAGGCCCCCTTCTTAGCGCGGAGTAATGCCGTTAAAGCCGATCAGCTCTTACACATCAGACAAAAGGCTGCTTGTAGCATGTGAGACCATCAAGATTTGTAGAATTCTCTTTTTGACGACCACAATAACAAAGTGCTTTTTCCCTTTGATAAACTGCTGAGAAGCAAGGGCAAAATGCATTTCCTGCTCAAAGTTTGCAAGAACAGCTGCACAACACAGTATGATGGGGAACATTTTCAAATGAAGTTGCCCCAAATAACACAAATAGTTAAATGTTGACACAACCAGGTCAATATTTTGAGAAAATGTCAAAAATCTGATTATGCATTCATTATGCAACTCATGTGGGAAGGTGGCCTGGGAACCAAGTGGTCAGAGCTGTTTCCTTTATGGTTGTGAAGAATGGACATATTCTCCATGTTGCGTATTTCTCTCCAGTAGCTAATGCTCGAAAATGTCATCTTGGACCATTAGACACAAGGGAGTGTAAGCATCCCACACTGTGATGCCCACTGAAACACGTGTAAACAATCTAGTGTGTGTACATTCAAGGCAACCCAGGCTGTCTCCGTGTGCGCCAATGCCTGCCCATGCATATGCCTTCTGAGCCACATGTGCGTATGTGGCTTCACTGCGCTTGGCACCTGAATGTGATTTCTGAGATCAGAGTTCATAAGACTGCAGTGGTTTACACACTTAAACTTTGCCTGTATATTTCTGTCATGTGTCTCCCACCGTTGCAGTAATTTAAGTATTAATCGCTCTAAAATGCAAGCACACTGGTTAAAATGATTCTACATCACAGAATTACAATACAATGCAAGTTAAAATGCTCATCTTGCCATCATGGCAAAAGTACTTATCAGATCTTCAAAACCACTTACATTAGCTAAAACCTGTCAGTGGAGCTGTAGCCTGTGTGGATGTGTATTATGTACAAGGGAGTAAACTCAGGTGGATTGTGGGTAACAAGTAGTGAGATCTCACCTGGAGGGGTGCATGCCTCTACGGACGACTGAACCAGCACTGATCTTCTCTTGGAGGGCATGGGCATCTTCCTCTCTTTGTACTTGGCCAACGCTGCTTGGACGGCTTCCGTGTGCAAATCTGAGGAGGAATTCAATCATCCACGCGTTTTAGCTATGATAATGCAAAGCAGCAGGCGGAGGCATTCAAAACGCACAGGAAGCCACAAGACGGATGATTACCGGATCTGAAGCGCTCATCCCTGGCGTTGGCAGCCCGGGACTTGTTGTGTTTGGAACCTGGGAGGGCAGCTTGGGAGGAAGCCTGGATCCTGTTGTCAATTTGGAGAGATGGATCTACACCTGTAGAAAGATGAGTCCAAAAAGACAAGTTGCAAGACTCTGGCGAAGAAGATGGTACAACACAGAAGAGCTACCTCGTCAGGCCAGAACTCTGTGGTCTACACCCATCTACAGGCCAGTGGCCACTCTTGCAAGGATGACGATGTGCACATGTTTGGTAGGGAGTCAAAGAGGCCATCTATGTGAAGAGGGAATGACCATCCCTGAACTGAGGGAGGCCTAAGGGTACATCTGTCACCATCTTACAGTGCTGTGATTGCAACTATTCCCCAACGCTCTGTGAACAGTACATGTGGCCATTGCACCTCTAGTTAATGCGCAGAGGAATTTGAATATGAAACCGATCGCTGGTTTCAGTTGTGATGCAACTGTGCAGGTTTCGGTCATCATGCAACTATGCTGATTATAAGGTTGGGGATACCTGCAGTCAACTGAGACTGACGGAGTCATTTAGATGAGTGATGAAATGTTTCTCCCACTAAGCTTTGTGTCCAGATGAACTGACTCAACTTCCTTGAAAGACGAGTGTAGAGGAGTGTTTAAGTGGGGCTTCAAAAACAGAAGGTGTCTGGCTTTAAACCCAGTCAGACCCATTTCTCATGCTTAGAAAGATGGAGTGATGGAACCAGACCTTTGCTCTAACTTCTGATATCAGTGGGCCAGAGGACAATTTGTTTAAGTATCCAGAAGCTACTGGAAATCCCTAATTAGGCAGTTTCCTTCTAACAAAGTTCAAAAGCATTCTACTTAATTTATTCCAACCTCTTATTTGCAGCCTGCAATGACACACACACACACACACACACACACACACACACACACACACACACACACACACACACACACACACACACACACACGACGTGGTGGTCTATTCCGTTGCCTACCAACACGGGGATTGCCAGTTCGAATCCCTGTGTTACCTCCGGCTTGGTCAGGCGTCCCTACAGACACAATTGGCCGTGTCTGCGGGTGGGAAGCCGGATGTGGGTATGTGTCCTGGTCGCTGCACTAGCGCCTCCTCTGGTCGGTTGGGGCGCCTATTCAGGGGGGAGGGGGAACTGGGGGGAATATCGTGATCCTCCCACCCGCTACGTCCCCCTGGTGAAACTCCTCACTGTCAGGTGAAAAGAAGCGGCTGGTGACTCCACATGTATGGGAGGAGGCATGTGGTAGTCTGCAGCCCTCCCCGGATCAGCAGAGGGGGTGGAGCAGAGACCGGGACAGCTCAGAAAATAGGATAATTGGCCGAATATAACTGGGGAGAAAAAATCCACATATATGACACGTTACTAATGTCTGAGAAAAAAAGATATTGTCTAATTAATAATTCATCATTGTAACAAACTAAAGATTAACTGCTACTTGCTTAATTACCACATTCTTGTTCTAAAAACAAAGACGTCTAATCTCTGAAACACAATGGAACAGGAAGCCGTCAGAAGAGAGGTACCAACACTGAAGAACAACTCAAACAATCTACAGCTTTATACACAACTATTTCCTGTCAGTGGTGTGTGTGTGTGTGTGTGTGTGTGTGTGTGTTGGCTTCAGGCTCGATGGAAACCTATTCAACATCAGGAGGTTTCAGGCAACCACCAAGTGGACCTCTGAGAACATTATGGAGCTACAGTATGCCGACGATTGTGCCCTGGTAGCTCACACACCAGAAGCTCTACAGAACACTCTGTCGGCAGTTGTAACTGCATACAGGAGAACGGGACTGATCATCAACACCCAAAAGACAGAGGTAATCTGTCAGATGACTGCCGGCCTCCCAAGCCACCCAACAACCTTCACAGCAGAAGGGCAACAACTGGCCACTGTTCCTGCCTTCAAATATCTGGGAAGCATGCTATCTGACACCTGCACCATAAACAATGAGATTCAGCACCGCCTCAAACAAGCCTCAACATCTTTTGGTCGTCTAAGGAGAAGGGTTTTCCGGAACAGCAACCTCAGTCTCCACACCACAGTGCTTGTTTACAGAGCAGTGTGCATCTCCACACTACTCTATGGATGTGAGGCATGGACCATCTACAGCACCATCTCAGAAGCCTGAAGGCCTTCCATGTAAAATGTCTCCAGAGGATCCTGGGCATTACTTGGGAGGACAGAGTGCCACACACAGAGGTGTTGGAGTGGGCAGGCAGCTGCAGCGTGGAGTCTACCCTAAACCACCATCAACTCAGGTGGCTTGGGCATGTTATTCACATGCCCCAGCGAACGACTCCCACTAAAGTCTTCTACGGCCAACTACGCCTTGGCCAACGCACTGCTGGTGGGCAGAAGAAGCGGTTCCAAGACCAAATGAAGACCACACTGAAAAGATGTCGGATCAACCCCTCTTCTTTGGAGGAACTTGCTTCCTGCTGCACCACTAGTTGGCGCTCTCACGTCTCAGAGGGAGTGAAGTATATGGAAAACCAGCGCACACAACACCGTGTAGTAAAGCGTGCAAAGAGGCATGCTCGCAAAGCTACCCCTAACCCCCCCCCCCGCCCCCAGCACCACTTTTACTTGCCCGGTCTGCAACCACAACTGTGCATCCAGGATCGGACTATTCAGCCACCAAAGGACTGACAAATAGAAGAAGATGGTCATCATCAGACATGATGGACAACCAGCAAACAAGCAAGCGTGTGTGTGTGTGTGTGTGTGTGTGTGTGTGTGTGTGTGTGTGTGTGTGTGTGTGTGTGTGTGTGTGTGTGTGTAAAAGGGACTAGCAGATTTTAAAAGCTTGCTACTGTAGGTGGCCAGGTGACAAAACAGTATGGATTTAAAATGGCCACCCATCACATCCTGGTGGTTTCCTTCGTACAGGAAGCCTTCAGAGGTTTACTGCATCACAGCCCCTCAGCACTCGTGTCGCAACACTGTTCTGCACACTGAAGAACATATGACAGCAGGGCTGTTCTGCACAATGAAGAACACATGACAGCAAGGCTGTTCTGCACACTGAAGAACACATGACAGCAACACTGTTCTGCACACTGAAGAACACATGACAGCAGGGCTGTTCTGCACAATGAAGAACACATGACAGCAAGGCTGTTCTGCACACTGAAGAACACATGACAGCAAGGCTGTTCTGCACACTGAAGAACACATGACAGCAAGGCTGTTCTGCACACTGAAGAACACATGACAGCAAGGCTGTTCCGCACAATGAAGAATACACGACAGCAAGGCTGTTCTGCACAATGAAGAACACATGACAGCAAGGCTGTTCTGCACAATGAAGAACACATGACAGCAAGGCTGTTCTGCACAATGAAGAACACATGACAGCAGGGCTGTTCTACACAATGAAGAACACATGACAGCAGGGCTGTTCTGCACACTGAAGACCACATGACAGCAAGGCTGTTCTGCACACTGAAGAACACATAACAGCAAGGCTGTTCTGCACAATGAAGAACACATGACAGCAAGGCTGTTCTGCACAATGAAGAACACATGACATCAAGGTTGTTCTGCACACTGAAGAACACATGACAGCAAGGCTGTTCTGCACACTGAAGAACACATGACAGCAAGGCTGTTCTGCACACTGAAGAACACACGACAGCAACGCTGTTCTGCACACTGAAGAACACATGATAGCAACGCTGTTCTGAACACTGAAGAACACATGACAGCAAGGCTGTTCAGCACACTGAAGAACACAGGACAGCAACGCTGTTCTACACACTGAAGAACACATGACAGCAGGGCTGTTCTGCACACTGAAGAACACATGATAGCAACGCTGTTCCGCAAACTGAAGAACACATGAAAGCAGGGCTGTTCTGCACACTGAAGACCACATGACAGCAACGCTGTTCTACATACTGAAGAACACATGACAGCAAGGCTGTTCTGCACACTGCAGAACACATGATAGCAACGCTGTTCTGCACACTGAAGAACACATGACTGCAACGCTGTTCTGCACACTGAAGAACACATGATAGCAACGCTGTTCTGCACACTGAAGAACACATGACAGCAACGCTGTTCTGCAAACTGAAGAACACATGACAGCAACGCTGTTCTGCACACTGAAGAACACATGATAGCAACGCTGTTCTGCACACTGAAGAACAGATGACAGCAAGGCTGTTCCGCACACTGAAGAACACAGGACAGCAACGCTGTTCTGCACACTGAAGAACAGATGACAGCAAGGTTGTTCTGCACACTGAAGAACACAGGACAGCAACGCTGTTCAGCAAACTGAAGAACACATGAAAGCAGGGCTGTTCTGCACACTGAAGAACACATGACAGCAATGCTGTTCTGCACACTGAAGAACACATGATAGCAACGCTGTTCTGCACACTGAAGAACACATGACAGCAACGCTGTTCTGCACACTGAAGAACACATGATAGCAACGCTGTTCTGCACACTGAAGAACACATGACAGCAAGGCTGTTCCGCACACTGAAGAACACATGACAGCAACGCTGTTCTGCAAACTGAAGAACACATGACAGCAATGCTGTTCTGCACACTGAAGAACAGAGGACAGCAACGCTGTTCTGCACACTGAAGAACACATGACAGCAAGGCTGTTCTGGACACTGAAGAACAGATGACAGCAGGGCTGTTCCGCACACTGAAGAACAGATGACAGCTAAGCTGTTCTGGACACTGAAGAACACATGACAGCAGGGCTGTTCCGCACACTGAAGAACAGATGACAGCAACGCTGTTCTGCACACTGAAGAACACATAACAGCAAGGCTGTTCTGCACACTGACGAACAGATGACAGTAACGCTGTTCTGCACACTGAAGAACACATGACAGCAAGGCTGTTCTGCACACTGAAGCACACAGGACAGCAACGCTGTTCTGCAAACTGAAGAACACATGACAGCAAGGCTGTTCTGCACACTGAAGACCACATGACAGCAAGGCTGTTCTACATACTGAAGAACACATGACAGCAAGGCTGTTCTGCACAATGCAGAACACATGATAGCAACGCTGTTCTGCACACTGAAGAACACATGACTGCAACGCTGTTCTGCACACTGAAGAACACATGATAGCAACGCTGTTCTGCACACTGAAGAACACATGACTGCAACGCTGTTCTGCACACTGAAGAACACATGATAGCAACGCTGTTCCGCACACTAAAGAACACATGACAGCAACGCTGTTCTGCAAATGAAGAACACATGACAGCAACGCTGTTCTGCACACTGAAGAACACATGACAGCAACGCTGTTCTGCAAACTGAAGAACACATGACAGCAATGCTGTTCTGCACACTGAAGAACAGAGGACAGCAACGCTGTTCTGCACACTGAAGAACACATGACAGCAAGGCTGTTCTGGACACTGAAGAACAGATGACAGCAGGGCTGTTCCGCACACTGAAGAACAGATGACAGCAACGCTGTTCTGGACACTGAAGAACACATGACAGCAGGGCTGTTCCGCACACTGAAGAACAGATGACAGCAACGCTGTTCTGCACACTGAAGAACAGATGACAGTAACGCTGTTCTGCACACTGAAGAACACATGACAGCAAGGCTGTTCTGCACACTGAAGCACACAGGACAGCAACGCTGTTCTGCAAACTGAAGAACACATGACAGCAAGGCTGTTCTGCACACTGAAGACCACATGACAGCAAGGCTGTTCTACATACTGAAGAACACATGACAGCAAGGCTGTTCTGCACACTGCAGAACACATGATAGCAACGCTGTTCTGCACACTGAAGAACACATGACTGCAACGCTGTTCTGCACACTGAAGAACACATGATAGCAACGCTGTTCTGCACACTGAAGAACACATGACAGCAACGCTGTGCTGCACAGTGAAGAACACATGACAGCAAGGCTGTTCTGCAAACTGAAGAACACAAGACAGCAAGGCTGTTCTGCACACTGAAGAACACATGATAGCAACGCTGTTCTGCACACTGAAGAACACATGACAGCAACGCTGTTCTGCAAACTGAAGAACACATGACAGCAATGCTGTTCTGCACACTGAAGAACAGAGGACAGCAACGCTGTTCTGCACACTGAAGAACACATGACAGCAAGGCTGTTCTGGACACTGAAGAACAGATGACAGCAGGGCTGTTCCGCACACTGAAGAACATATGACAGCAAGGCTGTTCTGGACACTGAAGAACACATGACAGCAGGGCTGTTCCGCACACTGAAGAACAGATGACAGCAACGCTGTTCTGCACACTGAAGAACACATAACAGCAAGGCTGTTCTGCACACTGAAGAACACATGACAGTAACGCTGTTCTGCACACTGAAGAACACATGACAGCAAGGCTGTTCTGCACACTGAAGAACACAGGACAGCAACGCTGTTCTGCACACTGAAGACCACATGACAGCAAGGCTGTTCTACATACTGAAGAACACATGACAGCAAGGCTGTTCTGCAAACTGCAGAACACATGATAGCAACGCTGTTCTGCACACTGAAGAACACATGACTGCAACGCTGTTCTGCACACTGAAGAACACATGATAGCAACGCTGTTCTGCACACTGAAGAACACATGACAGCAAGGCTGTTCCGCACACTGAAGAACACATGACAGCAACGCTGTTCTGCAAACTGAAGAACACATGACAGCAACGCTGTTCTGCACACTGAAGAACACATGATAGCAACGCTGTTCTGCACACTGAAGAACAGATGACAGCAAGGCTGTTCCGCACACTGAAGAACACATGACAGCAACGCTGTTCTGCACACTGAAGAACACATGACAGCAACGCTGTTCCGCACACTGAAGAACACATGACAGCAACGCTGTTCTGCAAACTGAAGAACACATGACAGCAACGCTGTTCTGCACACTGAAGAACACATGATAGCAACGCTGTTCTGCACACTGAAGAACAGATGACAGCAAGGCTGTTCCGCACACTGAAGAACACATGACAGCAACGCTGTTCTGCACACTGAAGAACAGAGGACAGCAACGCTGTTCTGCACACTGAAGAACACATGACAACAAGGCTGTTCTGCACACTGAAGAACAGATGACAGCAGGGCTGTTCCGCACACTGAAGAACACAGGACAGCAACGCTGTTCTGGACACTGAAGAACACATGACAGCAGGGCTGTTCCGCACACTGAAGAACAGATGACAGCAACGCTGTTCTGCACACTGAAGAACACATAACAGCAAGGCTGTTCTGCACACTGAAGAACACATGACAGTAACGCTGTTCTGCACACTGAAGAACACATGACAGCAAGGCTGTTCTGCACACTGAAGAACACAGGACAGCAACGCTGTTCTGCAAACTGAAGAACACATGACAGCAAGGCTGTTCTGCACACTGAAGACCACATGACAGCAACGCTGTTCTGGACACTGAAGAACACATGACAGCAGGGCTGTTCTACACACTGAAGAACACATGACAGCAGGGCTGTTCTGCACACTGAAGACCACATGACAGCAAGGCTGTTCTACATACTGAAGAAAACATGACAGCAAGGCTGTTCTGCACACTGAAGAACACATGATAGCAACGCTGTTCTGCACACTGAAGAACACATGACAGCAGGGTTGTTCTGCAAACTGAAGAACACATGATAGCAACGCTGTTCTGCACACTGAAGAACACATGACAGCAAGGCTGTTCTGCACACTGAAGAACACATGACAGCAACGCTGTTCTGCAAACTGAAGAACACATGACAGCAACGCTGTTCTGCACACTGAAGAACAGAGGACAGCAACCCTGTTCTGCACACTGAAGAACACATGACAGCAACGCTGTTCTGCACACTGAAGACCACATGACAGCAAGGCTGTTCTACATACTGAAGAAAACATGACAGCAAGGCTGTTCTGCACACTGAAGAACACATGATAGCAACGCTGTTCTGCACACTGAAGAACACATGACAGCAGGGTTGTTCTGCAAACTGAAGAACACATGATAGCAACGCTGTTCTGCACACTGAAGAACACATGACAGCAAGGCTGTTCTGCACACTGAAGAACACATGACAGCAACGCTGTTCTGCAAACTGAAGAACACATGACAGCAAGGCTGTTCTGCACACTGAAGACCACATGACAGCAACGCTGTTCTGGACACTGAAGAACACATGACAGCAGGGCTGTTCTACACACTGAAGAACACATGACAGCAGGGCTGTTCTGCACACTGAAGACCACATGACAGCAAGGCTGTTCTACATACTGAAGAAAACATGACAGCAAGGCTGTTCTGCACACTGAAGAACACATGATAGCAACGCTGTTCTGCACACTGAAGAACACATGACAGCAGGGTTGTTCTGCAAACTGAAGAACACATGATAGCAACGCTGTTCTGCACACTGAAGAACACATGACAGCAAGGCTGTTCTGCACACTGAAGAACACATGACAGCAACGCTGTTCTGCAAACTGAAGAACACATGACAGCAACGCTGTTCTGCACACTGAAGAACAGAGGACAGCAACCCTGTTCTGCACACTGAAGAACACATGACAGCAACGCTGTTCTGCACACTGAAGACCACATGACAGCAAGGCTGTTCTACATACTGAAGAAAACATGACAGCAAGGCTGTTCTGCACACTGAAGAACACATGATAGCAACGCTGTTCTGCACACTGAAGAACACATGACAGCAGGGTTGTTCTGCAAACTGAAGAACACATGATAGCAACGCTGTTCTGCACACTGAAGAACACATGACAGCAAGGCTGTTCTGCACACTGAAGAACACATGACAGCAACGCTGTTCTGCAAACTGAAGAACACATGACAGCAACGCTGTTCTGCACACTGAAGAACAGAGGACAGCAACCCTGTTCTGCACACTGAAGAACACATGACAGCAAGGCTGTTCTGGACACTGAAGAACAGATGACAGCAGGGCTGTTCCGCACACTGAAGAACAGATGACAGCAACGCTGTTCTGGACACTGAAGAACACATGACAGCAGGGCTGTTCCGCACACTGAAGAACAGATGACAGCAACGCTGTTCTGCACACTGAAGAACACATAACAGCAAGGCTGTTCTGCACACTGACGAACAGATGACAGTAACGCTGTTCTGCACACTGAAGAACACACGACAGCAAGGCTGTTCTGCACACTGAAGAACAAAGGACAGCAACGCTGTTCTGCAAACTGAAGAACACATGACAGCAACGCTGTTCTGCAAACTGAAGAACACACGACAGCAAGGCTGTTCTGCACACTGAAGACCACATGACAGCAAGGCTGTTCTACATACTGAAGAACACATGACAGCAAGGCTGTTCTGCACACTGCAGAACACATGAGAGCAACGCTGTTCTGCACACTGAAGAACACATGACAGCAACGCTGTTCTGCAAACTGAAGAACACATGACAGCAACGCTGTTCTGCACACTGAAGAACAGATGATAGCAAGGCTGTTCCGCACAGTGAAGAACACAGGACAGCAACGCTGTTCTACACACTGAAGAACACATGACAGCAGGGCTGTTCTGCACACTGAAGAACACAGGACAGCAACGCTGTTCAGCAAACTGAAGAACACGTGAAAGCAGGGCTGTTCTGCACACTGAAGACCACATGACAGCAAGGCTGTCCTAAATACTGAAGAACACATGACAGCAAGGCTGTTCTGCACACTGAAGAACACATGATAGCAACGCTGTTCTGCACACTGAAGAACACATGACAGCAACGCTGTTCTGCACACTGAAGAACACATGATAGCAACGCTGTTCTGCACACTGAAGAACACATGACAGCAAGGCTGTTCCGCACACTGAAGAACACATGACAGCAACGCTGTTCTGCAAACTGAAGAACACATGACAGCAATGCTGTTCTGCACACTGAAGAACAGAGGACAGCAACGCTGTTCTGCACACTGAAGAACACATGACAGCAAGGCTGTTCTGGACACTGAAGAACAGATGACAGCAGGGCTGTTCCGCACACTGAAGAACAGATGACAGCAACGCTGTTCTGGACACTGAAGAACACATGACAGCAGGGCTGTTCCGCACACTGAAGAACAGATGACAGCAACGCTGTTCTGCACACTGAAGAACACATAACAGCAAGGCTGTTCTGCACACTGACGAACAGATGACAGTAACGCTGTTCTGCTCACTGAAGAACACATGACAGCAAGGCTGTTCTGCACACTGAAGAACACAGGACAGCAACGCTGTTCTGCAAACTGAAGAACACATGACAGCAACGCTGTTCTGCACACTGAAGAACACATGACAGCAAGGCTGTTCTGCAAACTGAAGAACACATGACAGCAAGGCTGTTCTGCACACTGAAGAACACAGGACAGCAACGCTGTTCTGCAAACTGAAGAACACATGACAGCAAGGCTGTTCTGCACACTGAAGCACACAGGACAGCAACGCTGTTCTGCAAACTGAAGAACACATGACAGCAACGCTGTTCTGCACACTGAAGACCACATGACAGCAAGGCTGTTCTACATACTGAAGAACACATGAGAGCAAGGCTGTTCTGCACACTGCAGAACACATGACAGCAACGCTGTTCTGCACACTGAAGAACACATGACAGCAAGGCTGTTCTGCACACGGAAGAATAGATGACAGCAACGCTATTCTGCACACTGAAGAACAGATGACAGTAACGCTGTTCTACACACTGAAGAACACATGATAGCAACGCTGTTCTGGACACTGAAGAACAAATGACAGCAGGGCTGTTCTGCACACTGAAGAACACAGGACAGCAAGGCTGTTCAGCAAACTGAAGAACACATGAAAGCAGGGCTGTTCTGCAGACTGAAGACCACATGACAGCAAGGCTGTTCTACATACTGAAGAACACATGACAGCAAGGCTGTTGTGCACACTGAAGAACACATGATAGCAACGCTGTTCTGCACACTAAAAAAACACATGACAGCAAGGCTGTTCTGCACACTGAAGAACACATGACAGCAAGGCTGTTCTGCACACGGAAGAATAGATGACAGCAACGCTGTTCTGCACACTGAAGAACACATGACAGCAACGCTGTTCTGCACACTGAAGAGCAGATGACAGTAAGGCTGTTCTGCAAACTGAAGAACACATAACAGCAAGGCTGTTCCGCACACTGAAGAACACATGACAGCTACGCTGTTCTGCACACTGAAGAAGAGATGACAGTAACGCTGTTCTACACACTGAAGAACACATGACAGCAACGCTGTTCTGCACACTGAAGAACAGATGACAGTAACGCTGTTCTACACACTGAAGAACACATGACAGCAAGGCTGTTCTGCACACTGAAGAACACATAACAGCAAGGCTGTTCTGCACACTGAAGAACACATAACAGCAAGGCTGTTCTGCACACTGAAGAGCACATGACAGCAACGCTTTTGTGTACACAGAAGAACACATGACAGCAACGCTGTTCTGCACACTGAAGAACACATGACAGCAACTCTGTTCTGCAAACTGAAGAACACATGACAGCAACGCTGTTCTGCACACTGAAGAACAGATGACAGTAACGCAGTTCTACAGACTGAAGAACACATGACAGCAAGGCTGTTCTGCACACTGAAGAACAGATGACAGCAACGCTGTTCTGCACACTGAAGAACACATGACAGCAACGCTGTTCTGCACACTGAAGAACACATGACAGCAGGGCTGTTATGCACACTGAAGAACACATGACAGCAAGGCTGTTCTGCACACTGAAGAACACATTACAGCAACGCTGTTCTGCACACTGAAGAACAGATGACAGCAAGGCTGTTCTGCAAACTGAAGAACACATGACAGCAGGGCTGTTCTGCACACTGAAGAACACATGACAGCAGGGTTGTTCTGCACACTGAAGAACAGATGACAGCAAGGCTGTTCTGCAGTGTGCAGAACACATAACAGCAAGGCTGTTCTGCACACTGAAGAACAGATGACAGCAAGGCTGTTCTGCACACTGAAGAACACATGACAGCAACGCTTTTCTGTACACTGAAGAACAGATGACAGCAAGGCTATTCTGCACACTGAAGAACACATGACAGCAAGGCTGTTCTGCACACTGAAGAACAGATGACAGCAAGGCTGTTCTACACACTGAAGAACACATGACAGCAAGGCTGTTCTGCACACTGAAGAACAGATGACAGCAACGCTGTTCTGCACACTGAAGAAAACATGACAGCAAGGCTGTTCTACACACTGAAGAACAGATGACAGTAACGCTGTTCTGCACACTGAAGAACAGATGACAGTAACGCTGTTCTGCAAACTGAAGATACATGACAGCAGGGCTGTTCTGCACACTGAAGAACAGATGACAGCAAGGCTGTTCTGCACACTGAAGAACACATGACAGCAGGGCTGTTATGCACTCTGAAGAACACATGACAGCAGGGCTGTTCTGCACACTGAAGAACACATGACAGCAGGGCTGTTATGCACACTGAAGAACACATGACAGCAGGGCTGTTCTACACACTGAAGAACACATGACAGCAAGGCTGTTCTGCACAATGAAGAACACATGACAGCAACGCTGTGCTGCACAGTGAAGAACACATGACAGCAAGGCTGTTCTGGACACTGAAGAACATATGACAGCAGGGCTGTTCTACACACTGAAGAACACATGAGAGCAACGCTGTTCTGCACACTGAAGAACACATGACAGCAACGCTGTTCTGCAAACTGAAGAACACATGACAGCAACGCTGTTCTGCACACTGAAGAACACATGATAGCAAAGCTGTTCTGCACACTGAAGAACAGATGACAGCAAGGCTGTTCCGCACAGTGAAGAACACAGGACAGCAACGCTGTTCTACACACTGAAGAACACATGACGCAGGGCTGTTCTGCACACTGAAGAACACAGGACAGCAACGCTGTTCAGCAAACTGAAGAACACGTGAAAGCAGGGCTGTTCTGCACACTGAAGACCACATGACAGCAAGGCTGTCCTGAATACTGAAGAACACATGACAGCAAGGCTGTTCTGCACACTGAAGAACACATGATAGCAACGCTGTTCTGCACACTGAAGAACACATGACAGCAACGCTGTTCTGCACACTGAAGAACACATGATAGCAACGCTGTTCTGCACACTGAAGAACAGATGACAGCAAGGCTGTTCCGCACACTGAAGAACACATGACAGCAACGCTGTTCTGCAAACTGAAGAACACATGACAGCAATGCTGTTCTGCACACTGAAGAACAGAGGACAGCAACGCTGTTCTGCACACTGAAGAACACATGACAGCAAGGCTGTTCTGGACACTGAAGAACAGATGACAGCAGGGCTGTTCCGCACACTGAAGAACAGATGACAGCAACGCTGTTCTGGACACTGAAGAACACATGACAGCAGGGCTGTTCCGCACACTGAAGAACAGATGACAGCAACGCTGTTCTGCACACTGAAGAACACATGACAGCAAGGCTGTTCTGCACACTGAAGAACACAGGACAGCAACGCTGTTCTGCAAACTGAAGAACACATGACAGCAAGGCTGTTCTGCACACTGAAGACCACATGACAGCAACGCTGTTCTGCAAACTGAAGAACACATGACAGCAACGCTGTTCTGCACACTGAAAAACACATGACAGCAAGGCTGTTCTGCACACGGAAGAATAGATGACAGCAACGCTATTCTGCACACTGAAGAACAGATGACAGTAACGCTGTTCTACACACTGAAGAACACATGATAGCAACGCTGTTCTGGACACTGAAGAACAAATGACAGCAGGGCTGTTCTGCACACTGAAGAACACAGGACAGCAAGGCTGTTCAGCAAACTGAAGAACACATGAAAGCAGGGCTGTTCTGCAGACTGAAGACCACATGACAGCAAGGCTGTTCTACATACTGAAGAACACATGACAGCAAGGCTGTTGTGCACACTGAAGAACACATGATAGCAACGCTGTTCTGCACACTGAAAAAACACATGACAGCAAGGCTGTTCTGCACACTGAAGAACACATGACAGCAAGGCTGTTCTGCACACGGAAGAATAGATGACAGCAACGCTGTTCTGCACACTGAAGAACACATGACAGCAACGCTGTTCTGCACACTGAAGAACACATAACAGCAAGGCTGTTCTGCACACTGAAGAACACATAACAGCAAGGCTGTTCTGCACACTGAAGAGCACATGACAGCAACGCTTTTGTGTACACAGAAGAACACATGACAGCAACGCTGTTCTGCACACTGAAGAACACATGACAGCAACTCTGTTCTGCAAACTGAAGAACACATGACAGCAACGCTGTTCTGCACACTGAAGAACAGATGACAGTAACGCAGTTCTAAAGACTGAAGAACACATGACAGCAAGGCTGTTCTGCACACTGAAGAACAGATGACAGCAACGCTGTTCTGCACACTGAAGAACACATGACAGCAACGCTGTTCTGCACACTGAAGAACACATGACAGCAGGGCTGTTATGCACACTGAAGAACACATGACAGCAAGGCTGTTCTGCACACTGAAGAACACATTACAGCAACGCTGTTCTGCAAACTGAAGAACACATGACAGCAGGGCTGTTCTGCACACTGAAGAACACATGACAGCAGGGTTGTTCTGCAAACTGAAGAACAGATGACAGCAACGATGTTATGCACAATGAAGAACACATGACAGCAAGGCTGTTCTGCACACTGAAGAACAGATGACAGCAAGGCTGTTCTGCAGTGTGCAGAACACATAACAGCAAGGCTGTTCTGCACACTGAAGAACAGATGACAGCAAGGCTGTTCTGCACACTGAAGAACACATGACAGCAAGGCTGTTCTGCACACTGAAGAACAGATGACAGCAACGCTTTTCTGTACACTGAAGAACAGATGACAGCAAGGCTATTCTGCACACTGAAGAACACATGACAGCAAGGCTGTTCTGCACACTGAAGAACAGATGACAGCAAGGCTGTTCTACACACTGAAGAACACATGACAGCAAGGCTGTTCTGCACACTGAAGAACAGATGACAGCAACGCTGTTCTGCACACTGAAGAAAACATGACAGCAAGGCTGTTCTACACACTGAAGAACAGATGACAGTAACGCTGTTCTGCAAACTGAAGATACATGACAGCAGGGCTGTTCTGCACACTGAAGAACAGATGACAGCAAGGCTGTTCTGCACACTGAAGAACACATGACAGCAGGGCTGTTATGCACTCTGAAGAACACATGACAGCAGGGCTGTTCTGGACACTGAAGAACAGATGACAGCAGGGCTGTTCTGCACACTGAAGAACACATGACAGCAAGGCTGTTCCGCACACTGAAGAACACATGACAGCAACGCTGT
This sequence comes from Lampris megalopsis, assembly GCA_022114975.2. Lineage (NCBI taxonomy): Eukaryota > Metazoa > Chordata > Actinopteri > Lampriformes > Lampridae > Lampris > Lampris megalopsis. The sequence continues at coordinate 172,232 of JAJHIY020000268.1, forward strand.
TCTGCAAACTGAAGAACACATGACAGCAATGCTGTTCTGCACACTGAAGAACACAGGACAGCAACGCTGTTCTGCAAACTGAAGAACACATGACAGCAAGGCTGTTCTGGACACTGAAGAACAGATGACAGCAGGGCTGTTCCGCACACTGAAGAACAGATGACAGCAACGCTGTTCTGGACACTGAAGAACACATGACAGCAGGGCTGTTCCGCACACTGAAGAACAGATGACAGCAACGCTGTTCTGCACACTGAAGAACACATAACAGCAAGGCTGTTCTGCACACTGACGAACAGATGACAGTAACGCTGTTCTGCTCACTGAAGAACACATGACAGCAAGGCTGTTCTGCACACTGAAGAACACAGGACAGCAACGCTGTTCTGCAAACTGAAGAACACATGACAGCAACGCTGTTCTGCACACTGAAGAACATATGACAGCAAGGCTGTTCTGCAAACTGAAGAACACATGACAGCAAGGCTGTTCTGCACACTGAAGAACACAGGACAGCAACGCTGTTCTGCAAACTGAAGAACACATGACAGCAAGGCTGTTCTGCACACTGAAGCACACAGGACAGCAACGCTGTTCTGCAAACTGAAGAACACATGACAGCAACGCTGTTCTGCACACTGAAGACCACATGACAGCAAGGCTGTTCTACATACTGAAGAACACATGAGAGCAAGGCTGTTCTGCACACTGCAGAACACATGAGAGCAACGCTGTTCTGCACACTGAAGAACACATGACAGCAAGGCTGTTCTGCACACGGAAGAATAGATGACAGCAACGCTATTCTGCACACTGAAGAACAGATGACAGTAACGCTGTTCTACACACTGAAGAACACATGATAGCAACGCTGTTCTGGACACTGAAGAACAAATGACAGCAGGGCTGTTCTGCACACTGAAGAACACAGGACAGCAAGGCTGTTCAGCAAACTGAAGAACACATGAAAGCAGGGCTGTTCTGCAGACTGAAGACCACATGACAGCAAGGCTGTTCTACATACTGAAGAACACATGACAGCAAGGCTGTTGTGCACACTGAAGAACACATGATAGCAACGCTGTTCTGCACACTAAAAAAACACATGACAGCAAGGCTGTTCTGCACACTGAAGAACACATGACAGCAAGGCTGTTCTGCACACGGAAGAATAGATGACAGCAACGCTGTTCTGCACACTGAAGAACACATGACAGCAACGCTGTTCTGCACACTGAAGAGCAGATGACAGTAAGGCTGTTCTGCAAACTGAAGAACACATAACAGCAAGGCTGTTCCGCACACTGAAGAACACATGACAGCTACGCTGTTCTGCACACTGAAGAAGAGATGACAGTAACGCTGTTCTACACACTGAAGAACACATGACAGCAACGCTGTTCTGCACACTGAAGAACAGATGACAGTAACGCTGTTCTACACACTGAAGAACACATGACAGCAAGGCTGTTCTGCACACTGAAGAACACATAACAGCAAGGCTGTTCTGCACACTGAAGAACACATAACAGCAAGGCTGTTCTGCACACTGAAGAGCACATTACAGCAACGCTTTTGTGTACACAGAAGAACACATGACAGCAACGCTGTTCTGCACACTGAAGAACACATGACAGCAACTCTGTTCTGCAAACTGAAGAACACATGACAGCAACGCTGTTCTGCACACTGAAGAACAGATGACAGTAACGCAGTTCTACAGACTGAAGAACACATGACAGCAAGGCTGTTCTGCACACTGAAGAACAGATGACAGCAACGCTGTTCTGCACACTGAAGAACACATGACAGCAACGCTGTTCTGCACACTGAAGAACACATGACAGCAGGGCTGTTATGCACACTGAAGAACACATGACAGCAAGGCTGTTCTGCACACTGAAGAACACATTACAGCAACGCTGTTCTGCACACTGAAGAACAGATGACAGCAAGGCTGTTCTGCAAACTGAAGAACACATGACAGCAGGGCTGTTCTGCACACTGAAGAACACATGACAGCAGGGTTGTTCTGCACACTGAAGAACAGATGACAGCAAGGCTGTTCTGCAGTGTGCAGAACACATAACAGCAAGGCTGTTCTGCACACTGAAGAACAGATGACAGCGAGGCTGTTCTGCACACTGAAGAACACATGACAGCAACGCTTTTCTGTACACTGAAGAACAGATGACAGCAACGCTATTCTGCACACTGAAGAACACATGACAGCAAGGCTGTTCTGCACACTGAAGAACAGATGACAGCAAGGCTGTTCTACACACTGAAGAACACATGACAGCAAGGCTGTTCTGCACACTGAAGAACAGATGACAGCAACGCTGTTCTGCACACTGAAGAAAACATGACAGCAAGGCTGTTCTACACACTGAAGAACAGATGACAGTAACGCTGTTCTGCACACTGAAGAACAGATGACAGTAACGCTGTTCTGCAAACTGAAGATACATGACAGCAGGGCTGTTCTGCACACTGAAGAACAGATGACAGCAAGGCTGTTCTGCACACTGAAGAACACATGACAGCAGGGCTGTTATGCACTCTGAAGAACACATGACAGCAGGGCTGTTCTGCACACTGAAGAACACATGACAGCAGGGCTGTTATGCACACTGAAGAACACATGACAGCAGGGCTGTTCTACACACTGAAGAACACATGACAGCAAGGCTGTTCTGCACAATGAAGAACACATGACAGCAACGCTGTGCTGCACAGTGAAGAACACATGACAGCAAGGCTGTTCTGGACACTGAAGAACATATGACAGCAGGGCTGTTCTACACACTGAAGAACACATGAGAGCAACGCTGTTCTGCACACTGAAGAACACATGACAGCAACGCTGTTCTGCAAACTGAAGAACACATGACAGCAACGCTGTTCTGCACACTGAAGAACACATGATAGCAAAGCTGTTCTGCACACTGAAGAACAGATGACAGCAAGGCTGTTCCGCACAGTGAAGAACACAGGACAGCAACGCTGTTCTACACACTGAAGAACACATGACGCAGGGCTGTTCTGCACACTGAAGAACACAGGACAGCAACGCTGTTCAGCAAACTGAAGAACACGTGAAAGCAGGGCTGTTCTGCACACTGAAGACCACATGACAGCAAGGCTGTCCTGAATACTGAAGAACACATGACAGCAAGGCTGTTCTGCACACTGAAGAACACATGATAGCAACGCTGTTCTGCACACTGAAGAACACATGACAGCAACGCTGTTCTGCACACTGAAGAACACATGATAGCAACGCTGTTCTGCACACTGAAGAACAGATGACAGCAAGGCTGTTCCGCACACTGAAGAACACATGACAGCAACGCTGTTCTGCAAACTGAAGAACACATGACAGCAATGCTGTTCTGCACACTGAAGAACAGAGGACAGCAACGCTGTTCTGCACACTGAAGAACACATGACAGCAAGGCTGTTCTGGACACTGAAGAACAGATGACAGCAGGGCTGTTCCGCACACTGAAGAACAGATGACAGCAACGCTGTTCTGGACACTGAAGAACACATGACAGCAGGGCTGTTCCGCACACTGAAGAACAGATGACAGCAACGCTGTTCTGCACACTGAAGAACACATGACAGCAAGGCTGTTCTGCACACTGAAGAACACAGGACAGCAACGCTGTTCTGCAAACTGAAGAACACATGACAGCAAGGCTGTTCTGCACACTGAAGACCACATGACAGCAACGCTGTTCTGCAAACTGAAGAACACATGACAGCAACGCTGTTCTGCACACTGAAAAACACATGACAGCAAGGCTGTTCTGCACACGGAAGAATAGATGACAGCAACGCTATTCTGCACACTGAAGAACAGATGACAGTAACGCTGTTCTACACACTGAAGAACACATGATAGCAACGCTGTTCTGGACACTGAAGAACAAATGACAGCAGGGCTGTTCTGCACACTGAAGAACACAGGACAGCAAGGCTGTTCAGCAAACTGAAGAACACATGAAAGCAGGGCTGTTCTGCAGACTGAAGACCACATGACAGCAAGGCTGTTCTACATACTGAAGAACACATGACAGCAAGGCTGTTGTGCACACTGAAGAACACATGATAGCAACGCTGTTCTGCACACTGAAAAAACACATGACAGCAAGGCTGTTCTGCACACTGAAGAACACATGACAGCAAGGCTGTTCTGCACACGGAAGAATAGATGACAGCAACGCTGTTCTGCACACTGAAGAACACATGACAGCAACGCTGTTCTGCACACTGAAGAGCAGATGACAGTAAGGCTGTTCTGCAAACTGAAGAACACATGACAGCAAGGCTGTTCCGCACACTGAAGAACACATGACAGCTACGCTGTTCTGCACACTGAAGAAGAGATGACAGTAACGCTGTTCTACACACTGAAGAACACATGACAGCAACGCTGTTCTGCACACTGAAGAACAGATGACAGTAACGCTGTACTACACACTGAAGAACACATGACAGCAAGGCTGTTCTGCACACTGAAGAACACATAACAGCAAGGCTGTTCTGCACACTGAAGAACACATAACAGCAAGGCTGTTCTGCACACTGAAGAGCACATGACAGCAACGATTTTGTGTACACAGAAGAACACATGACAGCAACGCTGTTCTGCACACTGAAGAACACATGACAGCAACTCTGTTCTGCAAACTGAAGAACACATGACAGCAACGCTGTTCTGCACACTGAAGAACAGATGACAGTAACGCAGTTCTACAGACTGAAGAACACATGACAGCAAGGCTGTTCTGCACACTGAAGAACAGATGACAGCAACGCTGTTCTGCACACTGAAGAACACATGACAGCAACGCTGTTCTGCACACTGAAGAACACATGACAGCAGGGCTGTTATGCACACTGAAGAACACATGACAGCAAGGCTGTTCTGCACACTGAAGAACACATTACAGCAACGCTGTTCTGCACACTGAAGAACAGATGACAGCAAGGCTGTTCTGCAAACTGAAGAACACATGACAGCAGGGCTGTTCTGCACACTGAAGAACACATGACAGCAGGGTTGTTCTGCAAACTGAAGAACAGATGACAGCAACGATGTTATGCACAATGAAGAACACATGACAGCAAGGCTGTTCTGCACACTGAAGAACAGATGACAGCAAGGCTGTTCTGCAGTGTGCAGAACACATAACAGCAAGGCTGTTCTGCACACTGAAGAACAGATGACAGCAAGGCTGTTCTGCACACTGAAGAACACATGACAGCAAGGCTGTTCTGCACACTGAAGAACAGATGACAGCAACGCTTTTCTGTACACTGAAGAACAGATGACAGCAAGGCTATTCTGCACACTGAAGAACACATGACAGCAAGGCTGTTCTGCACACTGAAGAACAGATGACAGCAAGGCTGTTCTACACACTGAAGAACACATGACAGCAAGGCTGTTCTGCACACTGAAGAACAGATGACAGCAACGCTGTTCTGCACACTGAAGAAAACATGACAGCAAGGCTGTTCTACACACTGAAGAACAGATGACAGTAACGCTGTTCTGCAAACTGAAGATACATGACAGCAGGGCTGTTCTGCACACTGAAGAACAGATGACAGCAAGGCTGTTCTGCACACTGAAGAACACATGACAGCAGGGCTGTTATGCACTCTGAAGAACACATGACAGCAGGGCTGTTCTGCACACTGAAGAACACATGACAGCAGGGCTGTTATGCACACTGAAGAACACATGACAGCAGGGCTGTTCTACACACTGAAGAACACATGACAGCAAGGCTGTTCTGCACAATGAAGAACAGATGACAGCAACGCTGTGCTGCACAGTGAAGAACACATGACAGCAAGGCTGTTCTGGACACTGAAGAACACAAGACAGCAAGGCTGTTCTGCACACTGAAGAACACATGACAGCAAGGCTGTTCTCCACAATGAAGAAAAGATGACAGCAACGCTGTTCTGCACACGGAAGAACACATGACAGCAAGGCTGTTCTGCACACTGAAGAACAGATGACAGCAAGGCTGTTCTGCAAACTTAAGAACACATGACAGCAAGGCTGTTCTGCACACTGAAGAACACATGACAGCAACGCTGTTCTGCACACTGAAGAACACATGACAGCAAGGCTGTTCTACTAACTGAAGAACACATGACAGCAACGCTGTTCTGCACACTGAAGAACAGATGACAGCAACGCTGTTCTACATACTGAAGAACACATGACAGCAACGCTGTTCTGCACACTGAAGAACAGATGACAGCAAGGCTGTTCTACACACTGAAGAACACATGACAGCAAGGCTGTTCTGCACACTGAAGAACAGATGACAGCAAGGCTGTTCTGCACACTGAAGAACAGATGACAGCAAGGCTGTTCTGCACACTGAAGAACACATGACAGCAACGCTGTTCTGCACACTGAAGAACAGATGACAGCAAGGCTGTTCTGCAAACTGAAGAACACATGACAGCAACGCTGTTCTGCACACTGAAGAACAGATGACAGCAAGGCTGTTCTGCACACTGAAGAACAGATGACAGCAACGCTGTTCTGCACACTAAAGAACACATGACAGCAGGGCTGTTCTACACACTGAAGAACACATGACAGCAAGGCTGTTCTGCACAATGAAGAACAGATGACAGCAACGCTGTACTGCACAGTGAAGAACACATGACAGCAAGGCTGTTCTGCACACTGAAGACCACATGACAGTAAGGCTGTTCTGCACACTGAAGACCACATGACAGCAAGGCTGTTCTACATACTGAAGAACACATGACCGCAAGGCTGTTCTGCACACTGAAGAACAGAGATGACAGCAACGCTGTTCTGCAAACTGAAGAACACATGACAGCAACGCTGTTCTGCACACTGAAGAACACATGATAGCAACGCTGTTCTGGACACTGAAGAACACATGACAGCAGGGCTGTTCCGCACACTGAAGAACAGATGACAGCAACGCTGTTCTGCACACTGAAGAACACATAACAGCAAGGCTGTTCTGCACACTGAAGAACACATAACAGCAGGGCTGTTCTGCACACTGACGAACAGATGACAGTAACGCTGTTCTGCACACTGAAGAACACATGACAGCAGGGCTGTTCTACACATTGAAGAAGAGATGACAGTAACGCTATTCTGCACACGGAAGAACAGATGACAGCAACGCTGTTCTGCACACTGAAGAACACATGACAGCAAGGCTGTTCTACACACTGAAGAACACATGACAGCAAGGCTGTTCTGCACACGGAAGAACAGATGACAGTAACGCTGTTCTGCACACTGAAGAACACATGACAGCAACGCTGTTCTGCACACTGAAGAGCAGATGACAGCAAGGCTGTTCTGCAAACTGAAAAACACACGACAGCAAGGCTGTTCTGCACACTGAAGAACACATGACAGCAAGGCTGTTCTGCACACTGAAGAACACATGACAGCAACGCTGTTCTGCACACTGAAGAATACATGACAGCAACGCTATTCTGCACACCGAAGAACAGATGACAGTAACGCTGTTCTACACACTGAAGAACACATGATAGCAACGCTATTCTGGACACTGAAAAACACATGACAGCAGGGCTGTTCTGCACACTGAAGAACAGATGACAGCAACGCTGTTCTGCACACTGATGAACACATGACAGCAAGGCTGTTCTGCACACTGAAGAACAGATGACAGTAACGCTGTTCTGCACACTGAAGAACACATGACAGCAGGGCTGTTCTACACATTGAAGAAGAGATGACAGTAACGCTGTTCTGCACACGGAAGAACAGATGACAGCAACGCTGTTCTGCACACTGAAAAACACAAGACAGCAAGGCTGTTCTGCACACTGAAGAGCAGATGACAGCAAGGCTGTTCTGCAAACGGAAGAACAGATGACAGCAACGCTGTTCTGCACACTGAAGAACACATGACAGCAACGCTGTTCTGCACACTGAAGAACACATGACAGCAACGCTATTCTGCACACCGAAGAACAGATGACAGTAACGCTGTTCTACACACTGAAGAACACATGACAGCAAGGCTGTTCTGGGCACTGAAGAACACAAGACAGCAAGGCTGTTCTGCACACTGAAGAACACATCATAGCAAGACTGTTCCTCACACTGAAGAACACATAACAGCAACGCTGTTCTGCAAACTGAAGAACACATGACAGCAAGGCTGTTCTGCACACGGAAGAACACATGACAGCAACGCTATTCTGCACACCGAAGAACAGATGACAGTAACGCTGTTCTTCACACTGAAGAACACATGACAGCAGGGCTGTTATGCACACTGAAGAACACATGACAGCAAGGCTGTTCTGCACACTGAAGAACACATGACAGCAAGGCTGTTCTGCACACTGAAGAACACATGAAAGCAACGCTGTTCTGCACACGGAAGAACACATGACAGCAACGCTGTTCTGCAAACTGAAGAACACATGACAGCAAGGCTGTTCTGCACACAGAAGAACACATGACAGCAACGCTGTTCTGCACACTGAAGAACAGATGACAGTAAGGCTGTTCTGCAAACTGAAGAACACATGACAGCAAGGCTGTTCCGCACACTGAAGAACAGATGACAGCTACGCTGTTCTGCACACTGAAGAACAGATGACAGTAACGCTGTTCTACACACTGAAGAACACATGACAGCAAGGCTGTTCTGCACACTGAAGAACAGATGACAGTAACGCTGTTCTACACAGTGAAGAACACATGACAGCAAGGCTGTTCTGCACACTGAAGAACACATGACAGCATGGCTGTTATGCACACTGAAGAACACATAACAGCAAGGCTGTTCTGCACACTGAAGAACACATAACAGCAAGGCTGTTCTGCACACTGAAGAACACATGACAGCAACGCTTTTGTGTACACAGAAGAACACATGACAGCAACGCTGTTCTGCACACTGAAGAACACATGACAGCAACTCTGTTCTGCAAACTGAAGAACACATGACAGCAACGCTGTTCTGCACAATGAAGAACAGATGACAGCAACGCTGTACTGCACAGTGAAGAACACATGACAGCAAGGCTGTTCTGCACACTGAAGAACAGATGACAGTAACGCAGTTCTACACACTGAAGAACACATGACAGCAAGGCTGTTCTGCACAATGAAGAACAGATGACAGCAACGCTGTACTGCACAGTGAAGAACACATGACAGCAAGGCTGTTCTGCACACTGAAGAACACATGACAGCAACGCTGTTCTGCACACTGAAGAATACATGACAGCAACGCTATTCTGCACACCGAAGAACAGATGACAGTAACGCTGTTCTACACACTGAAGAACACATGATAGCAACGCTATTCTGGACACTGAAAAACACATGACAGCAGGGCTGTTCTGCACACTGAAGAACAGATGACAGCAACGCTGTTCTGCACACTGATGAACACATGACAGCAAGGCTGTTCTGCACACTGAAGAACAGATGACAGTAACGCTGTTCTGCACACTGAAGAACACATGACAGCAGGGCTGTTCTACACATTGAAGAAGAGATGACAGTAACGCTGTTCTGCACACGGAAGAACAGATGACAGCAACGCTGTTCTGCACACTGAAAAACACAAGACAGCAAGGCTGTTCTGCACACTGAAGAGCAGATGACAGCAAGGCTGTTCTGCAAACGGAAGAACAGATGACAGCAACGCTGTTCTGCACACTGAAGAACACATGACAGCAACGCTGTTCTGCACACTGAAGAACACATGACAGCAACGCTATTCTGCACACCGAAGAACAGATGACAGTAACGCTGTTCTACACACTGAAGAACACATGACAGCAAGGCTGTTCTGGGCACTGAAGAACACAAGACAGCAAGGCTGTTCTGCACACTGAAGAACACATCATAGCAAGACTGTTCCTCACACTGAAGAACACATAACAGCAACGCTGTTCTGCAAACTGAAGAACACATGACAGCAAGGCTGTTCTGCACACGGAAGAACACATGACAGCAACGCTATTCTGCACACCGAAGAACAGATGACAGTAACGCTGTTCTTCACACTGAAGAACACATGACAGAAGGCTGTTATGCACACTGAAGAACACATGACAGCAAGGCTGTTCTGCACACTGAAGAACACATGAAAGCAACGCTGTTCTGCACACGGAAGAACACATGACAGCAACGCTGTTCTGCACACTGAAGAACACATGACAGCAAGGCTGTTCTGCACACAGAAGAACACATGACAGCAACGCTGTTCTGCACACTGAAGAACAGATGACAGCTACGCTGTTCTGCACACTGAAGAACAGATGACAGTAACGCTGTTCTACACACTGAAGAACACATGACAGCAAGGCTGTTCTGCACACTGAAGAACAGATGACAGTAACGCTGTTCTACACACTGAAGAACACATGACAGCAAGGCTGTTCTGCACACTGAAGAACACATGACAGCATGGCTGTTATGCACACTGAAGAACACATAACAGCAAGGCTGTTCTGCACACTGAAGAACACATAACAGCAAGGCTGTTCTGCACACTGAAGAACACATGACAGCAACGCTTTTGTGTACACAGAAGAACACATGACAGCAACGCTGTTCTGCACACTGAAGAACACATGACAGCAACTCTGTTCTGCAAACTGAAGAACACATGACAGCAACGCTGTTCTGCACACTGAAGAACAGATGACAGTAACGCAGTTCTACACACTGAAGAACACATGACAGCAAGGCTGTTCTGCACAATGAAGAACAGATGACAGCAACGCTGTACTGCACAGTGAAGAACACATGACAGCAAGGCTGTTCTGCACACTGAAGAACACATGACAGCAAGGCTGTTCTGCACACTGAAGAACACATAACAGCAAGGCTGTTCTGCACACTGAAGAACACATAACAGCAAGGCTGTTCTGCACACTGAAGAGCACATGACAGCAACGCTTTTGTGTACACAAGAGAACACATGACAGCAACGCTGTTCTGCACACTGAAGAACACATGACAGCAACTCTGTTCTGCAAACTGAAGAACACATGACAGCAACGCTGTTCTGCACACTGAAGAACAGATGACAGTAACGCAGTTCTACAGACTGAAGAACACATGACAGCAAGGCTGTTCTGCACACTGAAGAACAGATGACAGCAACGCTGTTCTGCACACTGAAGAACACATGACAGCAACGCTGTTCTGCACACTGAAGAACACATGACAGCAGGGCTGTTATGCACACTGAAGAACACATGACAGCAAGGCTGTTCTGCACACTGAAGAACACATTACAGCAACGCTGTTCTGCACACTGAAGAACAGATGACAGCAAGGCTGTTCTGCAAACTGAAGAACACATGACAGCGGGGCTGTTCTGCACACTGAAGAACACATGACAGCAGGGTTGTTCTGCAAACTGAAGAACAGATGACAGCAACGATGTTATGCACAATGAAGAACACATGACAGCAAGGCTGTTCTGCACACTGAAGAACAGATGACAGCAAGGCTGTTCTGCAGTGTGCAGAACACATAACAGCAAGGCTGTTCTGCACACTGAAGAACAGACGACAGCAAGGCTGTTCTGCACACTGAAGAACACATGACAGCAAGGCTGTTCTGCACACTGAAGAACAGATGACAGCAACGCTTTTCTGTACACTGAAGAACAGATGACAGCAAGGCTATTCTGCACACTGAAGAACACATGACAGCAAGGCTGTTCTGCACACTGAAGAACAGATGACAGCAAGGCTGTTCTACACACTGAAGAACACATGACAGCAAGGCTGTTCTGCACACTGAAGAACAGATGACAGCAACGCTGTTCTGCACACTGAAGAAAACATGACAGCAAGGGTTTTCTACACACTGAAGAACAGATGACAGTAACGCTGTTCTGCAAACTGAAGATACATGACAGCAGGGCTGTTCTGCACACTGAAGAACAGATGACAGCAAGGCTGTTCTGCACACTGAAGAACACATGACAGCAGGGCTGTTATGCACTCTGAAGAACACATGACAGCAGGGCTGTTCTGCACACTGAAGAACACATGACAGCAGGGCTGTTATGCACACTGAAGAACACATGACAGCAGGGCTGTTCTACACACTGAAGAACACATGACAGCAAGGCTGTTCTGCACAATGAAGAACAGATGACAGCAACGCTGTGCTGCACAGTGAAGAACACATGACAGCAAGGCTGTTCTGGACACTGAAGAACACAAGACAGCAAGGCTGTTCTGCACACTGAAGAACACATGACAGCAAGGCTGTTCTCCACACTGAAGAAAAGATGACAGCAACGCTGTTCTGCACACGGAAGAACACATGACAGCAAGGCTGTTCTGCACACTGAAGAACAGATGACAGCAAGGCTGTTCTGCAAACTTAAGAACACATGACAGCAAGGCTGTTCTGCACACTGAAGAACACATGACAGCAACGCTGTTCTGCACACTGAAGAACACATGACAGCAAGGCTGTTCTACAAACTGAAGAACACATGACAGCAACGCTGTTCTGCACACTGAAGAACAGATGACAGCAACGCTGTTCTACACACTGAAGAACACATGACAGCAACGCTGTTCTGCACACTGAAGAACAGATGACAGCAAGGCTGTTCTACACACTGAAGAACACATGACAGCAAGGCTGTTCTGCACACTGAAGAACAGATGACAGCAAGGCTGTTCTGCACACTGAAGAACAGATGACAGCAAGGCTGTTCTGCACACTGAAGAACACATGACAGCAACGCTGTTCTGCACACTGAAGAACAGATGACAGCAAGGCTGTTCTGCAAACTGAAGAACACATGACAGCAACGCTGTTCTGCACACTGAAGAACAGATGACAGCAAGGCTGTTCTGCACACTGAAGAACAGATGACAGCAACGCTGTTCTGCACACTAAAGAACACATGACAGCAGGGCTGTTCTACACACTGAAGAACACATGACAGCAAGGCTGTTCTGCACAATGAAGAACAGATGACAGCAACGCTGTACTGCACAGTGAAGAACACATGACAGCAAGGCTGTTCTGCACACTGAAGACCACATGACAGTAAGGCTGTTCTGCACACTGAAGACCACATGACAGCAAGGCTGTTCTACATACTGAAGAACACATGACCGCAAGGCTGTTCTGCACACTGAAGAACAGAGATGACAGCAACGCTGTTCTGCAAACTGAAGAACACATGACAGCAACGCTGTTCTGCACACTGAAGAACACATGATAGCAACGCTGTTCTGGACACTGAAGAACACATGACAGCAGGGCTGTTCCGCACACTGAAGAGCAGATGACAGCAACGCTGTTCTGCACACTGAAGAACACATAACAGCAAGGCTGTTCTGCACACGGAAGAACAGATGACAGTAACGCTGTTCTGCACACTGAAGAACACATGACAGCAACGCTGTTCTGCACACTGAAGAGCAGATAACAGCAAGGCTGTTCTGCAAACTGAAAAACACACGACAGCAAGGCTGTTCTGCACACTGAAGAACACATGACAGCAAGGCTGTTCTGCACACTGAAGAACACATGACAGCAACGCTGTTCTGCACACTGAAGAATACATGACAGCAACGCTATTCTGCACACCGAAGAACAGATGACAGTAACGCTGTTCTACACACTGAAGAACACATGATAGCAACGCTATTCTGGACACTGAAAAACACATGACAGCAGGGCTGTTCTGCACACTGAAGAACAGATGACAGCAACGCTGTTCTGCACACTGATGAACACATGACAGCAAGGCTGTTCTGCACACTGAAGAACAGATGACAGTAACGCTGTTCTGCACACTGAAGAACACATGACAGCAGGGCTGTTCTACACATTGAAGAAGAGATGACAGTAACGCTGTTCTGCACACGGAAGAACAGATGACAGCAACGCTGTTCTGCACACTGAAAAACACAAGACAGCAAGGCTGTTCTGCACACTGAAGAGCAGATGACAGCAAGGCTGTTCTGCAAAGGGAAGAACAGATGACAGCAACGCTGTTCTGCACACTGAAGAACACATGACAGCAACGCTGTTCTGCACACTGAAGAACACATGACAGCAACGCTATTCTGCACACCGAAGAACAGCTGACAGTAACGCTGTTCTACACACAGAAGAACACATGACAGCAAGGCTGTTCTGGGCACTGAAGAACACAAGACAGCAAGGCTGTTCTGCACACTGAAGAACACATCATAGCAAGACTGTTCCTCACACTGAAGAACACATAACAGCAACGCTGTTCTGCAAACTGAAGAACACATGACAGCAAGGCTGTTCTGCACACGGAAGAACACATGACAGCAACGCTATTCTGCACACCGAAGAACAGATGACAGTAACGCTGTTCTTCACACTGAAGAACACATGACAGAAGGCTGTTATGCACACTGAAGAACACATGACAGCAAGGCTGTTCTGCACACTGAAGAACACATGACAGCAAGGCTGTTCTGCACACTGAAGAACACATGACAGCAACGCTGTTCTGCACACGGAAGAACACATGACAGCAACGCTGTTCTGCAAACTGAAGAACACATGACAGCAAGGCTGTTCTGCACACAGAAGAACACATGACAGCAACGCTGTTCTGCACACTGAAGAACAGATGACAGTAAGGCTGTTCTGCAAACTGAAGAACACATGACAGCAAGGCTGTTCCGCACACTGAAGAACAGATGACAGCTACGCTGTTCTGCACACTGAAGAACAGATGACAGTAACGCTGTTCTACACACTGAAGAACACATGACAGCAAGGCTGTTCTGCACACTGAAGAACAGATGACAGTAACGCTGTTCTACACACTGAAGAACACATGACAGCAAGGCTGTTCTGCACACTGAAGAACACATGACAGCATGGCTGTTATGCACACTGAAGAACACATAACAGCAAGGCTGTTCTGCACACTGAAGAACACATAACAGCAAGGCTGTTCTGCACACTGAAGAACACATAACAGCAAGGCTGTTCTGCACACTGAAGAACACATAACAGCAGGGCTGTTCTGCACACTGACGAACAGATGACAGTAACGCTGTTCTGCACACTGAAGAACACATGACAGCAGGGCTGTTCTACACATTGAAGAAGAGATGACAGTAACGCTATTCTGCACACGGAAGAACAGATGACAGCAACGATGTTCTGCACACTGAAGAACACATGACAGCAAGGCTGTTCTACACACTGAAGAACACATGACAGCAAGGCTGTTCTGCACACGGAAGAACAGATGACAGTAACGCTGTTCTGCACACTGAAGAACACATGACAGCAACGCTGTTCTGCACACTGAAGAGAAGATGTAAGCAAGGCTGTTCTGCAAACTGAAAAACACACGACAGCAAGGCTGTTCTGCACACTGAAGAACATATGACAGCAAGGCTGTTCTGCACACTGAAGAATACATGACAGCAACGCTGTTCTGCACACTGAAGAATACATGACAGCAACGCTATTCTGCACACCGAAGAACAGATGACAGTAACGCTGTTCTACACACTGAAGAACACATGATAGCAACGCTATTCTGGACACTGAAAAACACATGACAGCAGGGCTGTTCTGCACACTGAAGAACAGATGACAGCAACGCTGTTCTGCACACTGAAGAACAGATGACAGTAACGCTGTTCTGCACACTGAAGAATACATGACAGCAACGCTATTCTGCACACCGAAGAACAGATGACAGTAACGCTGTTCTACACACTGAAGAACACATGAGAGCAAGGCTGTTCCGCACACTGAAGAACAGATGACAGCTACGCTGTTCTGCACACTGAAGAACAGATGACAGTAACGCTGTTCTACACACTGAAGAACACATGACAGCAAGGCTGTTCTGCACACTGAAGAACAGATGACAGTAACGCTGTTCTACACACTGAAGAACACATGACAGCAAGGCTGTTCTGCACACTGAAGAACACATGACAGCATGGCTGTTATGCACACTGAAGAACACATAACAGCAAGGCTGTTCTGCACACTGAAGAACACATAACAGCAAGGCTGTTCTGCACACTGAAGAACACATGACAGCAACGCTTTTGTGTACACAGAAGAACACATGACAGCAACGCTGTTCTGCACACTGAAGAACACATGACAGCAACTCTGTTCTGCAAACTGAAGAACACATGACAGCAACGCTGTTCTGCACACTGAAGAACAGATGACAGTAACGCAGTTCTACACACTGAAGAACACATGACAGCAAGGCTGTTCTGCACACTGAAGACCACATGACAGTAAGGCTGTTCTGCACACTGAAGACCACATGACAGCAAGGCTGTTCTACATACTGAAGAACACATGACCGCAAGGCTGTTCTGCACACTGAAGAACAGAGATGACAGCAACGCTGTTCTGCAAACTGAAGAACACATGACAGCAACGCTGTTCTGCACACTGAAGAACACATGATAGCAACGCTGTTCTGGACACTGAAGAACACATGACAGCAGGGCTGTTCCGCACACTGAAGAACAGATGACAGCAACGCTGTTCTGCACACTGAAGAACACATAACAGCAAGGCTGTTCTGCACACTGAAGAACACACAACAGCAGGGCTGTTCTGCACACTGACGAACAGATGACAGTAACGCTGTTCTGCACACTGAAGAACACATGACAGCAGGGCTGTTCTACACATTGAAGAAGAGATGACAGTAACGCTATTCTGCACACGGAAGAACAGATGACAGCAACGCTGTTCTGCACACTGAAGAACACATGACAGCAACGCTGTTCTACACACTGAAGAACACATGACAGCAAGGCTGTTCTGCACACGGAAGAACAGATGACAGTAACGCTGTTCTGCACACTGAAGAACACATGACAGCAACGCTGTTCTGCACACTGAAGAGCAGATGACAGCAAGGCTGTTCTGCAAACTGAAAAACACACGACAGCAAGGCTGTTCTGCACACTGAAGAACACATGACAGCAAGGCTGTTCTGCACACTGAAGAACACATGACAGCAACGCTGTTCTGCACACTGAAAAATACATGACAGCAACGCTATTTTGCACACCGAAGAACAGATGACAGTAACGCTGTTCTACACACTGAAGAACACATGATAGCAACGCTATTCTGGACACTGAAAAACACATGACAGCAGGGCTGTTCTGCACACTGAAGAACAGATGACAGCAACGCTGTTCTGCACACTGATGAACACATGACAGCAAGGCTGTTCTGCACACTGAAGAACAGATGACAGTAACGCTGTTCTGCACACTGAAGAACACATGACAGCAGGGCTGTTCTACACATTGAAGAAGAGATGACAGTAACGCTGTTCTGCACACGGAAGAACAGATGACAGCAACGCTGTTCTGCACACTGAAAAACACAAGACAGCAAGGCTGTTCTGCACACTGAAGAGCAGATGACAGCAAGGCTGTTCTGCAAACGGAAGAACAGATGACAGCAACGCTGTTCTGCACACTGAAGAACACATGACAGCAACGCTGTTCTGCACACTGAAGAACACATGACAGCAACGCTATTCTGCACACCGAAGAACAGATGACAGTAACGCTGTTCTACACACTGAAGAACACATGACAGCAAGGCTGTTCTGGGCACTGAAGAACACAAGACAGCAAGGCTGTTCTGCACACTGAAGAACACATCATAGCAAGACTGTTCCTCACACTGAAGAACACATAACAGCAACGCTGTTCTGCACACTGAAGAACACATAACAGCAAGGCTGTTCTGCACACTGAAGAACACATGACAGCAACGCTTTTGTGTACACAGAAGAACACATGACAGCAACGCTGTTCTGCACACTGAAGAACACATGACAGCAACTCTGTTCTGCAAACTGAAGAACACATGACAGCAACGCTGTTCTGCACACTGAAGAACAGATGACAGTAACGCAGTTCTACACACTGAAGAACACATGACAGCAAGGCTGTTCTGCACACTGAAGACCACATGACAGTAAGGCTGTTCTGCACACTGAAGACCACATGACAGCAAGGCTGTTCTACATACTGAAGAACACATGACCGCAAGGCTGTTCTGCACACTGAAGAACAGAGATGACAGCAACGCTGTTCTGCAAACTGAAGAACACATGACAGCAACGCTGTTCTGCACACTGAAGAACACATGATAGCAACGCTGTTCTGGACACTGAAGAACACATGACAGCAGGGCTGTTCCGCACACTGAAGAACAGATGACAGCAACGCTGTTCTGCACACTGAAGAACACATAACAGCAAGGCTGTTCTGCACACTGAAGAACACACAACAGCAGGGCTGTTCTGCACACTGACGAACAGATGACAGTAACGCTGTTCTGCACACTGAAGAACACATGACAGCAGGGCTGTTCTACACATTGAAGAAGAGATGACAGTAACGCTATTCTGCACACGGAAGAACAGATGACAGCAACGCTGTTCTGCACACTGAAGAACACATGACAGCAACGCTGTTCTACACACTGAAGAACACATGACAGCAAGGCTGTTCTGCACACGGAAGAACAGATGACAGTAACGCTGTTCTGCACACTGAAGAACACATGACAGCAACGCTGTTCTGCACACTGAAGAGCAGATGACAGCAAGGCTGTTCTGCAAACTGAAAAACACACGACAGCAAGGCTGTTCTGCACACTGAAGAACACATGACAGCAAGGCTGTTCTGCACACTGAAGAACACATGACAGCAACGCTGTTCTGCACACTGAAAAATACATGACAGCAACGCTATTTTGCACACCGAAGAACAGATGACAGTAACGCTGTTCTACACACTGAAGAACACATGATAGCAACGCTATTCTGGACACTGAAAAACACATGACAGCAGGGCTGTTCTGCACACTGAAGAACAGATGACAGCAACGCTGTTCTGCACACTGATGAACACATGACAGCAAGGCTGTTCTGCACACTGAAGAACAGATGACAGTAACGCTGTTCTGCACACTGAAGAACACATGACAGCAGGGCTGTTCTACACATTGAAGAAGAGATGACAGTAACGCTGTTCTGCACACGGAAGAACAGATGACAGCAACGCTGTTCTGCACACTGAAAAACACAAGACAGCAAGGCTGTTCTGCACACTGAAGAGCAGATGACAGCAAGGCTGTTCTGCAAACGGAAGAACAGATGACAGCAACGCTGTTCTGCACACTGAAGAACACATGACAGCAACGCTGTTCTGCACACTGAAGAACACATGACAGCAACGCTATTCTGCACACCGAAGAACAGATGACAGTAACGCTGTTCTACACACTGAAGAACACATGACAGCAAGGCTGTTCTGGGCACTGAAGAACACAAGACAGCAAGGCTGTTCTGCACACTGAAGAACACATCATAGCAAGACTGTTCCTCACACTGAAGAACACATAACAGCAACGCTGTTCTGCAAACTGAAGAACACATGACAGCAAGGCTGTTCTGCACACGGAAGAACACATGACAGCAACGCTATTCTGCACACCGAAGAACAGATGACAGTAACGCTGTTCTTCACACTGAAGAACACATGACAGAAGGCTGTTATGCACACTGAAGAACACATGACAGCAAGGCTGTTCTGCACACTGAAGAACACATGACAGCAAGGCTGTTCTGCACACTGAAGAACACATGACAGCAACGCTGTTCTGCAAACTGAAGAACACATGACAGCAACGCTGTTCTGCACACAGAGGAACACATGACAGCAACGCTGTTCTGCACACTGAAGAACAGATGACAGTAAGGCTGTTCTGCAAACTGAAGAACACATGACAGCAAGGCTGTTCCGCACACTGAAGAACAGATGACAGCTACGCTGTTCTGCACACTGAAGAACAGATGACAGTAACGCTGTTCTACACACTGAAGAACACATGACAGCAAGGCTGTTCTGCACACTGAAGAACAGATGACAGTAACGCTGTTCTACACACTGAAGAACACATAACAGCAAGGCTGTTCTGCACACTGAAGAACACATGACAGCAACGCTTTTGTGTACACAGAAGAACACATGACAGCAACGCTGTTCTGCACACTGAAGAACACATGACAGCAACTCTGTTCTGCAAACTGAAGAACACATGACAGCAACGCTGTTCTGCACACTGAAGAACACATGACAGCAAGGCTGTTCTACACACTGAAGAACACATGACAGCAAGGCTGTTCTGCACAATGAAGAACAGATGACAGCAACGCTGTAC
This sequence comes from Lampris megalopsis, assembly GCA_022114975.2. Lineage (NCBI taxonomy): Eukaryota > Metazoa > Chordata > Actinopteri > Lampriformes > Lampridae > Lampris > Lampris megalopsis. Next base: position 192,537 of record JAJHIY020000268.1, read on the forward strand.
TGCACAGTGAAGAACACATGACAGCAAGGCTGTTCTGCACACTGAAGACCACATGACAGTAAGGCTGTTCTGCACACTGAAGACCACATGACAGCAAGGCTGTTCTACATACTGAAGAACACATGACCGCAAGGCTGTTCTGCACACTGAAGAACAGAGATGACAGCAACGCTTTTCTGCAAACTGAAGAACACATGACAGCAACGCTGTTCTGCACACTGAAGAACACATGATAGCAACGCTGTTCTGGACACTGAAGAACACATGACAGCAGGGCTGTTCCGCACACTGAAGAACAGATGACAGCAACGCTGTTCTGCACACTGAAGAACACATAACAGCAAGGCTGTTCTGCACACTGAAGAACACATAACAGCAGGGCTGTTCTGCACACTGACGAACAGATGACAGTAACGCTGTTCTGCACACTGAAGAACACATGACAGCAGGGCTGTTCTACACATTGAAGAAGAGATGACAGTAACGCTATTCTGCACACGGAAGAACAGATGACAGCAACGCTGTTCTGCACACTGAAGAACACATGACAGCAAGGCTGTTCTACACACTGAAGAACACATGACAGCAAGGCTGTTCTGCACACGGAAGAACAGATGACAGTAACGCTGTTCTGCACACTGAAGAACACATGACAGCAACGCTGTTCTGCACACTGAAGAGCAGATGACAGCAAGGCTGTTCTGCAAACTGAAAAACACACGACAGCAAGGCTGTTCTGCACACTGAAGAACACATGACAGCAAGGCTGTTCTGCACACTGAAGAACACATGACAGCAACGCTGTTCTGCACACTGAAGAATACATGACAGCAACGCTATTCTGCACACCGAAGAACAGATGACAGTAACGCTGTTCTACACACTGAAGAACACATGATAGCAACGCTATTCTGGACACTGAAAAACACATGACAGCAGGGCTGTTCTGCACACTGAAGAACAGATGACAGCAACGCTGTTCTGCACACTGATGAACACATGACAGCAAGGCTGTTCTGCACACTGAAGAACAGATGACAGTAACGCTGTTCTGCACACTGAAGAACACATGACAGCAGGGCTGTTCTACACATTGAAGAAGAGATGACAGTAACGCTGTTCTGCACACGGAAGAACAGATGACAGCAACGCTGTTCTGCACACTGAAAAACACAAGACAGCAAGGCTGTTCTGCACACTGAAGAGCAGATGACAGCAAGGCTGTTCTGCAAACGGAAGAACAGATGAGAGCAACGCTGTTCTGCACACTGAAGAACACATGACAGCAACGCTGTTCTGCACACTGAAGAACACATGACAGCAACGCTATTCTGCACACCGAAGAACAGATGACAGTAACGCTGTTCTACACACTGAAGAACACATGACAGCAAGGCTGTTCTGGGCACTGAAGAACACAAGACAGCAAGGCTGTTCTGCACACTGAAGAACACATCATAGCAAGACTGTTCCTCACACTGAAGAACACATAACAGCAACGCTGTTCTGCAAACTGAAGAACACATGACAGCAAGGCTGTTCTGCACACGGAAGAACACATGACAGCAACGCTATTCTGCACACCGAAGAACAGATGACAGTAACGCTGTTCTTCACACTGAAGAACACATGACAGCAGGGCTGTTATGCACACTGAAGAACACATGACAGCAAGGCTGTACTGCACACTGAAGAACACATGACAGCAAGGCTGTTCTGCACACTGAAGAACACATGAAAGCAACGCTGTTCTGCACACTGAAGAACAGATGACAGTAAGGCTGTTCTGCAAACTGAAGAACACATGACAGCAAGGCTGTTCCGCACACTGAAGAACAGATGACAGCTACGCTGTTCTGCACACTGAAGAACAGATGACAGTAACGCTGTTCTACACACTGAAGAACACATGACAGCAAGGCTGTTCTGCACACTGAAGAACAGATGACAGTAACGCTGTTCTACACACTGAAGAACACATGACAGCAAGGCTGTTCTGCACACTGAAGAACACATGACAGCATGGCTGTTATGCACACTGAAGAACACATAACAGCAAGGCTGTTCTGCACACTGAAGAACACATAACAGCAAGGCTGTTCTGCACACTGAAGAACACATGACAGCAACGCTTTTGTGTACACAGAAGAACACATGACAGCAACGCTGTTCTGCACACTGAAGAACACATGACAGCAACTCTGTTCTGCAAACTGAAGAACACATGACAGCAACGCTGTTCTGCACACTGAAGAACAGATGACAGTAACGCAGTTCTACAGACTGAAGAACACATGACAGCAAGGCTGTTCTGCACACTGAAGAACAGATGACAGCAACGCTGTTCTGCACACTGAAGAACACATGACAGCAACGCTGTTCTGCACACTGAAGAACACATGACAGCAGGGCTGTTATGCACACTGAAGAACCCATGACAGCAAGGCTGTTCTGCACACTGAAGAACAGATTACAGCAACGCTGTTCTGCACACTGAAGAACAGATTACAGCAACGCTGTTCTGCAAACTGAAGAACACATGACAGCAGGGCTGTTCTGCACACTGAAGAACACATGACAGCAGGGTTGTTCTGCACAATGAAGAACACATGACAGCAAGGCTGTTCTGCACAATGAAGAACACATGACAGCAAGGCTGTTCTGCACACTGAAGAACAGATGATAGCAAGGCTGTTCTGCACACTGAAGAACAGATGACAGCAGGGCTGTTCTGCACACTGAAGAACAGATGACAGCAAGGCTGTTCTGCACACTGAAGAACAGATGACAGCAAGGCTGTTCTGCACACTGAAGAACAGATGACAGCAACGCTTTTCTGTACACTGAAGAACAGATGACAGCAAGGCTGTTCTGCACACTGAAGAACACATGACAGCAAGGCTATTCTGCACACTGAAGAACAGATGACAGCAAGGCTGTTCTGCATACTGAAGAACAGATGACAGCAAGGCTGTTCTGCACACTGAAGAACAGATGACAGCAACGCTGTTCTGCACACTGAAGAAAACATGACAGCAAGGCTGTTCTACACACTGACGAACAGATGACAGTAACGCTGTTCTGCACACTGAAGAACAGATGACAGTAACGCTGTTCTGCAAACAGAAGAATACATGACAGCAGGGCTGTTCTGCACACAGAAGAACAGATGACAGCAAGGCTGTTCTGCACACTGAAGAACACATGACAGCAGGGCTGTTATGCACACTGAAGAACACATGACAGCAGGGCTGTTCTGCACACTGAAGAACACATGACAGCAGGGCTGTTATGCACACTGAAGAACACATGACAGCAAGGCTGTTCTGCACACTGAAGAACACATGACAGCAACACTGTTCTGCACACTGAAGAACACATGACAGCAACGCTGTTCTGCACACTGAAGAACACATGACAGCAACGCTGTTCTGCACACTGAAGAACACATGACAGCAACGCTGTTCTGCACACCGAAGATCAGATGACAGTAACCCTGTTCTACACACTGAAGAACACATAACAGCAAGGCTGTTCTGCACACTGAAGAACACATGACAGCAGGGCTGTTATGCACACTGAAGAACACATGACAGAAAGGCTGTTCTGCACACTGAAGAACACATGACAGCAAGGCTGTTCTGCACACTGAAGAACACATGACAGCAAGGCTGTTCTGCACACTGAAGAACACATGACAGCAAGGCTGTTCTGCACACTGAAGAACACATGACAGCAAGGCTGTTCCGCACAATGAAGAACACACGACAGCAAGGCTGTTCTGCACAATGAAGAACACATGACAGCAAGGCTGTTCTGCCCAATGAAGAACACATGACAGCAGGGCTGTTCTGCACACTGAAGAACACATGACAGCAAGGCTGTTCTGCACACTGCAGAACACATGATAGCAACGCTGTTCTGCACACTGAAGAACACATGACTGCAACGCTGTTCTGCACACTGAAGAACACATGATAGCAACGCTGTTCTGCACACTGAAGAACACATGACAGCAAGGCTGTTCTGCAAACTGAAGAACACATGACAGCAACGCTGTTCTGCACACTGAAGAACACATGATAGCAACGCTGTTCTGCACACTGAAGAACAGATGACAGCAAGGCTGTTCCGCACACTGAAGAACACAGGACAGCAACGCTGTTCTACACACTGAAGAACACATGACAGCAGGGCTGTTCTGCACACTGAAGAACACAGGACAGCAACGCTGTTCAGCAAACTGAAGAACACATGAAAGCAGGGCTGTTCTGCACACTGAAGACCACATGACAGCAAGGCTGTTCTACATACTGAAGAACACATGACAGCAAGGCTGTTCTGCACACTGAAGAACACATGATAGCAACGCTGTTCTGCACACTGAAGAACACATGACAGCAACGCTGTTCTGCACACTGAAGAACACATGATAGCAACGCTGTTCTGCACACTGAAGAACACGTGACAGCAAGGCTGTTCCGCACACTGAAGAACACATGACAGCAACGCTGTTCTGCAAACTGAAGAACACATGACAGCAACGCTGTTCTGCACACTGAAGAACAGAGGACAGCAAGGCTGTTCTACACACTGAAGAACACATGACAGCAAGGCTGTTCTGCACACGGAAGAACAGATGACAGTAACGCTGTTCTGCACACTGAAGAACACATGACAGCAACGCTGTTCTGCACACTGAAGAGCAGATGACAGCAAGGCTGTTCTGCAAACTGAAAAACACACGACAGCAAGGCTGTTCTGCACACTGAAGAACACATGACAGCAAGGCTGTTCTGCACACTGAAGAACACATGACAGCAACGCTGTTCTGCACACTGAAGAATACATGACAGCAACGCTATTCTGCACACCGAAGAACAGATGACAGTAACGCTGTTCTACACACTGAAGAACACATGATAGCAACGCTATTCTGGACACTGAAGAACACATGACAGCAGGCCTGTTCTGCACACTGAAGAACAGATGACAGCAACGCTGTTCTGCACACTGAAGAACAGATGACAGCAGGCCTGTTCTGCACACTGAAGAACACATGACAGCAAGGCTGTTCTGCACACTGAAGAACAGATGACAGTAACGCTGTTCTGCACACTGAAGAACACATGACAGCAGGGCTGTTCTACACATTGAAGAAGAGATGACAGTAACGCTGTTCTGCACACGGAAGAACAGATGACAGCAACGCTGTTCTGCACACTGAAGAACATAAGACAGCAAGGCTGTTCTGCACACTGAAGAGCAGATGACAGCAATGCTGTTCTGCAAACGGAAGAACAGATGACAGCAACGCTGTTCTGCACACTGAAGAACACACGACAGCAACGCTGTTCTGCACACTGAAGAACACATGACAGCAACGCTGTTCTGCACACTGAAGAACACATGACAGCAACGCTATTCAGCACACGGAAGAACAGATGACAATAACGCTGTTCTTCACACTGAAGAACACATGACAGCAGGGCTGTTATGCACACTGAAGAACACATGACAGCAACGCTGTTCTGCACACTGAAGAACACATGACAGCAAGGCTGTTCTGCACACTGAAGAACACATGACAGCAACGCTGTTCTGCACACGGAAGAACACATGACAGCAACGCTGTTCTGCAAACTGAAGAACACATGACAGCAAGGCTGTTCTGCACACAGAAGAACACATGACAGCAACGCTGTTCTGCACACTGAAGAGCAGATGACAGTAAGGCTGTTCTGCAAACTGAAGAACACATGACAGCAAGGCTGTTCCGCACACTGAAGAACACATGACAGCTACGCTGTTCTGCACACTGAAGAACACATGACAGCAAGGCTGTTCTGCACACTGAAGAACACATGACAGCAACGCTGTTCTGCACACGGAAGAACACATGACAGCAACGCTGTTCTGCAAACTGAAGAACACATGACAGCAACGCTGTTCTGCACACTGAAGAACACATGATAGCAACGCTGTTCTGCACACTGAAGAACACATGACAGCAAGGCTGTTCCGCACACTGAAGAACACATGACAGCAACGCTGTTCTGCAAACTGAAGAACACATGACAGCAACGCTGTTCTGCACACTGAAGAACAGAGGACAGCAAAGCTGTTCTACACACTGAAGAAAACATGACAGCAAGGCTGTTCTGCACACGGAAGAACAGATGACAGTAACGCTGTTCTGCACACTGAAGAACACATGACAGCAACGCTGTTCTGCACACTGAAGAGCAGATGACAGCAAGGCTGTTCTGCAAACTGAAAAACACACGACAGCAAGGCTGTTCTGCACACTGAAGAACACATGACAGCAAGGCTGTTCTGCACACTGAAGAACACATGACAGCAACGCTGTTCTGCACACTGAAGAATACATGACAGCAACGCTATTCTGCACACCGAAGAACAGATGACAGTAACGCTGTTCTACACACTGAAGAACACATGATAGCAACGCTATTCTGGACACTGAAGAACACATGACAGCAGGCCTGTTCTGCACACTGAAGAACAGATGACAGCAACGCTGTTCTGCACACTGAAGAACACAAGACAGCAAGGCTGTTCTGCACACTGAAGAACAGATGACAGTAACGCTGTTCTGCACACTGAAGAACACATGACAGCAGGGCTGTTCTACACATTGAAGAAGAGATGACAGTAACGCTGTTCTGCACACGGAAGAACAGATGACAGCAACGCTGTTCTGCACACTGAAGAACACAAGTCGGCAAAGCTGTTCAGCACACTGATGAGCAGATGACAGCAAGGCTGTTCTGCAAACGGAAGAACAGATGACAGCAACGCTGTTCTGCACACTGAAGAACACACGACAGCAAGGCTGTTCTGCACACTGAAGAACACATGACAGCAACGCTGTTCTGCACACTGAAGAACACATGACAGCAGGGCTGTTATGCACACTGAAGAACACATGACAGCAAGGCTGTTCTGCACACTGAAGAACACATGACTGCAAGGCTGTTCTGCACACTGAAGAACACATGACAGCAACGCTGTTCTGCACACGGAAGAACACATGACAGCAACGCTGTTCTGCAAACTGAAGAACACATGACAGCAAGGCTGTTCTGCACACAGAAGAACACATGACAGCAACGCTGTTCTGCACACTGAAGAGCAGATGACAGTAAGGCTGTTCTGCAAACTGAAGAACACATGACAGCAAGGCTGTTCCGCACACTGAAGAACACATGACAGCTACGCTGTTCTGCACACTGAAGAACACATGACAGCAAGGCTGTTCTGCACACTGAAGAACACATGACAGCAACGCTGTTCTGCACACGGAAGAACACATGACAGCAACGCTGTTCTGCAAACTGAAGAACACATGACAGCAAGGCTGTTCTGCACACTGAAGACCACATGACAGCAACGCTGTTCTGCAAACTGAAGAACACATGACAGCAACGCTGTTCTGCACACTGAAGAACACATGACAGCAAGGCTGTTCTGCAAACTAAAGAACACATGACAGCAGGGCTGTTCTGCACACTGAAGAACACATGACAGCAGGGTTGTTCTGCAAACTGAAGAACAGATGACAGCAACGCTGTTATGCACAATGAAGAACACATGACAGCAAGGCTGTTCTGCACACTGAAGAACAGATGACAGCAAGGCTGTTCTGCACAATGAAGAACAGATGACAGCAGGGCTGTTCTGCACACTGAAGAACAGATGACAGCAAGGCTGTTCTGCACACTGAAGAACACATGACAGCAAGGCTGTTCTGCACACTGAAGAACAGATGACAGCAACGCTTTTCTGTACACTGAAGATCAGATGACAGCAAGGCTGTTCTGCACACTGAAGAACACATGACAGCAAGGCTGTTCTGCACACTGAAGAACAGATGACAGCAAGGCTGTTCTGCACACTGAAGAACAGATGACAGCAACGCTGTTCTGCACACTGAAGAACACATGACAGCAAGGCTGTTCTGCACACTGAAGAACAGATGACAGCAACGCTGTTCTGCACACTGAAGAAAACATGACAGCAAGGCTGTTCTACACACTGAAGAACAGATGACAGTAACGCTGTTCTGCACAATGAAGAACAGATGACAGTAACGCTGTTCTGCAAACTGAAGAATACATGACAGCAGGGCTGTTCTGCACACTGAAGAACAGATGACAGCAAGGCTGTTCTGCACACTGAAGAACACATGACAGCAGGGCTGTTCTGCACACTGAAGAACACATGACAGCAGGGCTGTTCTGCACACTGAAGAACACATGACAGCAGGGCTGTTATGCACACTGAAGAACACATGACAGCAAGGCTGTTCTGCACACTGAAGAACACATGACAGCAACACTGTTCTGCACACTGAAGAACACATGACAGCAACGCTGTTCTGGACACTGAAGAACACATGACAGCAACGCTGTTCTGCACACTGAAGAACACACGACAGCAACGCTGTTCTGCACACTGAAGAACAGATGACAGCAAGGCTGTTCTGCACACTGAAGAACACATGACAGCAAGGCTGTTCCGCACAATGAAGAACACACGATAGCAAGGCTGTTCTGCACAATGAAGAACACATGACAGCAAGGCTGTTCTGCACAATGAAGAACACATGACAGCAGGGCTGTTCTGCACACTGAAGAACACATGACAGCAAGGCTGTTCTGCACACTGAAGACCACATGACAGCAACGCTGTTCTGCAAACTGAAGAACACATGACAGCAATGCTGTTCTGCACACTGAAGAACACATGACAGCAACTCGGTTCTGCACACTGAAGAACAGATGACAGCAGGGCTGTTCTGCACACTGAAGAACACATGACAGCAGGGTTGTTGTGCAAACTGAAGAACAGATGACAGCAACGCTGTTATGCACACTGAAGAACAGATGACAGCAAGGCTGTTCTGCACACTGAAGAACAGATGACAGCAAGGCTGTTCTGCACACTGAAGAACACATGACAGCAAGGCTGTTCTGCACACTGAAGAACAGATGACAGCAACGCTTTTCTGTACACTGAAGAACAGATGTCAGCAAGGCTGTTCTGCACACTGAAGAACACATGACAGCAAGGCTGTTCTGCACACTGAAGAACAGATGACAGCAAGGCTGTTCTGCACACTGAAGAACAGATGACAGCAACGCTGTTCTGCACACTGAAGAACACATGACAGCAAGGCTGTTCTGCACACTGAAGAACAGATGACAGCAACGCTGTTCTGCACACTGAAGAAAACATGACAGCAAGGCTGTTCTACACACTGAAGAACAGATGACAGTAACGCTGTTCTGCACACTGAAGAACAGATGACAGTAACGCTGATCTTCAAACTGAAGAATACATGACAGCAGGGCTGTTCTGCACACTGAAGAACAGATGACAGCAAGGCTGTTCTGCACACTGAAGAACACATGACAGCAGGGCTGTTATGCACACTGAAGAACACATGACAGCAGGGCTGTTCTGCACACTGAAGAACACATGACAGCAAGGCTGTTCTGCACACTGAAGAACAGATGACAGCAACGCTGTTCTGCACACTGAAGAACACATGACAGCAACACTGTCCTGCACACTGAAGAACACATGACAGCAACGCTGTTCTGGACACTGAAGAACACATGACAGCAACGCTCTTCTGCACACGGAAGAACACATGACAGCAACGCTGTTCTGCACACCGAAGAACAGATGACAGCAAGGCTGTTCTGCACACTGAAGAACAGATGACAGCAAGGCTGTTCCGCACAATTAAGAACACATGACAGCAAGGCTGTTCTGCACAATGAAGAACACATGACAGCAACGCTGTTCTGCACACTGAAGAACAGATGACAGCAAGGCTGTTCTGCACACTGAAGAACAAATGACAGCAAGGCTGTTCTGCACACTGAAGAACACATGACAGCAAGGCTGTTCTGCACACTGAAGAACAGATGACAGCAAGGCTGTTCTGCACACTGAAGAACAGATGACAGCAAGGCTGTTCTGTACACTGAAGAACACATGACAGCAAGGCTGTTCTGCACACTGAAGAACAGATGACAGCAAGGCTGTTCTGCAAACTGAAGAACACATGACAGCAACGCTGTTCTGCACACTGAAGAACAGATGACAGCAAGGCTGTTCTGCACACTGAAGAACAGATGACAGCAACGCTGTTCTGCACACTAAAGAACACATGACAGCAGGGCTGTTCTACACACTGAAGAACACATGACAGCAAGGCTGTTCTGCACAATGAAGAACAGATGACAGCAACGCTGTGCTGCACAGTGAAGAACACATGACAGCAAGGCTGTTCTGCACACTGAAGACCACATGACAGTAAGGCTGTTCTGCACACTGAAGACCACATGACAGCAAGGCTGTTCTACATACTGAAGAACACATGACCGCAAGGCTGTTCTGCACACTGAAGAACAGATGACAGCAACGCTGTTCTGCAAACTGAAGAACACATGACAGCAAGGCTGTTCCGCACACTGAAGAACACAGGACAGCAACGCTGTTCTGCACACTGAAGAACAGATGACAGCAACGCTGTTCCGCACACTGAAGAACACAGGACAGCAACGCTGTTCTGCACACTGAAGAACACAGGACAGCAACGCTGTTCTGCACACTGAAGAACACATGATAGCAACGCTGTTCTGGACACTGAAGAACACATGACAGCAGGGCTGTTCCGCACACTGAAGAACAGATGACAGCAACGCTGTTCTGCACACTGAAGAACACATAACAGCAAGGCTGTTCTGCACACTGACGAACAGATGACAGTAACGCTGTTCTGCACACTGAAGAACAGATGACAGCAAGGCTGTTCTACACATTGAAGAAGAGATGACAGTAACGCTATTCTGCATACGGAAGAACAGATGACAGCAACGCTGTTCTGCACACTGAAGAACACATGACAGCAAGGCTGTTCTGCACACGGAAGAACAGATGACAGTAACGCTGTTCTGCACACTGAAGAACACATGACAGCAACGCTGTTCTGCACACTGAAGAGCAGATGACAGCAAGGCTGTTCTGCAAACTGAAAAACACACGACAGCAAGGCTGTTCTGCACACTGAAGAACACATGACAGCAAGGCTGTTCCGCACAATGAAGAACACACGACAGCAAGGCTGTTCTGCACAATGAAGAACACATGACAGCAAGGCTGTTCTGCACAATGAAGAACACATGACAGCAGGGCTGTTCTGCACACTGAAGAACACATGACAGCAAGGCTGTTCTGCACACTGAAGACCACATGACAGCAACGCTGTTCTGCAAACTGAAGAACACATGACAGCAATGCTGTTCTGCACACTGAAGAACACATGACAGCAACTCGGTTCTGCACACTGAAGAACAGATGACAGCAGGGCTGTTCTGCACACTGAAGAACACATGACAGCAGGGTTGTTGTGCAAACTGAAGAACAGATGACAGCAACGCTGTTATGCACACTGAAGAACAGATGACAGCAAGGCTGTTCTGCACACTGAAGAACAGATGACAGCAAGGCTGTTCTGCACACTGAAGAACACATGACAGCAAGGCTGTTCTGCACACTGAAGAACAGATGACAGCAACGCTTTTCTGTACACTGAAGAACAGATGTCAGCAAGGCTGTTCTGCACACTGAAGAACACATGACAGCAAGGCTGTTCTGCACACTGAAGAACAGATGACAGCAAGGCTGTTCTGCACACTGAAGAACAGATGACAGCAACGCTGTTCTGCACACTGAAGAACACATGACAGCAAGGCTGTTCTGCACACTGAAGAACAGATGACAGCAACGCTGTTCTGCACACTGAAGAAAAAATGACAGCAAGGCTGTTCTACACACTGAAGAACAGATGACAGTAACGCTGTTCTGCACACTGAAGAACAGATGACAGTAACGCTGATCTTCAAACTGAAGAATACATGACAGCTGGGCTGTTCTGCACACTGAAGAACAGATGACAGCAAGGCTGTTCTGCACACTGAAGAACACATGACAGCAGGGCTGTTATGCACACTGAAGAACACATGACAGCAGGGCTGTTCTGCACACTGAAGAACACATGACAGCAAGGCTGTTCTGCACACTGAAGAACAGATGACAGCAAGGCTGTTCTGCACACTGAAGAACACATGACAGCAACACTGTCCTGCACACTGAAGAACACATGACAGCAACGCTGTTCTGCACACTGAAGACCACATGACAGCAACGCTGTTCTGCAAACTGAAGAACACATGACAGCAATGCTGTTCTGCACACTGAAGAACACATGACAGCAACTCGGTTCTGCACACTGAAGAACAGATGACAGCAGGGCTGTTCTGCACACTGAAGAACACATGACAGCAGGGTTGTTGTGCAAACTGAAGAACAGATGACAGCAACGCTGTTATGCACACTGAAGAACAGATGACAGCAAGGCTGTTCTGCACACTGAAGAACAGATGACAGCAAGGCTGTTCTGCACACTGAAGAACACATGACAGCAAGGCTGTTCTGCACACTGAAGAACAGATGACAGCAACGCTTTTCTGTACACTGAAGAACAGATGTCAGCAAGGCTGTTCTGCACACTGAAGAACACATGACAGCAAGGCTGTTCTGCACACTGAAGAACAGATGACAGCAAGGCTGTTCTGCACACTGAAGAACAGATGACAGCAACGCTGTTCTGCACACTGAAGAACACATGACAGCAAGGCTGTTCTGCACACTGAAGTACAGATGACAGCAACGCTGTTCTGCACACTGAAGAAAAAATGACAGCAAGGCTGTTCTACACACTGAAGAACAGATGACAGTAACGCTGTTCTGCACACTGAAGAACAGATGACAGTAACGCTGATCTTCAAACTGAAGAATACATGACAGCTGGGCTGTTCTGCACACTGAAGAACAGATGACAGCAAGGCTGTTCTGCACACTGAAGAACACATGACAGCAGGGCTGTTATGCACACTGAAGAACACATGACAGCAGGGCTGTTCTGCACACTGAAGAACACATGACAGCAAGGCTGTTCTGCACACTGAAGAACAGATGACAGCAACGCTGTTCTGCACACTGAAGAACACATGACAGCAACACTGTCCTGCACACTGAAGAACACATGACAGCAACGCTGTTCTGGACACTGAAGAACACATGACAGCAACGCTCTTCTGCACACGGAAGAACACATGACAGCAACGCTGTTCTGCACACCGAAGAACAGATGACAGCAAGGCTGTTCTGCACACTGAAGAACAGATGACAGCAAGGCTGTTCCGCACAATTAAGAACACATGACAGCAAGGCTGTTCTGCACAATGAAGAACACATGACAGCAACGCTGTTCTGCACACTGAAGAACAGATGACAGCAAGGCTGTTCTGCACACTGAAGAACAAATGACAGCAAGGCTGTTCTGCACACTGAAGAACACATGACAGCAAGGCTGTTCTGCACACTGAAGAACAGATGACAGCAAGGCTGTTCTGCACACTGAAGAACAGATGACAGCAAGGCTGTTCTGTACACTGAAGAACACATGACAGCAAGGCTGTTCTGCACACTGAAGAACAGATGACAGCAAGGCTGTTCTGCAAACTGAAGAACACATGACAGCAACGCTGTTCTGCACACTGAAGAACAGATGACAGCAAGGCTGTTCTGCACACTGAAGAACAGATGACAGCAACGCTGTTCTGCACACTAAAGAACACATGACAGCAGGGCTGTTCTACACACTGAAGAACACATGACAGCAAGGCTGTTCTGCACAATGAAGAACAGATGACAGCAACGCTGTGCTGCACAGTGAAGAACACATGACAGCAAGGCTGTTCTGCACACTGAAGACCACATGACAGTAAGGCTGTTCTGCACACTGAAGACCACATGACAGCAAGGCTGTTCTACATACTGAAGAACACATGACCGCAAGGCTGTTCTGCACACTGAAGAACAGATGACAGCAACGCTGTTCTGCAAACTGAAGAACACATGACAGCAAGGCTGTTCCGCACACTGAAGAACACAGGACAGCAACGCTGTTCTGCACACTGAAGAACAGATGACAGCAACGCTGTTCCGCACACTGAAGAACACAGGACAGCAACGCTGTTCTGCACACTGAAGAACACAGGACAGCAACGCTGTTCTGCACACTGAAGAACACATGATAGCAACGCTGTTCTGGACACTGAAGAACACATGACAGCAGGGCTGTTCCGCACACTGAAGAACAGATGACAGCAACGCTGTTCTGCACACTGAAGAACACATAACAGCAAGGCTGTTCTGCACACTGACGAACAGATGACAGTAACGCTGTTCTGCACACTGAAGAACAGATGACAGCAAGGCTGTTCTACACATTGAAGAAGAGATGACAGTAACGCTATTCTGCATACGGAAGAACAGATGACAGCAACGCTGTTCTGCACACTGAAGAACACATGACAGCAAGGCTGTTCTGCACACGGAAGAACAGATGACAGTAACGCTGTTCTGCACACTGAAGAACACATGACAGCAACGCTGTTCTGCACACTGAAGAGCAGATGACAGCAAGGCTGTTCTGCAAACTGAAAAACACACGACAGCAAGGCTGTTCTGCACACTGAAGAACACATGACAGCAAGGCTGTTCCGCACAATGAAGAACACACGACAGCAAGGCTGTTCTGCACAATGAAGAACACATGACAGCAAGGCTGTTCTGCACAATGAAGAACACATGACAGCAGGGCTGTTCTGCACACTGAAGAACACATGACAGCAAGGCTGTTCTGCACACTGAAGACCACATGACAGCAACGCTGTTCTGCAAACTGAAGAACACATGACAGCAATGCTGTTCTGCACACTGAAGAACACATGACAGCAACTCGGTTCTGCACACTGAAGAACAGATGACAGCAGGGCTGTTCTGCACACTGAAGAACACATGACAGCAGGGTTGTTGTGCAAACTGAAGAACAGATGACAGCAACGCTGTTATGCACACTGAAGAACAGATGACAGCAAGGCTGTTCTGCACACTGAAGAACAGATGACAGCAAGGCTGTTCTGCACACTGAAGAACACATGACAGCAAGGCTGTTCTGCACACTGAAGAACAGATGACAGCAACGCTTTTCTGTACACTGAAGAACAGATGTCAGCAAGGCTGTTCTGCACACTGAAGAACACATGACAGCAAGGCTGTTCTGCACACTGAAGAACAGATGACAGCAAGGCTGTTCTGCACACTGAAGAACAGATGACAGCAACGCTGTTCTGCACACTGAAGAACACATGACAGCAAGGCTGTTCTGCACACTGAAGAACAGATGACAGCAACGCTGTTCTGCACACTGAAGAAAAAATGACAGCAAGGCTGTTCTACACACTGAAGAACAGATGACAGTAACGCTGTTCTGCACACTGAAGAACAGATGACAGTAACGCTGATCTTCAAACTGAAGAATACATGACAGCTGGGCTGTTCTGCACACTGAAGAACAGATGACAGCAAGGCTGTTCTGCACACTGAAGAACACATGACAGCAGGGCTGTTATGCACACTGAAGAACACATGACAGCAGGGCTGTTCTGCACACTGAAGAACACATGACAGCAAGGCTGTTCTGCACACTGAAGAACAGATGACAGCAACGCTGTTCTGCACACTGAAGAACACATGACAGCAACACTGTCCTGCACACTGAAGAACACATGACAGCAACGCTGTTCTGCACACTGAAGACCACATGACAGCAACGCTGTTCTGCAAACTGAAGAACACATGACAGCAATGCTGTTCTGCACACTGAAGAACACATGACAGCAACTCGGTTCTGCACACTGAAGAACAGATGACAGCAGGGCTGTTCTGCACACTGAAGAACACATGACAGCAGGGTTGTTGTGCAAACTGAAGAACAGATGACAGCAACGCTGTTATGCACACTGAAGAACAGATGACAGCAAGGCTGTTCTGCACACTGAAGAACAGATGACAGCAAGGCTGTTCTGCACACTGAAGAACACATGACAGCAAGGCTGTTCTGCACACTGAAGAACAGATGACAGCAACGCTTTTCTGTACACTGAAGAACAGATGTCAGCAAGGCTGTTCTGCACACTGAAGAACACATGACAGCAAGGCTGTTCTGCACACTGAAGAACAGATGACAGCAAGGCTGTTCTGCACACTGAAGAACAGATGACAGCAACGCTGTTCTGCACACTGAAGAACACATGACAGCAAGGCTGTTCTGCACACTGAAGTACAGATGACAGCAACGCTGTTCTGCACACTGAAGAAAAAATGACAGCAAGGCTGTTCTACACACTGAAGAACAGATGACAGTAACGCTGTTCTGCACACTGAAGAACAGATGACAGTAACGCTGATCTTCAAACTGAAGAATACATGACAGCTGGGCTGTTCTGCACACTGAAGAACAGATGACAGCAAGGCTGTTCTGCACACTGAAGAACACATGACAGCAGGGCTGTTATGCACACTGAAGAACACATGACAGCAGGGCTGTTCTGCACACTGAAGAACACATGACAGCAAGGCTGTTCTGCACACTGAAGAACAGATGACAGCAACGCTGTTCTGCACACTGAAGAACACATGACAGCAACACTGTCCTGCACACTGAAGAACACATGACAGCAACGCTGTTCTGGACACTGAAGAACACATGACAGCAACGCTCTTCTGCACACGGAAGAACACATGACAGCAACGCTGTTCTGCACACCGAAGAACAGATGACAGCAAGGCTGTTCTGCACACTGAAGAACAGATGACAGCAAGGCTGTTCCGCACAATTAAGAACACATGACAGCAAGGCTGTTCTGCACAATGAAGAACACATGACAGCAACGCTGTTCTGCACACTGAAGAACAGATGACAGCAAGGCTGTTCTGCACACTGAAGAACAAATGACAGCAAGGCTGTTCTGCACACTGAAGAACACATGACAGCAAGGCTGTTCTGCACACTGAAGAACAGATGACAGCAAGGCTGTTCTGCACACTGAAGAACAGATGACAGCAAGGCTGTTCTGTACACTGAAGAACACATGACAGCAAGGCTGTTCTGCACACTGAAGAACAGATGACAGCAAGGCTGTTCTGCAAACTGAAGAACACATGACAGCAACGCTGTTCTGCACACTGAAGAACAGATGACAGCAAGGCTGTTCTGCACACTGAAGAACAGATGACAGCAACGCTGTTCTGCACACTAAAGAACACATGACAGCAGGGCTGTTCTACACACTGAAGAACACATGACAGCAAGGCTGTTCTGCACACTGAAGACCACATGACAGTAAGGCTGTTCTGCACACTGAAGACCACATGACAGCAAGGCTGTTCTACATACTGAAGAACACATGACCTCAAGGCTGTTCTGCACACTGAAGAACAGATGACAGCAACGCTGTTCTGCAAACTGAAGAACACATGACAGCAAGGCTGTTCCGCACACTGAAGAACACAGGACAGCAACGCTGTTCTGCACACTGAAGAACAGATGACAGCAACGCTGTTCCGCACACTGAAGAACACAGGACAGCAACGCTGTTCTGCACACTGAAGAACACAGGACAGCAACGCTGTTCTGCACACTGAAGAACACATGATAGCAACGCTGTTCTGGACACTGAAGAACACATGACAGCAGGGCTGTTCCGCACACTGAAGAACAGATGACAGCAACGCTGTTCTGCACACTGAAGAACACATAACAGCAAGGCTGTTCTGCACACTGACGAACAGATGACAGTAACGCTGTTCTGCACACTGAAGAACAGATGACAGCAAGGCTGTTCTACACATTGAAGAAGAGATGACAGTAACGCTATTCTGCATACGGAAGAACAGATGACAGCAACGCTGTTCTGCACACTGAAGAACACATGACAGCAAGGCTGTTCTGCACACGGAAGAACAGATGACAGTAACGCTGTTCTGCACACTGAAGAACACATGACAGCAACGCTGTTCTGCACACTGAAGAGCAGATGACAGCAAGGCTGTTCTGCAAACTGAAAAACACACGACAGCAAGGCTGTTCTGCACACTGAAGAACACATGACAGCAAGGCTGTTCCGCACAATGAAGAACACACGACAGCAAGGCTGTTCTGCACAATGAAGAACACATGACAGCAGGGCTGTTCTGCACACTGAAGAACACATGACAGCAAGGCTGTTCTGCACACTGAAGACCACATGACAGCAACGCTGTTCTGCAAACTGAAGAACACATGACAGCAATGCTGTTCTGCACACTGAAGAACACATGACAGCAACTCGGTTCTGCACACTGAAGAACAGATGACAGCAGGGCTGTTCTGCACACTGAAGAACACATGACAGCAGGGTTGTTGTGCAAACTGAAGAACAGATGACAGCAACGCTGTTATGCACACTGAAGAACAGATGACAGCAAGGCTGTTCTGCACACTGAAGAACAGATGACAGCAAGGCTGTTCTGCACACTGAAGAACACATGACAGCAAGGCTGTTCTGCACACTGAAGAACAGATGACAGCAACGCTTTTCTGTACACTGAAGAACAGATGTCAGCAAGGCTGTTCTGCACACTGAAGAACACATGACAGCAAGGCTGTTCTGCACACTGAAGAACAGATGACAGCAAGGCTGTTCTGCACACTGAAGAACAGATGACAGCAACGCTGTTCTGCACACTGAAGAACACATGACAGCAAGGCTGTTCTGCACACTGAAGAACAGATGACAGCAACGCTGTTCTGCACACTGAAGAAAAAATGACAGCAAGGCTGTTCTACACACTGAAGAACAGATGACAGTAACGCTGTTCTGCACACTGAAGAACAGATGACAGTAACGCTGATCTTCAAACTGAAGAATACATGACAGCTGGGCTGTTCTGCACACTGAAGAACAGATGACAGCAAGGCTGTTCTGCACACTGAAGAACACATGACAGCAGGGCTGTTATGCACACTGAAGAACACATGACAGCAGGGCTGTTCTGCACACTGAAGAACACATGACAGCAAGGCTGTTCTGCACACTGAAGAACAGATGACAGCAACGCTGTTCTGCACACTGAAGAACACATGACAGCAACACTGTCCTGCACACTGAAGAACACATGACAGCAACGCTGTTCTGCACACTGAAGACCACATGACAGCAACGCTGTTCTGCAAACTGAAGAACACATGACAGCAATGCTGTTCTGCACACTGAAGAACACATGACAGCAACTCGGTTCTGCACACTGAAGAACAGATGACAGCAGGGCTGTTCTGCACACTGAAGAAGACATGACAGCAGGGTTGTTGTGCAAACTGAAGAACAGATGACAGCAACGCTGTTATGCACACTGAAGAACAGATGACAGCAAGGCTGTTCTGCACACTGAAGAACAGATGACAGCAAGGCTGTTCTGCACACTGAAGAACACATGACAGCAAGGCTGTTCTGCACACTGAAGAACAGATGACAGCAACGCTTTTCTGTACACTGAAGAACAGATGTCAGCAAGGCTGTTCTGCACACTGAAGAACACATGACAGCAAGGCTGTTCTGCACACTGAAGAACAGATGACAGCAAGGCTGTTCTGCACACTGAAGAACAGATGACAGCAACGCTGTTCTGCACACTGAAGAACACATGACAGCAAGGCTGTTCTGCACACTGAAGTACAGATGACAGCAACGCTGTTCTGCACACTGAAGAAAAAATGACAGCAAGGCTGTTCTACACACTGAAGAACAGATGACAGTAACGCTGTTCTGCACACTGAAGAACAGATGACAGTAACGCTGATCTTCAAACTGAAGAATACATGACAGCTGGGCTGTTCTGCACACTGAAGAACAGATGACAGCAAGGCTGTTCTGCACACTGAAGAACACATGACAGCAGGGCTGTTATGCACACTGAAGAACACATGACAGCAACGCTGTTCTGCACACTGAAGAACACATGACAGCAAGGCTGTTCTGCACACTGAAGAACAGATGACAGCAACGCTGTTCTGCACACTGAAGAACACATGACAGCAACACTGTCCTGCACACTGAAGAACACATGACAGCAACGCTGTTCTGGACACTGAAGAACACATGACAGCAACGCTCTTCTGCACACGGAAGAACACATGACAGCAACGCTGTTCTGCACACCGAAGAACAGATGACAGCAAGGCTGTTCTGCACACTGAAGAACAGATGACAGCAAGGCTGTTCCGCACAATTAAGAACACATGACAGCAAGGCTGTTCTGCACAATGAAGAACACATGACAGCAACGCTGTTCTGCACACTGAAGAACAGATGACAGCAAGGCTGTTCTGCACACTGAAGAACAAATGACAGCAAGGCTGTTCTGCACACTGAAGAACACATGACAGCAAGGCTGTTCTGCACACTGAAGAACAGATGACAGCAAGGCTGTTCTGCACACTGAAGAACAGATGACAGCAAGGCTGTTCTGTACACTGAAGAACACATGACAGCAAGGCTGTTCTGCACACTGAAGAACAGATGACAGCAAGGCTGTTCTGCAAACTGAAGAACACATGACAGCAACGCTGTTCTGCACACTGAAGAACAGATGACAGCAAGGCTGTTCTGCACACTGAAGAACAGATGACAGCAACGCTGTTCTGCACACTAAAGAACACATGACAGCAGGGCTGTTCTACACACTGAAGAACACATGACAGCAAGGCTGTTCTGCACAATGAAGAACAGATGACAGCAACGCTGTGCTGCACAGTGAAGAACACATGACAGCAAGGCTGTTCAGCACACTGAAGACCACATGACAGTAAGGCTGTTCTGCACACTGAAGACCACATGACAGCAAGGCTGTTCTACATACTGAAGAACACATGTCCGCAAGGCTGTTCTGCACACTGAAGAACAGATGACAGCAACGCTGTTCTGCAAACTGAAGAACACATGACAGCAAGGCTGTTCCGCACACTGAAGAACACAGGACAGCAACGCTGTTCTGCACACTGAAGAACAGATGACAGCAACGCTGTTCCGCACACTGAAGAACACAGGACAGCAACGCTGTTCTGCACACTGAAGAACACATGATAGCAACGCTGTTCTGGACACTGAAGAACACATGACAGCAGGGCTGTTCCGCAAACTGAAGAACAGATGACAGCAACGCTGTTCTGCACACTGAAGAACACATAACAGCAAGGCTGTTCTGCACACTGACGAACAGATGACAGTAACGCTGTTCTGCACACTGAAGAACAGATGACAGCAAGGCTGTTCTACACATTGAAGAAGAGATGACAGTAACGCTATTCTGCATACGGAAGAACAGATGACAGCAACGCTGTTCTGCACACTGAAGAACACATGACAGCAAGGCTGTTCTGCACACGGAAGAACAGATGACAGTAACGCTGTTCTGCACACTGAAGAACACATGACAGCAACGCTGTTCTGCACACTGAAGAGCAGATGACAGCAAGGCTGTTCTGCAAACTGAAAAACACACGACAGCAAGGCTGTTCTGCACACTGAAGAACACATGACAGCAAGGCTGTTCTGCACACTGAAGAACACATGACAGCAACGCTGTTCTGCACACTGAAGAATACATGACAGCAACGCTATTCTGCACACCGAAGAACAGATGACAGTAACGCTGTTCTACACACTGAAGAACACATGATAGCAACGCTATTCTGGACACTGAAGAACACATGACAGCAGGGCTGTTCTGCACACTGAAGAACAGATGACAGCAACGCTGTTCTGCACACTGAAGAACACATGACAGCAAGGCTGTTCTGCACACTGAAGAACAGATGACAGCAACGCTGTTCTGCACACTGAAGAACAGATGACAGCAAGGCTGCTCTGCACACTGAAGAGCAGATGACAGCAAGGCTGTTCTGCACACTGAAGAGCAGATGACAGCAAGGCTGTTCTGCAAACGGAAGAACAGATGACAGCAACGCTGTTCTGCACACTGAAGAACACACGACAGCAAGGCTGTTCTGCACACTGAAGAACACATGACAGCAACGCTGTTCTGCACACTGAAGAACACATGACAGCAACGCTATACTGCACACCGAAGAACAGATGACAGTAACGCTGTTCTACACAGTGAAGAACACATGACAGCAAGGCTGTTCTGGACACTGAAGAACACAAGACAGCAAGGCTGTTCTGCACACTGAAGAACACATCATAGCAAGACTGTTCCTCACACTGAAGAACACATAACAGCAACGCTGTTCTGCAAACTGAAGAACACATGACAGCAAGGCTGTTCTGCACACGGAAGAACACATGACAGCAGCGCTATTCTGCACACCGACGAACAGATGACAGTAACGCTGTTCTTCACACTGAAGAACACATGACAGCAGGGCTGTTCTGCACACTGAAGAACAGATGACAGCAAGGCTGTTCTGCCCACTGAAGAAAAGATGACAGCAAGTCTGTTCTGCACACTGAAGAACACAGGACAGCAACGCTGTTCTGCACACTGAAGAACACAGGACAGCAACGCTGTTCTGCACACTGAAGAACACATGATAGCAACGCTGTTCTGGACACTGAAGAACACATGACAGCAGGGCTGTTCCGCACACTGAAGAACAGATGACAGCAACGCTGTTCTGCAAACTGAAGAACACATGACAGTAAGGCTGTTCTGCAAACTGAAGAACACATGACAGCAACGCTGTTCTGCACACAGAAGAACACATGACAGCAACGCTGTTCTGCACACTGAAGAACACATGACAGCAGGGCTGTTCTGCAAACTGAAGAAGACATGACAGTAAGGCTGTTCTGCACACTGAAGAACACATGACAGCAACGCTGTTCTGCACACTGAAGAACAGATGACAGTAACGCAGTTCTACAGACTGAAGAACACATGACAGCAAAGCTGTTCTGCACACTGAAGAACACATGACAGCAAGGCTGTTCTGCACACTGAAGAACACATGACAGCAACGCTGTTCTGCACACTGAAGAACACATGATAGCAACGCTGTTCTGCACACTGAAGAACAGATGACAGCAGGGCTGCTATGCACACTGAAGAACACATGACAGCAAGGCTGTTCTGCACACTGAAGAACAGATGACAACAAGGCTGTTCTGCACACTGAAGAACAGATGACAGCAGCGCTGTTCTGCACACTGAAGAACAGATGACAGCAACGCTGTTCTGCACACTGAAGAACACATGATAGCAACGCTGTTCTGGACACTGAAGAACACATGACAGCAAGGCTGTTCTGCACACTGAAGAACAGATGACAGCAACGCTTTTCTGTACACTGAAGAACACATGACAGCAAGGCTGTTCTGCACACTGAAGAACACATGACAGCAACGCTGTTCTGCACACTGAAGAACACATGACAGCAACGCTGTTCTACACACTGAAGAACAGATGACAGCAGGGCTGTTCTGCACACTGAAGAACACATGACTGCAAGGCTGTTCTGCACACTGAAGAACAGATGACAGCAAGGCTGTTCTGCACACTGAAGAACAGATGACAGCAACGCTGTTCTGCACACTGAAGAAAACATGACAGCAAGGTTGTTCTACACACTGAAGAACACCTGACAGCAGGGCTGTTATGCACACTGAAGAACACATGACAGCAGGGCTGTTCTGCACACTGAAGAACACATGACAGCAAGGCTGTTCTGCACACTGAGGAACACACGACAGCAAGGCTGTTCTGCACACTGAAGAACACATGACAGCAACTCGGTTCTGCACACTGAAGAACACATGACAGCAACTCTGTTCTGCACACCGAAGAACAGATGACAGTAACGCTGTTCTACACACTGAAGAACACATGACAGCAAGGCTGTTCTGCAGACTGAAGAACACATGACAGCAAGGCTGTTCTGCACACTGAAGAACAGATGACAGCAACGCTGTTCTGCACACTGAAGAACAGATGACAGCAACGCTGTTCTGCACACTGAAGAACACATGATAGCAACGCTGTTCTGAACACTGAAGAACACATGACAGCAGGGCTGTTCTGCACACTGAAGAACAGATGACAGCAACGCTTTTCTGTACACTGAAGAACACATGACAACAAGGCTGTTCTGCATACTGAAGAACACATGACAGCAACGCTGTTCTGCACACTGAAGAACACATGACAGCAACGCTGTTCTGCACACTGAAGAACAGATGACAGCAGGGCTGTTATGCACACTGAAGAACACATGACAGCAAGGCTGTTCTGCACACTGAAGAACAGATGACAGCAAGGCTGTTCTGCACACTGAAGAACAGATGACAGTAACGCTGTTCTGCACACTGAAGAACACATGACAGCAGGGCTGTTATGCACACTGAAGAACACATGACAGCAGGGCTGCTCTGCACACTGAAGAACACATGACAGCAACGCTATTCTGCACACTGAAGAACACATGACAGCAAGGCTGTTCTGCACACTGAAGAACAGATGACAGTATCGCTGTTCTGCACACTGAAGAACACATGACAGCAACTCTGTTCTGCACACTGAAGAACACATGAAAGTAACGCTGTTCTGCACACTGAATAACACATGACAGCAAGGCTGTTCTGCACACTGAAGAACACATGACAGCAACTCTGTTCTGCACACCAAAGAACAGATAACAGTAACGCTGTTCTACACACTGAAGAACAGATGACAGCAGGGCTGTTCTCCACACTGAAGAACACATGACTGCAAGGCTGTTCTGCACACTGAAGAACAGATGACAGCAAGGCTGTTCTGCACACTGAAGAACAGATGACAGCAACGCTGTTCTGCACACTGAAGAAAACATGACAGCAGGGCTGTTATGCACACTGAAGAACACATGACAGCAGGGCTGTTCTGCACACTGAAGAACACATGACAGCAAGGCTGTTCTGCACACTGAAGAACACATGACAGCAAGGCTGTTCTGCACACTGAGGAACACACGACAGCAAGTCTGTTCTGCACACTGAAGAACAGATGACAGCAACGCTTTTCTGTACACTGAAGAACACATGACAACAAGGCTGTTCCGCATACTGAAGAACACATGACAGCAACGCTGTTCTGCACACTGAAGAACACATGACAGCAACGCTGTTCTGCACACTGAAGAACAGATGACAGCAGGGCTGTTCTGCACACTGAAAAACAGATGACAGCAACGCTGTTCTGCACACTGAAGAACACATGATAGCAACGCTGTTCTGCACACTGAAGAACACATGACAGCAGGGCTGTTATGCACACTGAAGAACACATGACAGCAGGGCTGCTCTGCACACTGAAGAACACATGACAGCAACGCTATTCTGCACACTGAAGAACACATGACAGCAAGGCTGTTCTGCACACTGAAGAACAGATGACAGTATCGCTGTTCTGCACACTGAAGAACACATGAAAGCAACGCTGTTCTGCACACTGAATAACACATGACAGCAAGGCTGTTCTGCACACTGAAGAACACATGACAGCAACTCTGTTCTGCACACCAAAGAACAGATAACAGTAACGCTGTTCTATACACTGAAGAACACATGACAGCAAGGCTGTTCTGCACACTGAAGAACACACGACAGAAAGGCTGTTCTGCACACTGAAGAACACATGACAGCAACTCGGTTCTGCACACTGAAGAACAGATGACAGCAACGCTGTTCTGCACACTGAAGAACACATGACAGCAACGCTGTTCTGCACACTGAAGAACACATGATAGCAACGCTGTTCTGAACACTGAAGAACACATGACAGCAGGGCTGTTCTGCACACTGAAGAACAGATGACAGCAACGCTTTTCTGTACACTGAAGAACACATGACAGCAAGGCTGTTCTGCATACTGAAGAACACATGACAGCAACGCTGTTCTGCACACTGAAGAACACATGACAGCAACGCTGTTCTGCACACTGAAGAACCGATGACAGCAGGGCTGTTATGCACACTGAAGAACACATGACAGCAAGGCTGTTCTGCACACTGAAGAACAGATGACAGCATGGCTGTTCTGCACACTGAAGAACAGATGACAGTAACGCTGTTCTGCACACTGAAGAACACATGACAGCAAGGCTGTTCTGCACACTGAAGAACAGATGACAGCAACGCTGTTCTGCACACTGAAGAAAACATGACAGCAAGGTTGTTCTACACACTGAAGAACAGATGACAGTAACGCTGTTCTGCACACTGAAGAACAGATGACAGTAACGCTGTTCTGCAAACTGAAGAACACATGACAGCAGGGCTGTTCTGCACACTGAAGAAAAGATGACAGCAAGGCTGTTCTGAACACTGAAGAACACATGACAGCAGGGCTGTTATGCACACTGAAGAACACATGACAGCAGGGCTGCTCTGCACACTGAAGAACACATGACAGCAACGCTATTCTGCACACTGAAGAACACATGACAGCAAGGCTGTTCTGCACACTGAAGAACAGATGACAGTATTGCTGTTCTGCAAACTGAAGAACACATGACAGCAACTCTGTTCTGCACACTGAAGAACACATGAAAGCAACGCTGTTCTGCACACTGAATAACACATGACAGCAAGGCTGTTCTGCACACTGAAGAACACATGACAGCAACTCTGTTCTGCACACCAAAGAACAGATAACAGTAACGCTGTTCTATACACTGAAGAACACATGACAGCAAGGCTGTTCTGCACACTGAAGAACACATGACAGCAAGGCTGTTCTGCACACTGAAGAACACATGACAGCAAGGCTGTTCTGCACACCGAAGAACACATGACAGCAAGGCTGTTCTGCACACGGAAGAACACATGACAGCAACGCTGTTCTGCACACTGAAGAACACATGACAGCAACGCTGGTCTGCACACTGAAGAACACATGACAGCAGGGCTGTTCTGCACACTGAAGAACACATGACAGCAACGCTGTTCTGCACACTGAAGAACACATGACAGCAACGCTGTTCTGCACACTGAAGAACACATGACAGCAAGGCTGTTCTGCACACTGAAGAACAGATGACAGCAACGCTGTTCTGCACACTGAAGAAAACATGACAGCAAGGCTGTTCTGCACACTGAAGAACATATGACAGCAACTCTGTTCTGCACACTGAAGAACACATGACAGCAAGGCTGTTCTGCACACTGAAGAACAGATGACAGCAACGCTGTTCTGCACACTGAAGAAAACATGACAGCAAGGCTGTTCTGCACACTGAAGAACACATGACAGCAACGCTGTTCTGCACACCGAAGAACAGATGACAGTAACCCTGTTCTACACAATGAAGAACACAAGACAGCAAGGCTGTTCTGCACACTGAAGAACACATGATAGCAAGGCTGTTCTGCACACTGAAGAACACATGACAGGGCTGTTATGCACACTGAAGAACACATGACAGCAGGGCTGTTCTGCACACTGAAGAACACATGACAGCAAGGCTGTTCTGCACACTGAAGAACACATGACAGCAAGGCTGTTCTGCACACTGAAGAACACATGACAGCAGGGCTGTTCTGCACACTGAAGAACACATGACAGCAGGGCTGTTCTGCAAACTGAAGAACAGATGACAGCAAGGCTGTTATGCACAATGAAGAACACATGACAGCAAGGCTGTTCTGCACACTGAAGAACAGATGACAGCAACGCTGTTCTGCACACTGAAGAACACATGACAGCAACGCTATTCTGCAAACTGAAGAACACATGACAGTAGGGCTGTTCTGCAAACTGAAGAACACATGACAGCAGGGCTGTTCTGCACACTGAAGAACAGATGACAGCAAGGCTGTTCTGCACACTGAAGAACAGATGACAGCAAGGCTGTTCTGCACACTGAAGAACAGATGACAGCAACGCTTTTCTGTACACTGAAGAACACATGACAGCAAGGCTGTTCTGCACACTGAAGAACAGATGACAGCAAGGCTGTTCTGCACACTGAAGAACAGATGACAGCAACGCTGTTCTGCAAACTGAAGAACACATGACAGCAACGCTGTTCCACACATTGAAGAACACATGACAGCAGAGCTGTTATGCACACTGAAGAACACATAACAGCAAGGCTGTTCTGCACACTGAAGAACACATGACAGCAACGCTGTTCTGCACACTGAAGAACACATGACAGCAGGGCTGTTCTGCAAACTGAAGAACACATGACAGCAGGGCTGTTATGCACACTGAAGAACACATGACAGCAAGGCTGTTCTGCACACTGAAGAACAGATGACAGCAACGCTGTTCTGCACACTGAAGAACACATGACAGCAACGCTGTTCTGCACACTGAAGAACACATGACAGCAACGCTGTTCTGCAAACTGAAGAACACATGACAGTAGGGCTGTTCTGCACACTGAAGAACAGATGACAGCAAGGCTGTTCTGCACACTGAAGAACACATGACAGCAGGGCTTTTATGCACACTGAAGAACACATGACAGCAAGGCTGTTCTGCACACTGAAGAACAGATGACAGCAACGCTTTTCTGTACACTGAAGAACACATGACAGCAAGGCTGTTCTGCACACTGAAGAACACATGACAGCAACGCTGTTCTGCACACTGAAGAACACATGACAGCAAGGCTGTTCTGCACACTGAAGAACAGATGACAGCAGGGCTGTTCTGCACACTGAAGAACACATGACAGCAAGGCTGTTCTGCACACTGAAGAACAGATGACAGCAAGGCTGTTCTGCACACTGAAGAACAGATGACAGCAACACTGTTCTGCACACTGAAGAACACATGACAGCAAGGCTGTTCTGCACACTGAAGAACAGATGACAGCAACGCTGTTCTGCACACTGAAGAAAACATGACAGCAAGGTTGTTCTACACACTGAAGAACAGATGACAGTAACGCTGTTCTGCACACTGAAGAACAGATGACAGTAACGCTGTTCTGCAAACTGAAGAACACATGACAGCAGGGCTGTTCTGCACACTGAAGAAAAGATGACAGCAAGGCTGTTCTGCACACTGAAGAACCGATGACAGCAGGGCTGTTATGCACACTGAAGAACACATGACAGCAGGGCTGTTCTGCACACTGAAGAACACATGACAGCAAGGCTGTTCTGCACACTGAAGAACACATGACAGCAAGGCTGTTCTGCACACTGAAGAACACATGACAGCAACTCTGTTCTGCACACTGAAGAACACATGACAGCAAGGCTGTTCTGCACACTGAAGAACACATGACAGCAACTCTGTTCTGCACAGCGAAGAGCAGATGACAGTAACGCTGTTCTACACACTGAAGAACACATGACAGCAACGCTGTTCTGCACACTGAAGAACAGATGACAGCAGGGCTGTTATGCACACTGAAGAACACATGACAGCAAGGCTGTTCTGCACACTGAAGAACAGATGACAGTAACGCTGTTCTGCACACTGAAGAACACATGACAGCAAGGCTGTTCTGGACACTGAAGAACAGATGACAGCAACGCTGTTCTGCACACTGAAGAAAACATGACAGCAAGGTTGTTCTACACACTGAAGAACAGATGACAGTAACGCTGTTCTGCACACTGAAGAACAGATGACAGTAACGCTGTTCTGCAAACTGAAGAACACATGACAGCAGGGCTGTTCTGCACACTGAAGAAAAGATGACAGCAAGTCTGTTCTGCACACTGAAGAACACATGACAGCAGGGCTGTTCTGCACACTGAAGAACACATGACAGCAAGGCTGTTCTGCACACTGAAGAACACATGACAGCAAGGCTGTTCTGCACACTGAAGAACAGATGACAGTATCGCTGTTCTGCACACTGAAGAACACATGACAGCAACTCTGTTCTGCACACTGAAGAAAACATGACAGCAACGCTGTTCTGCACACTGAATAACACATGACAGCAAGGCTGTTCTGCACACTGAAGAACAGATAACAGTAACGCTGTTCTATACACTGAAGAACACATGACAGCAAGGCTGTTCCGCACACCGAAGAACACATGACAGCAAGGCTGTTCTGCACACTGAAGAACACATGACAGCAACGCCGTTCCACACACAGAAGAACACATGACAGCAGGGCTGTTCTGCACACTGAAGAACACATGACAGCAAGGCTGTTCTGCAAACTGAAGAACACATGACAGTAACGCTGTTCCGCACACTGAAGAACAGATGACAGCAACGCTGTTCTGCACACTGAAGAACACTTGAAAGCAGGGCTGTTCTGCACACTGAAGAACAGATGACAGCAAGGTTGTTCTGCACACCGAAGAACACATGACAGCAAGGCTGTTCCACAAACGGAAGAACACATGACAGCAGGGCTGTTATGCACACTGAAGAACACATAACAGCAAGGCTGTTCTGCACACTGAAGAACACATGACAGCAACGCTGTTCTGCACACTGAAGAACACATGACAGCAACGCTGTTCTGCAAACTGAAGAACACATGACAGCAACGCTGTTCCGCACACTGAAGAACACATGACAGCAAGGCTGTTCTGCACACTGAAGAACACATGACAGCAACGCTGTTCTGCACACTGAAGAACAGATGACAGTAACGCTGTTCTGCACACTGAAGAACACATAACAGCAAGGCTGTTCTGCACACTGAAGAACACATGACAGCAACGCTGTTCTGCACAGTGAAGAACACATGACAGCAACGCTGTTCTGCACACTGAAGAACACATAACAGCAACGCTGTTCTGCACACTGAAGAACACATGACAGCAACGCTGTTCTGCACACTGAAGAACAAATGACAGCAAGGCTGTTCTGCACACTGAAGAACACATGACAGCAACGCTGTTCTGCACACCGAAGAACACATGACAGCAAGGCTGCTCTGCACACTGAAGAACACATGACAGCAACGCTGTTCTGCACACTGAAGAACACATGACAGCAACGCTGTTCTGCACACTGAAGAACACATGACAGCAAGGCTGTTCTGCACACGGAAGAACACATGACAGCAAGGCTGTTCTGCACACGGAAGAACACATGACAGCAAGGCTGTTCTGCACACTGAAGAACACATGACAGCAACGCTGTTCTGCACACTGAAGAACACATGACAGCAAGGCTGTTCTGGACACTGAAGAACACATGACAGCAAGGCTGTTCTGCACACTGAAGAACACATGACAGCAACGCTGTTCTGCACACTGAAGAACAGATGACAGCAACGCTGTTCTGCACACTGAAGAACACATGACAGCAAGGCTGTTCTGCACACGGAAGAACACATAACAGCAAGGCTGTTCTGCACACTGAAGAACACATGACAGCAAGGCTGTTCTGCACACGGAAGAACACATGACAGCAACGCTGTTCTGCACACTGAAGAACACATGACAGCAAGGCTGTTCTGCACACGGAAGAACACATGACAGCAAGGCTGTTCTGGACACTGAAGAACACATGACAGCAAGGCTGTTCTGCACACTGAAGAACACATGACAGCAAGGCTGTTCTGCACACTGAAGAACACATGACAGCAAGGCTGTTCTGCACACTGAAGAACACATGACAGCAAGGCTGTTCTGCACACTGAAGAACACATGACAGCAACGCTGTTCTGCACACCGAAGAACACATGACAGCAACGCTGTTCTTTACACTGAAGAACACATCACCGCAACACTGTTCTGCACACTGAAGAACACATTACAGTAACAGTAAAATAAACCACATGAACCACGACATCCTCCTGTTCGTACATGAGAGAGGGTTTGAGGACCCTGTAGCGGTGATGGCACGTAAAGCAGTAATGCTTCAGCTCTGTGTGTGTTACAAGTAAATAAAACAAACAAACAAATAGTTTGACCTACTTCAAATTTAAGGACTCATCTGTATCTCTTCCCAGGAACATCGCTGGGGCAGTCGCCCATAGCAGTGACCAACAGAAAGCATCTACAACAGGGCTGCAGGTGGGCTAGCGTAGCACTCGCTTGGACGTTGCTGTTTCTAGACCACCCTTTGACCTCTGACCCCTTGAACCAGACAGAGTGGCTGACCTTGCTATTGAATGCACAAGAACACGCAGTCCCTCCAGCTTTTTTTCTGGGACATAATTCTACAATAACCACAGCCAACAAACCAGCTCCAGCCCGAGCCGGCCAGCCAGCCAACAGTTAGCCAGGCAGCCAGTCTGCCTCTTCACAGCAGCAGCTTAGTGAGGATCAGTGAGCTGCACGATGTCAGCAACTCTCAGAGACGACACACCCAATGATGCTGAATTACAACCAGTCCCGCCGTATACCTCTTCATTGTGTCAATATATATAAAACACACACACACAAACACACACACCCACTACGTTAATAGCTACCCCCCCCCCAAACACACACACACACACCCTAAACACTCACGTTTTATGAGCTCAAACTTCCAAGTACATACACATTCCCGGCAGGATACACACATCAGTACGAGCAATGTGTCCCCCAATCAGCCCGGCACATGTGGCCTCTCCCAGCCCCCAGAGGAAACAGGTCTGTGGAACAAGTCAGGCTGCCTGACCGAGTTGCCGGGGAGAACACATCTCACAGACACATCAGGTCAGGCCAATCAGAGCCCTCCTCCTCCAAAAAACAGGCTGCTATTGGCTCAGAGGGAACACTGAATAATTGTCAGTACCTGTCAGACGGCAGTCCTTATCTATTGCAGGCTGGCATCACGTGTGATCATCTGTTGCCTAGTCAGTAAATAAGCTAATAACTGGTATTGCCTAGTCAGTAAATAAACTAATAAATGGTGTTGCCTAGTCAGTAAATGAGCTAATATCTGGTGTCGCCTAGTCAGTAAATGAGCTAATAACTAGTGTTGCCTAGTCAGTAAATAAGCTAATAACTGGTGTTGCCTAGTCAGTAGATGAGCTAATACCTGGTGTTGCCTAGTCAGTAAATGAGCTAATAACTGCTGTTGCCAAGTCAGTAAATAAGCTAATAACTGGTGTTGCCTAGTCAGTAAATGAGCTAATAACTGGTGTTGTCTAGTCAGTAAATAAGCTAATAACTGGTGTTGCCTAGTCAGTAAATAAGATAATAACTGGTGTTGCCTAGTCAGTAAATGAGCTAATAACTGGTGTTGCCTAGTCAGTAAATAAGATAATAACTGGTGTTGCCTAGTCAGTAAATAAGATAATAACTGGTGTTGCCTAGTCAGTAAATAAGCTAATAACTGGTGTTGCCTAGTCAGTAAATAAGATAATAACTGGTGTTGCCTAGTCAGTAAATGAGCTAATAACTGGTGTTGCCTAGTCAGTAAATAAGATAATAACTGGTGTTGCCTAGTCAGTAAATAAGATAATAACTGGTGTTGCCTAGTCAGTAAATAAGCTAATAACTGGTGTTGCCTAGTCAGTAAATGAGCTAATAAGTGGTGTTGCCTAGTCAGTAAATGAGCTAATAACTGGTGTTGCCTAGTCAGTAAATGAGCTCATAGCTGGTGTTGCCTAGTTAGTAAATAAGCTAAGAACTGGTGTTGCCTAGTCAGTAAATAAACTAATAACTGGTGTTGCCTAGTCAGTAAATGAGCTAATAACTGGTGTTGCCTAGTCAGTAAATGAGCTGGGATAATGACTGGTGTGAACTCCAGTCTCAAAAAATGAAGTCGCAAGAAAAAATAAAAAAACTTATTCTGAATGACATTCCACAATGTCGCTTGACAACCGACTGGGAAATAAGAAAAATAAACACAAGAATGACAAAACCATTCAGTTGTGTTCCCTCTTATAACATTTGTAAAGGCTTTTATATCTTCTTAAAGGGGTAGGACCCAATATACAGAGCCAAGAAAGTGTTCACATTGAGGCCATGCAACCAAGTGCTAAACACAGGGTCCTTTAAGTGTTGGTATACTTGCAATTTCATGTTTGTCTCAAAATGTCTTTGGCTCCATATTTTTAAGTCCCTGCCTGAATCAGTTAGTTATTCTCAAAGCTCAAAGCAAAACAGCAAAATAAAGACAGAGGAAATTAATTCATCATCCAAACAAGCTGGCTATCTTCATAACACTTAGTACACAAGCAGCCTTCTGTGCAGCACTCTAAAATTAGGGACATATAACGCAGTAAAACACCCTATAAAATTCTGTATGACCCTGTAAGATTGTAGTCCATTGCAGACCTATCTTAAGCCAAGCATCAATTAACCTAAGCCCTAAACCATTAATGTATTCACTGGACTGAAAAGAAACAAAAGACTGTTGTTATCATTGTCATCAGAAGAATCTTACCCATCCCAATGTTACCTCCATTTCTGCTCCACACCCATCACTTCCTC
The DNA here is from genome assembly GCA_022114975.2 of Lampris megalopsis. Taxonomy (NCBI): domain Eukaryota; kingdom Metazoa; phylum Chordata; class Actinopteri; order Lampriformes; family Lampridae; genus Lampris; species Lampris megalopsis. The sequence goes on from JAJHIY020000268.1 coordinate 226,882, forward strand.
TCTTCAAGTCTCTGCTTCCAGACTGAATGGATCTGACCAAAGCAGACAGATAGAAAGCACATTCACCCAGGCTAGGAATGGCAGTGAAAAGGAGATGGTGATGATCCGCCCAAGCTAAATAACAGGCTTGCTAACTCCAGTGGAAAGCCTTGAGCGAGTGGCCCGCGCCATAGGCTCCGGTTTCCACTGAGGCTTGGTGCTCTGAGAGCGGGCCAAACCAAAAACTGCCATGGTCCCTGGTCTGACGATGGAGGAGCATGGAGCACATACACAGACCGACAGATAGACAGACATGCAGAGACTCTTCTCTGAGACACCACAAACCACCTCAGCTTTATATTCAGCACTGGCACTGACTGACCTAAGGACTCGGGCTATAAATAGGTGAAAAAGATGGGTAGATGCATGTAGGCTAGACGGACATATCATCTTAGGCCATAGACCAGTGTTTCTCAACCCAGTCCTCAAGGAACCCCTATCCTGCAGATTTTCATTGTAACCCTGCATAAGTAGCCCTGCTTGTACTTACTCAACCAGTCATCTCATAGCACTTAATTATGCAAGGTGTGTAAACTCAGACATTCATTGCTGATTGGTTGAATAACTACAAACAGGTACCTATTCAGGATTGCAAAAAAAAATCTGCAGGATAGGGGGTCCTTGAGGACTGGGTTGAGAAACACTGCCATAGACCGATAACATGAATGGACAGGGAGAAATATAGCTGAGAAACTTCGCACCAGAAATAAAGCACCTTCCAGTTTTCAGAGCTAGAGCTGAAGCCTCTCCCATCAAACACATTAACTGCACAGGAAGACAAAGATGTGTGCACACACACACACACACACACACACACACACACACACACACACAATTTAATAAAAACAAAACAAACTGTTCTGTCGTGCATTGGAGACGAGACCGTTCCTCTAAAACACACTGCCACTGACAATCAAGGGCATCAGTGTTAGCAAAGCAGCACACAGCTACAATAAGAGTTTCCGCATAAGGTTTTTGTATAACCTTGTGGTAGTAGTCTACCTCAGTTATAATTCACTCAGGGTTTAAAATCTTGCTTTACCTTCTTCATCAGCTCTTCCTCTCCTCCACAAGGCTGAATGTAGCAGTATTTCATCTGTATGTCTACTAGACATAACCCATATATTGGATTAAAGCATACACACAAGGTAGGACTGTTGCTTAAACGCCACCTGTGTGCAAGGAGGAGTCAAGACCATGTACAGTCACATGACTGCATGTACAGTCACATGATTGTGCATGCAGTCATGTGCTGCCCGCCACTAAAGTCAACTAGCCGTCGTGCGTTTATGATATTAATTTCGTTATGAGCAGGATGAGCAGTTGGGATAATGGATGGATGGATGGATGGATGGATGGACATGTTTGAAGCATCAGGAAATGGTTTGAGTTCCAGGGCTGAGAAATAATGTTATACAAAACCGTTATAATGAGCCTTTAAAATATAAATTATACAAGCGCACGCCCGAAGTGAGCCACCTGCTAACGACACGGGCGCAAGCGGAAATGATTCTGAATGTGTCGGAACCGCCAGCGAGGAGACCAGGCGCGTGGAAAGATATTTGACGGAGGGGGGCTGCCACCTAAAACCAAGAGTATTGTGGCGAGCTGGCGTGGAAGACTGAGTCGACATGCAGAGATCTCTCCACAACTCCCGTGCCCCATACGTCCACCACCCCGGAAGTGCTCTTTTATTCACACTGGCCAGAACGGACCAGAACTCTCACCCCCCCCCCCCGAAGTCCCAAGTGGCGACATCAGTCCCAGTCATGGTCCTACAGTTAGATAGTCAGTAAAAAGTCTCCTACTTAGTCTGAGTCGCACCCCCAAAACAACACAAGGATAACCACAACATGAACACCACATCACGAAAACACAATTTTAAATCTAACATTGACAGTCCCATCAGCCATTGCACTCCCCCAGCGCAGAACCGCCACCAGTCAGAGCGACGGCAGTATGACGTCATTGTTTGTAAGGCGCGTGCGTAGCAGATTTAGAATAGTGTTTACTCACTTTATTATCAAAAATTTACATTCCATGTAGACCTGGCCCGCTGTTTAAAATAAAGGTATGTTTTATTTTATCTTTTTTTAAAATTTGTACGTTAGTATAAGTTAGGCATATATCAATCAATAAATCAGATTTTATTTGTATAGCACTTTTCATACAAACAAATGTAACACAAAGTGCTTCACACAATAAAACAATGAAATCAATAAACCCCCCCCCCTACAAAAAATAAATAAATAAAAGTACAGGAAAATTTGAGAAAAATACAAAAGTTTAAAACTGGAGTTAGTAAAATAAATTAAAGTGCCATAGACACTGATTAATTAAAGTAACAACAGAGCAGAATATATAAAAATAGCAAAATATATAAAACACACACACACACACACACACACACTATGAATTTAGCTGTAGGCTTTTTTGAGAAGTAAGGTTTTTAACCTGCTTTTAAATGTGTCCAGTGTGGGGGCCTCTCTCAGGTCCTCAGGCAGGGCCTTCCATCTACTTGGGGTGTAAATAGAAGATGCAGCTTCCCCTGCTCTAGACCTGCACGAGGGATGGTTAAAAGACCACTGCCATTGGACCTGAGAGTTCTTGCTGGTTTATAAGGAATTAACCTGTATTTAATATAGCGTGGTGCAAGGCCATTTAGCGTTTTGTACACAATTAAAAGAATTTTAAAATCAATTCAAGTTTTAACGGGGAGCATATGCAGAGATCTAGGAACAGGTGTAATGTGCTCATACCTTCTAGTTCTGGTGAGAACACGTGCTGCCGCATTTTGAATTAATTGTAGTTGGTGCACAACTGATTTTGGGAGGCCGGTGAATAGTCCATTGCAGTAGCCTAGTCTGAAAAACCTTGAGAAGGACCGCGGTGATCGACGGACCAGAAGATGTCTGAAGAGACATGAAGCCAGTACCACACCTACACCCCCAGTCAGTGATTTCACCTGTTCTGTCTGTGGCAGACATTGTGGATCGCGAATTGGGCTTTACAGCCATAAGAAGACTCACAAGTGACAAGAGGCAGGATTGTCATCATCGGACACGATGGACAACCTAAATAAAGTCTAGTCTACTTGTTATAAAAGCATGGATTAATTTCTCAGTCTGATATTGATAGAAAGCCCCTTAGTTTTGAAATGTTTTAAGATGGTTGAAGGCTGATCTTGTGAGAAGATTGATGTGGCTCTTAAAATTTAGATCACTGTCCATGATTACACCAAGATTTCTAGCTTCACCTTTGCACTCCAGAGACAGAGAGCTGAGATGGGCTACAATTCTCTGTCTCTTGAGTCTTTGCACCAAAAACAAGTATTTCTGTCTTGTCTTTGTTCAGTTGTAAAAAGTTCTCTGACATCCATAGATTAATATCGTCAATACACTGACTTAGGGAACGTATGGGAGCTAGGTCATCAGGAGATAGGGATATGTACAGTTGTGAATCATCTGCATAATTATGGTAATTTATTTTGTGTGTCTGTATAACATGTGCAAGTGGGAGAATATAGAGATTGAATAGTAGTGGTCCAAGAATCGAACCTTGGGGTAGCCCACACATTAGACCCACTTTGTCCAAGGAAAAGTCTCCGATAGACACAAAGAACTGCCTGTCCTGAAGGTATGTTCTAAACCAGCTGAGAACCGGGCCAGAAAGGCCGACCCATTTTTCTAATCTCTCTAGCAAAATGTCATGATCAACAGTGTCGAAAGCAGCACTGAGATCCAGGAGCACAAGAACAGACAATTTATTAGAATCTGTGTTCATATGCAGATCATTCACAACTTTGATAAGTGCGGTTTCTGTGCTATGGTGAGATCGAAAATCTGATTGACAAATGCCTCGAAGGTTGTTCGATAGTAAATAGTTATTAACCTGAGAATAAACTGTTTTTCAAGGGTTTTGCTGAGGGATGGTAAGTTGGAGATGGGCCTGTAGTTGGCAATAACTGTCGCATCAAGATTACTCTTCTTCAGAAGTGGCTTAACGACAGCTGTCTTAAGTGCTGCAGGATATATACCTGCCTGAAGAGAGTAGCTAATAATTTCTAAAACGTCACGTGCTAAGCAATTAAAAACATTTTTACAAAAAATTTGGTAGGCAGAGGATCCCAGCAGCAGGTGGACGACCTGAGCTGCCTAACAATATTGTCTAAACTTTTAAGGTCTAGAGTGTCAAAGTGAGACATGGCGCCAGTGATATTTCTGGAGAAGTGGAGGGTAGGTTCATTACTGGATCTTGAGGCACTAATGTTCTGTCTAATGGCAGTAATTGTGTTATTGAAGAATGTAGCGAAGTGCTCACATTTTTCAGTGGACAGCATCCCTGATGCGTTTGGAGATGGTGGATTAATAAGTTGGTCAATAGTGGGGAAAAGCACTTTACTATTGTTAATATCTTCATTTATGATATATGGAGCATTTTACATGCGCACTAATAAACCGATCATTATCGGATTTATGGAGATACCAGATTATTCTAGTGTCATGTACAGCACTATATGATATTGTAGCGAATTCGGGGGGCAGTCTGGGAGACCGTCGCCACAGCCGGGACGCGAACCCGTGTCTCCCACTCCACAAGGGACAACGTTAACCAGTCGACTAAAGGGTCCGACCCGTTAGACAAGGACCAACGTGTCTACTTATCCATGCACGTTACAATATACGTTATCGGATAAAGACCGTTAGCGGATTATGAAAAATGCGATAAACACACCTAGCTTTTTGATGAATATTCCGTTTTATTCGGCGCACGTATACCGTTAATCTGGTTTATTTCGTTCTTTTATATCTGCACATGTTTAAATATGTAAGAAAGAAAAAAAAATCCGGATGTTGTCAAAACGCGAGTGGATGCAGTTAATCAAACATGACATCCTTCATCAGATCACACAGTTTCACAAATGCACTCCGAGATATTCTGAAATTCTCTCTCCAATCCTGATCTGAGAACTCCTTGAGCACCGCTCTCTCCCACCAGTCCTTACTTCTGACCCGCACCCAGCAAGCAGGAGTTTTAGGTAGGAGTGGAGGAAGATCTGAGAACTCCTTGAGCACCACTCTCTCCCACCAGTCCTTACTTCTGACCCGCACCCAGCAAGCAGGAGTTTTAGGTAGGAGTGGAGGAAGACCTGAGAATTCCTTAAGCACCGCTCTCTCCCACCAGTCCTTACTTCTGACCCGCACCCAGCAAGCAGGAGTTTTAGGTAGGAGTGGAGGAAGACCTGAGAATTCCTTAAGCACCGCTCTCTCCCACCAGTCCTTACTTCTGACCCGCACCCAGCAAGCAGGAGTTTTAGGTAGGAGTGGAGGAAGACCTGAGAATTCCTTAAGCACCACTCTCTCCCACCAGTCCTTACTTCTGACCCGCACCCAGCAAGCAGGAGTTTTAGGTAGGAGTGGAGGAAGACCTGAGAATTCCTTAAGCACCGCTCTCTCCCACCAGTCCTTACTTCTGACCCGCACCCAGCAAGCAGGAGTTTTAGGTAGGAGTGGAGGAAGACCTGAGAATTCCTTAAGCACCACTCTCTCCCACCAGTCCTTACTTCTGACCCGCACCCAGCAAGCAGGAGTTTTAGGTAGGAGTGGAGGAAGACCTGAGAACTCCTTGAGCACCACTCTCTCCCACCAGTCCTTACTTCTGACCCGCACCCAGCAAGCAGGAGTTTTAGGTAGGAGTGGAGGAAGACCTGAGAACTCCTTGAGCACCACTCTCTCCCACCAGTCCTTACCCGAAACATGCACCCAGCAAGCGGGCGTTTTAGGTAGGAGTGGAGGAAGACCTATGCTATGCTGCTTAGACCAATGGCAGATGCTTGTCGTCATTTTCTGCTCATATGCAGAACGCGAAGGAGAGCAGTATCCACACAAGGACAGCCCTGACCGGCGGAGATGCTATGTTAATCAATGCCATGTTGACAGGAAGTTTTGAAAATAACAGTTTTACGTCATGTACTTGGAAAGAAATCCAACTATTGACTGAATCATTTAACCCTGTTTTCTTCGATTATCGCATTACTAAAGTGCATGTAAACACGTCAAATCGGATTATTACCATAACCTGATTATTCTCAGTTATAGGTTTATTGTGGTCATGTAAACATGGGTCTATGGGGTCTATGATGTTACACAGCCACCTGCCACTACTGGGGGGGGGCGTCCCGGGGGGGCGTCCTGCGCTAATGATAAGGGGGTGGGGTGGGATCCCGCGCTAATGATAATGAGCCTTTAAAATATAAATTTTACAAGCGCACGCACAAAGCGTAGTGATTATTATTAATGTATAGTGATTATTACTAATGTATAGTGATTATTATTAATGTATAGTGATTATTATTAACGTATAGTTATAATTACTAATGTATAGTGATTATTACTAACGTATAGTGATTCTGAATGTGTCCATTTAAAAGCCCTCATATGTTTCATACAGGGCTTTTTTCTGCAACTCAGGGACAAATGAAAACTTGGTCGACTGAGACTTCTCATCGGCTAACGTTTGGTCGACTATTAGGGGGGCAGCTTGGTGAATGCAGAGAATACAGGGCTGCCATGATACCCTGAGAAACATCTTAAAGATTTATGGCCATAAAAACAATCATACTGTAGTGATACACAATTGAGGGTAGATTCACCAGGGGCTGCTGCTCCTTTAAGGCAGACGTTCAGAGTGCTGACGTAGGCACTGCTTAGAGTTTCCGGGGTGGAGCCATATTTGCAGCAGCCTAGCGGTTGGTTAGCTGGTTGCCACGACTCGAGAGATTGTGCTGTATCGGTGTCGTTTTGTGTGGCGAGTAAACGGAATGGACTCGACTCGATCTCTCCGTCTCCTCATTCCTGCACTCCCACAATGCCGTATATCTGCTACTTCCAGTAATTCTGATTTCATCAAATGCATTTCAAATGCTCTATACACAAACAGCCAACGTCATCCTCTGTCACCACTTGTTTGTTCCTGTAAGGACGCTATGCTAGTTTCTATGCTAGCAGGTAGGTAGTGCTAAGGTAAAGCTGGTTTGGTTATGCTAGCAGGTAGGTAGTGCTAAGGTAAAGCTGGTTTGGTTATGCTAGCAGGTAGGTAGGGCTAAGGTAAAGCTGGTTGGGTTATGCTAGCAGGTAGGTAGTGCTAAGGTAAAGCTGATTGGGTTATGCTAGCAGGTAGGTAGGGCTAAGGTAAAGCTGGTTTGGTTATGCTAGCAGGTAGGTAGGGCTAAGGTAAAGCTAGTTGGGTTATGCTAGCAGGTAGGTAGTGCTAAGGTAAAGCTGGTTGGGTTATGCTAGCAGGTAGGTAGGGCTAAGGTAAAGCTGGTTTAGTTATGCTAGCAGGTAGGTAGGGCTAAGGTAAAACTGGTTTGGTTATGCTAGCAGGTAGGTAGTGCTAAGGTAAAGCTGGTTTGGTTATGCTAGCAGGTAGGTAGGGCTAAAGTAAAGCTGGTTTGGTTATGCTAGCAGGTAGGTAGTGCTAAGGTAAAGCTGGTTTGGTTATGGTAGCAGGTAGATAGGGCTATGGTAAAGCTGGTTTGGTTATGCTAGCAGGTAGGTAGGGCTAAGGTAAAGCTGGTTTGGTTATGCTAGCAGGTAGGTAGTGCTAAGGTAAAGCTAGTTTGGTTATGCTAGCAGGTAGATAGGGCTAAGGTAAAGCTGGTTTGGTGAGCGAGCCTAGGCAGCAAGACTTTTGTACAAGGTCGATGTCAAGTAAGCGCCTTACCTTGTATCTGTGGGATGTATGGAGCCAGCAACTTGCTTCTTTTCTTCTCATAGCCCTTCTGAGTGATGTCCCCTGAAAAGAGAGAAAGAGAGAGAGAGAGAGAGAGAGAGAGAGAGATGAGTCATTAGCTGATGGAACGTGTGTGTGTGTGTGTGTGTGTGTGTGTGTGTGTGTGTGTGTGTGTGTGTGTGTGTGTGTGTGCGCGCGCGCGCCTCAGCATCACACTGCCAAGCCTGATACACTGGCACCACAGGGTACCAGGGCAGGGTGGGGGCAGCAGACAACCAGCTCTTAGCCGCTACATCACACAGGAACTGTAATGATGCACACACATACACACACACACACACACACACACACACACACATATACAAGCATGCCAGCAAGAAATTATGTTGTGAGACATCACACACATACCTACCTACACACAAAGACACAAAAACGTACGTGCATAAAAAGCCCACTTGACAAAAATGATATTGCGGTGAACTGCGACTGAATACTTCAATGATAAAATCAGATGAGATGGGGCATTTAAAAGCTCATTTGTCTGGTGTGCCTGGAACATTTCAACTCTCCAGCCCTACCACAAGACAAAATACTGCTGACATCAGCCCTAACTCCATCTGTCTCACTTGTCTCTGCACACATAATTAAAAGGCTGCATAAAAAACAAGGGCCACATACATGTTATTTCATAGTCGTCCACCTCAGTGAATACCAATGAAATTAGGGCATGCAGCATCAAAAAAACCCTGATCAACAACAATGAAGGAAATGAGATGAAGAAAGTGACAAAAGAGTGAACGAGCAAGCGGGTAGACAGGCAGACACATAAAGACCAGTCCACCATATGAAACAGACAAGACGAGCGAGCCCTCTGGCTGCTCAGTGTTAAAAAGTTGTGTTGATCACGATGAGCCAGGGAGATGCATTGCTTAACCTTGCACAGTCACTGCAATTAGTTCCTGTCTCTCCCAAACAAAGCTGTGACATCATGACGCCACCTAAAAGCACAAGGTTTAAAAACAAACACGCGGGACCTGCTCAAAAATTAATCACAGAAGTAGGTCACAGAGTCAGCCAGATTGCTTTGGCCGATTGTGGACGGCTTTAGGGTTGTGAGATGCCTCGACGTCTCTCTGGCTATCACATCCCGCCACTGTGGGCCATGCTGAGACTGCAGGGGTGGAGGCTCTCTCCACCACAGACAAAAGACATATTGATTCACCCAGAGAGGGCTGACTGACAACACCAAAGCCATGCATGTCTATGTCACACACAAAACATGAGTACATACATGCTTTCACACAACCAGGAAAACACACACACACGCACACACACACACACACACACACACACACACACACACACACACACACACACACACACACACACACACACACACACACACACACTGTCCAGCAAGCCGTGGCACATCCCTGCACCCTTGACCCCCGTTTCAACATTTCTAAAAATGAAAAAAAAAAAGGCAGTTGACATTAACGCTTGGGGAGAAGGGAAAGGTTGCTCGTAAAAATGTGTCTCTCAAAGAGCCAGTCTCCAAAGAGTGTCAGTCAAACAGCCTCTTGACTTGACATCGCCAGTGCTTTGCCAGGAAACTGGAGAAGCTCAGACTGGTCAACGCAGCATCTCAGCAGTGAGATTTTCCACTCAATATTTATGAGTCTCCAAAGGAAAAACATAAAATAAAGGAATGCACCATGTTGCTCATATTGATCTCAATAGACTCTCTGTGGGAGTGGGAAAGAGCAGGGGTCAAAGAAGTTACTAACAACATTTTTTAAAAAATCAATTAAATTCCCTCCTGTGCTGCCCCTCATCTTTCCCTGCACCGTGTCGGCTTTGGCCTGTTTCAACCTATGACATTGTTGGTTTGCACTTTCCCAAAGTTTTATCTATCCAACCTTTATCTATCTATGAAACCTTTATCCAACCTTTATCTATCCAACCTTTATCTATCTGTGAAACCTTTATCCAACCTTTATCTATCCAACGTTTATCTATCTATGAAACCTTTATCTAGCAAACCTTTATCTATCTAACCTTTATCTATCTGTGAAACCTTTATCCAACCTTTATCTATCCAACCTTTATCTATCTATGAAACCTTTATCGATCCAACCTTTATCTATCTATGAAACCTTTATCCAACCTTTATCTATCCAACTTTTATCTACCTAGAAAACCTTTATCTATCCAACCTTTAGCTACCTAGCAAACCTTTATCTATCCAACCTTTATCTATCTATGAAACCTTTATCCAACCTTTATCTATCCAACCTTTATCTATCTATGAAATCTTCATCTATCCAACGTTTATCTACCCAGGAAACCTTTATCTAGCAAACCTTTATCTATCCAAACTTTATCTATCTAAGAAATCTTTATCCAACCTTTATCTATCCAACCTTTATCTACCTAGCAAACCATTATCTAGCAAACCTTTATCTATCCAACATTTATCTATCTATGAAACACTTATCGAACCTTTATCTATCCAATCTTTATCTAAATAGAAAATCTTTATCTGTCCAACCTTTATCTACCTAGCAAACCTTTATCTATCCAATCTTTATCTACCTGGCAAACCCTTATCTTGCAAACCTTTATTTATCCAACCTTTATCTATCTATGAAACCTTTATCCAACCTTTATCTATGAAACCTTTATCTATCTATGAAACCTTTATCTATCTATGAAACCTTTATCTATCCAACCTTTATCTACCTAGCAAACCTTTATCTATCTATGAAACCTTTATCTATCCAACCTTTATATATCGTTGAAACCTTCATCTATCCAACCTTTATCTATCTATGAAACCTTTATCCAACCTTTATCTACCTAGCAAACCTTTATCTATCTATGAAACCTTTATCCAACCTTTATCTATGAAATCTTTATCTAGCCAACCTTTATCTATCAAACTTTTATCTAGCTATCAAACCTTTATCTATCAAAATTTTATCCATCAAACTTTTATCTATCAAACCTTTATCCATCAAAATTTTATCTATCTCTCAAACCTTTATCTATCAAACCTTTATCTATCTATCTATCTATCTATCTATCTATCTATCTATCTATCTATCTATCTATCTATCTATCTATCTATCTATCTATCTATCTATCTATCCAACCTTTATCTATCAAACTTTTATGTATCTCTCAAACTTTTATCTATCCAACCTTTATATATCGTTGAAACCTTCATCTATCCAACCTTTATCTATCTATGAAACCTTTATCTATCCAACCTTTATCTACCTAGCAAACCTTTATCTATCTATGAAACCTTTATCCAACCTTTATCTATGATATCTTTATCTAGCCAACCTTTATCTATCAAACCTTTATCTATCTCTAAAACCTTTATCTATCCAACCTTTATCTATCAAACCTTTATCTATCTGTCAAACCTTTGTCTATCTATCAAACCTTTATCTATCAAACCTTTACCTATCAAAGCTTTATCTAGCTATCAAACCTTTATCTATCAAACCCTTTATCTGTCAAATGTTTATTTATCTATCAAACCTTCATCTATCCTTTAAACCTTTATCTATCAAGCCTTTAACTATCAAACCTTTATCTATCTATCAAACCTTTATCTATCAAACCCTTTATCTGTCAAACCTTTATCTATCAAACCTTTATCTATCTATCAAACCTATAACAAACCTTTATCTATCAAACCCTTTATCTGTCAAACGTTTATCTATCTATCTATCTATCTATCAAACCTTCATCTATCCATCAAACCTTTATCTATCAAACCTTTGTCTATCTATCAAACCTTTAACTATCAAACTTTTATCTGTCAAACCTTTATCAAAGCTTTATCAATCTCTCAAACCTTTATCTATCTATCAAACCTTTATCTAGCAAATCTTTATCTATCAAACCCTTTATCTGTCAAACCTTTATCTATCTATCAAACCTTCCTTTATCTATCTATCAAACCTTTATCAAACCTTTGTCTGTCAAAGCTTTATCTATCAAACCTTTATTTACCAAACCTTTATCTTTCAAAACTTTATCCATCAAACCATTATCTATTCATTCATCATCAGTCACTTCTCTGGGGTGGGGTCGCGGTGGCAGCAAGCTAAGTAGGGCATTCCAGACGTATCTCTCCCCAGCAACACCCTCCACCTTCTCCTGGGGGATCCCAAGGTGTTCCCAGGCCAGATTGGAAATTAGTCCCTCCAGTGAGTTCTGGGTCTACCCCGGGGTCTCCTCCAAACTGGCTGTGCCTGGTAAACCTCCAAAGGAAGGCGCCCAGGAGGCATCCTAATCAAATGCCTGAACCACCTCAACTGGCTCCTTTCGACGCGAAGGAGCAGCGGCTCTACTCCGAGCTCTCTCCAGATGTCCAAGCTCCTCACCCTATCTCTAAGACTGAGCCCGGACACCCTATGGAGGAAACTAATTTCAGCTACTTGTATCCGCGATCTCACCCTTTCGGTCACTAACCAAAGCTCATGACCATAGGTGAGGGTTGGAACAAAGATTGACTGGTAAATTGAGAGCTTTGCCTTCCGGCTCAGCTCCTTCTTCACCACAACGGTTCAGTACAATGTCCACATTACTGCTGATGCTGCACCAACCCGCCTGTCAATCTTCCCCTCCATCCTACCCTCACTTGTGAACAAGACCCCGAGATACTTGGACTCCTTCACTTGAGGCAACAACTCATCTCCAACCAGGAGGGAGCAATCCACCATTTTCCGGGAGAACCATGGCCTCAGACTTGGAGGTGCTGACTCTCATCCCAGCCATTTCACACTCAGCTGCATACCACCCCAGTGCACACTGGAGGTCGCGTTCTGATGAAGCCAACAAAACCACATCATCTGTGAAGAGCAGAGATGCAATTCTGCAGTTCCCAAAATGGACACACTCCTCACCTTGGATGCTCCTTGAGATCCTGTCCATAAATATCACAAACAGTATCTAACAAACCTTTGTCAAACCTTTATCTTTCAAACCTTTATCAAACCTTTATCTATCTATCAAACCTTTATCTATCAAACCTTTATCAAATCTTTATCGATCTATCAAACCTTTATCTATCAAACCTTTATCAAACCTTTATCTATCTATCAAACCTTTATCTATCAAACCTTTATCTATCAAACCTTTATCTACCAAACCTTTATCTATCAAACCTTTATCTATCAACCCTTTATCTATCAACCCTTAATCTATCAAACCTTTATCTATCAAACCTTTATCTATCAAACCTTTAACTACCAAACCTTTATCTATCAAACCTTTATCTATAAAACCTTTAACTACCAAACCTTTATCTATCAAACCTTTATCTATCAACCCTTTATCTATCAACCCTTAATCTATCAAACCTTTATCTATCAAACCTTTAACAATCAAACCTTTAACCATCAAACCGTTTTCTATCAAACAAACAGAGTTGGCTGTGCATACATGCTTCTCTTCAGCAATGCCTTGGCTCCACATAAATAAAATCATATAATCTGTACACAGGCAGCACAGTGGTGCAGTGGTTAGCGTGGTCGCCTCACAGCAAGAAGATCCTGGGTTCGAGCCCTGGGGAAGTCCAAACTTAGGGGCCATCCCGGGTCATACTCTGTGTGGAGTTTGCATGTTCTCCCCGTGTCTGCATGGGTTTCCTCCGGGGGCTCCAGTTTCCTCCCACAGTCCAAAGACATGGAGGTCAGGTGAATCGGCCGTACTAAATTGTCCCTTGGTGTGAATGTGTGTGTGTATATGTTGCACCTGGATGGTCTGGTGACCTGTCCAGGGTGCCTCCCCACCTGCTGCCCAATGAGTGCTGGGATAGGCTTCAGCATCCCCGCCACCCTGAGAGCAGGATAAGCAGTTTGGATAATGGATGGATGGATCTGTATACAGTACACAGGCTCATTTGTTGAATAGTTTTCATTTGCCAGCTGTGTAGTTAATCTTCTGATTCGTTACGTATTATTAATAAGTTTGGTGTTTTTTTTAGTAACACATTGATGTATTGTTCCTGTTGCTGTGTCCCTAGATGAGGACTGAGCCAGTCTTCTTGATGACAGAGTGTGTTGTGGTGTGAAAGCAGGTGCTGTTGGTCACACTGGTCACAACACTGACCACTGGTTCTGAGTCACCAGTGACCACTGAATGGCTGCAGTGTTGAGTGTTGAGGGAGGTGATGGAGCTTAACTAACAATACAGCACTGTCTGCTGGCCCAGCCTGCTGACCCGACACCGATTCCGTCTGCAGATGGTGGCGCTGTGCGTGTCTTCACATGACTGTGTGTCGGTCTGTCTGTATTCCCATATCAGCACAGGTAAGTACAGCACATATCGAGTACTCTCTGTATTCCCATATCAGCACAGGTAAGTACAGCACATATCGAGTACTCTCTGTATTCCCATGTCAGCACAGGTAAGTACAGCACATATCGAGTACTCTCTGTATTCCCATGTCAGCACAGGTAAGTACAGCACGTATGTAGTACTCTCTGTATTCCCATGTCAGCACATCTAAGTACAGCACGTATCTAGTACTCTCTGTATTCCCATGTCAGTACAGGTAAGTACATCATGTATCTAGTACTCTCTGTATTCCCATGTCAGCACAGGTAAGTACAGCACATATCGAGTACTCTCTGTATTCCCATGTCAGCACAGGTAAGTACATCATGTATCTAGTACTCTCTGTATTCCCATGTCAGCACAGGTAAGTACAGCACATATCGAGTACTCTCTGTATTCCCATGTCAGCACAGGTAAGTACAGCACGTATGTAGTACTCTCTGTATTCCCATGTCAGCACATCTAAGTACAGCACGTATCTAGTACTCTCTGTATTCCCATGTCAGCACAGGTAAGTACAGCACGTATGTAGTACTCTCTGTATTCCCATGTCAGCACATCTAAGTACAGCACGTATCTAGTACTCTCTGTATTCCCATGTCAGTACAGGTAAGTACATCATGTATCTAGTACTCTCTGTATTCCCATGTCAGCACAGGTAAGTACAGCACATATCGAGTACTCTCTGTATTCCCATGTCAGCACAGGTAAGTACAGCACGTATGTAGTACTCTCTGTATTCCCATGTCAGCACATCTAAGTACAGCACGTATCTAGTACTCTGTGTATTCCCATGTAAGCACAGGTAAGTACAGCACATATCGAGTACTCTCTGTATTCCCATGTCAGCACAGGTAAGTACATCATGTATGTAGTACTCTCTGTATTCCCATGTCAGCACAGGTAAGTAAATCATGTATGTAATACTCTCTGTATTCCCATGTCAGTACAGGTAAGTACATCATGTATGCCGTACTCTCTGTATTCCCATGTCAGTACAGGTAAGTACATCATGTATGCCGTACTCTCTGTATTCCCATGTCAGCACAGGTAAGTACAGCACATATCGAGTACTCTCTGTATTCCCATATCTGCACAGGTAAGTAAATCATGTATGTAGTACTCTCTGTATTCCCATGTCAGTACAGGTAAGTACATCATGTATGTAGTACTCTCTGTATTCCCATATCTGCACAGGTAAGTAAATAATGTATGTAATACTCTCTGTATTCCCATGTCAGTACAGGTAAGTACAGCACGTATCTAGTACTCTCTGTATTCCCATGTCAGTACAGGTAAGTACATCATGTATGTAGTACTCTCTGTATTCCCATGTCAGCACAGGTAAGTACAGCACGTATCTAGTACTCTCTGTATTCCCATGTCAGCACAGGTAAGTACAGCACGTATCTAGTACTCTCTGTATTCCCATGTCAGTACAGGTAAGTACATCATGTATGTAGTACTCTCTGTATTCCCATGTCAG
>JAJHIY020000268.1:245000-252500 GCA_022114975.2 Lampris megalopsis
GAGCTGCAAAGAGGAGGCCCTGCTTTCTCCCGGTGCGTGAGCTGCAAAGAGGAGGCCCTGCTTTCTCCCCGTGCGTGAGCTGCAAAGAGGAGGCCCTGCTTTCTCCCGGTGCGTGAGCTGCAAAGAGGAGGCCTCTGAACGGGTCACCTGGGAGAGTCAGAGGTCAGTATGTGGTCTGCTGCCTGGCGAACAACAGAAGCGAGGAAGAGAGAGAGGGCAGGATAACAAACACAGAAGATGGGGGGGGGGGTGGGGGTGGGGGGGGGGGTGTGTGGGGGGAGGATTGCTGGCAGCCTTGGCGAAATCTCATGGCCCAGATTGGAGTTGGGGGGGGGGCTATTTCCCATCTATCAAGCCATTTCTTATTTCTCATATGCCCAATGCCTCCAGCGTAGGAGGTAAGATGGACATGGAACGAGGATGGCAGGTGTGTGTGTGTGTGTGTGTGTGTGTGTGTGTGTGTGAGGAGGGGAGGATAAGGTAAAAAAGGGAACGGGAAGGCAGAAGGTGGATGAGAGACATGTGGAGGGGTGGGGATGGGTGGTAAAAACAAATGAAACCAAATTCTCCCGCTCATGTGCTGCATGGAGCAAGACAAAGATGGAGACAAGGAGCAGGGGTTGAGACACACACCAATTAAGACACAGAGAGAGGGGTGGGGGGACAGGTGTGGTCCTCCGTCTGCCCTCATAGCCAGAAAACTAGCAGCTGGAGCTTGGCTGGATGACAGTTTATTCTGTCCTCCTGCTCCCTCTTTCCTCAGAACCTCGCTCCTTTGTTCCCCGTGTCCCCCTCCACTCAGACCTCCTCTGTCCGGGGCTCTTCCTTTGTAGCTCATCCCCACGAGGGCTCATTGTTGACACAAACAGTGCTGAGACCTCAATTCGGCTTTTGACCCCAAGAGACCGAGCCCCAAAAGGGCCCTTTCTCTTTGTAATGACCCACGGAGCAGTTCTTTCTGCAGAAAAAGAACAAAAAGAGACCATGCAGCGGGAGGCTGTGTCCTCCAGTCCAGTCTGGATGAGATTACTGTTGCAAAATCATGCTACTTTTCAGAGGACGAGACCCTCTTCCCAGACAGTAACTCTTGTGACACAGACCAGCGGTAGCGAGAAAACCTGATGTCCTCTGCTTTGTCTTATTGACTGACGGGTATGGAGTGGACCAGGCCCATTAGAGATTTACCTTGCATGTCCCTCACATTGCTCTTTCCAGGAGAGGAAAAGGCTATCCGGACACATCAACAGAAAGCACGTTGCTCTACCAACCACAGACAGCACGTTGCTCTACCAACCACAGACAGCACGTTCCTCTACCAACCACAGACAGCACGTTGCTCTACCAATCACAGACAGCACGTTCCTCTACCAACCACAGACAGCACGTTGCTCTACCAACCACAGACAGCACGTTGCTCTACCAACCACAGACAGCACGTTGCTCTACCAATCACAGACAGCACGTTGCTCTACCAACCACAGACAGCACGTTGCTGGACCAACCACAGACAGCACGTTGCTCTACCAACCACAGACAGCACGTTGCTGGACCAACCACAGACAGCACGTTCCTCTATCAACCACAGACAGCACGTTCCTCTACCAACCACAGACAGCACGTTGCTGGACCAACCACAGACAGCACGTTCCTCTACCAACCACAGACAGCACGTTCCTCTACCAACCACAGACAGCACGTTGCTGGACCAACCACAGACAGCACGTTCCTCTACCAACCACAGACAGCACGTTCCTCTACCAACCACAGACAGCACGTTGCTGGACCAACCACAGACAGCACGTTGCTGGACTAGCCACAGACAGCACGTTGCTCTACCAACCACAGACAGCACGTTGCTGGACCAACCACAGACAGCACGTTCCTCTACCAACCACAGACAGCACGTTCCTCTACCAACCACAGACAGCACGTTGCTGGACCAACCACAGACAGCACGTTCCTCTACCAACCACAGACAGCACGTTCCTCTACCAACCACAGACAGCACGTTGCTGGACCAACCACAGACAGCACGTTCCTCTACCAACCACAGACAGCACGTTCCTCTACCAACCACAGACAGCACGTTGCTGGACCAACCACAGACAGCACGTTGCTGGACTAGCCACAGACAGCACGTTGCTCTACCAACCACAGACAGCACGTTCCTCTACCAACCACAGACAGCACGTTGCTGGACCAACCACAGACAGCACGTTGCTGGACTAGCCACAGACAGCACGTTCCTCTACCAACCACAGACAGCACGTTGCTGGACCAACCACAGACAGCACGTTCCTCTACCAACCACAGACAGCACGTTGCTGGACTAGCCACAGACAGCACGTTGCTCTACCAACCACAGACAGCACGTTGCTGGACCAACCACAGACAGCACGTTGCTGGACCAACCACAGACAGCACGTTCCTCTACCAACCACAGACAGCACGTTCCTCTACCAACCACAGACAGCACGTTGCTGGACCAACCACAGACAGCACGTTCCTCTACCAACCACAGACAGCACGTTGCTCTACCAACCACAGACAGCACGTTCCTCTACAAACCACAGACAGCACGTTGCTGGACCAACCACAGACAGCACGTTGCTGGACTAGCCACAGACAGCACGTTGCTCTACCAACCACAGACAGCACGTTCCTCTACCAACCACAGACAGCACGTTGCTCTACCAACCACAGACAGCACGTTCCTCTACCAACCACAGACAGCACGTTGCTGGACCAACCACAGACAGCACGTTCCTCTACCAACCACAGACAGCACGTTGCTGGACTAGCCACAGACAGCACGTTGCTCTACCAACCACAGACAGCACGTTGCTGGACCAACCACAGACAGCACGTTGCTCTACCAACCACAGACAGCACGTTCCTCTACCAACCACAGACAGCACGTTGCTGGACCAACCACAGACAGCACGTTGCTCTACCAACCACAGACAGCACGTTCCTCTACCAACCACAGACAGCACGTTCCTCTACCAACCACAGACAGCACGTTGCTGGACTAGCCACAGACAGCACGTTGCTGGACTAGCCACAGACAGCACGTTGCTCTACCAACGACAGACAGCACGTTGCTGGACCAACCACAGACAGCACGTTGCTGGACCAACCACAGACAGCACGTTGCTCTACCAACCACAGACAGCACGTTCCTCTACCAACCACAGACAGCACGTTGCTGGACCAACCACAGACAGCACGTTGCTCTACCAACCACAGACAGCACGTTCCTCTACCAACCACAGACAGCACGTTGCTCTACCAACCACAGACAGCACGTTGCTCTACCAACCACAGACAGCACGTTGCTGGACCAACCACAGACAGCACGTTGCTCTACCAACCACAGACAGCACGTTGCTGGACCAACCACAGACAGCACGTTGCTGGACCAACCACAGACAGCACGTTGCTGGACCAACCACAGACAGCACGTTGCTCTACCAACCACAGACAGCACGTTGCTCTACCAACCACAGACAGCACGTTCCTCTACCAACCACAGACAGCACGTTCTTTACCAACCACAGACAGCACGTTGCTCTACCAACCACAGACAGCACGTTGCTCTACCAACCACAGACAGCACGTTGCTCTACCAACCACAGACAGCACGTTCCTCTACCAACCACAGACAGCACGTTGCTGGACCAACCACAGACAGCACGTTGCTCTACCAACCACAGACAGCACGTTGCTCTACCAACCACAGACAGCACGTTGCTGGACCAACCACAGACAGCACGTTGCTCTACCAACCACAGACAGCACGTTGCTGGACCAACCACAGACAGCACGTTCCTCTACCAACCACAGACAGCACGTTCCTCTACCAACCACAGACAGCACGTTGCTCTACCAACCACAGACAGCACGTTGCTCTACCAACCACAGACAGCACGTTGCTGGACCAACCACAGACAGCACGTTGCTCTACCAACCACAGACAGCATGTTGCTGGACCAACCACAGACAGCACGTTCCTCTACCAACCACAGACAGCACGTTGCTGGACCAACCACAGACAGCACGTTGCTCTACCAACCGCAGACAGCACGTTCCTCTACCAACCACAGACAGCACGTTGCTGGACCAACCACAGACAGCACGTTGCTGGACTAGCCACAGACAGCACGTTGCTCTACCAACCACAGACAGCACGTTGCTGGACCAACCACAGACAGCACGTTGCTGGACTAGCCACAGACAGCACGTTCCTCTACCAACCACAGACAGCACGTTGCTGGACCAACCACAGACAGCACGTTGCTCTACCAACCACAGACAGCACGTTGCTGGACTAGCCACAGACAGCACGTTGCTCTACCAACCACAGACAGCACGTTGCTGGACCAACCACAGACAGCACGTTGCTGGACCAACCACAGACAGCACGTTGCTCTACCAACCACAGACAGCACGTTGCTCTACCAACCACAGACAGCACGTTCCTCTACAAACCACAGACAGCACGTTGCTGGACCAACCACAGACAGCACGTTGCTGGACTAGCCACAGACAGCACGTTGCTCTACCAACCACAGACAGCACGTTCCTCTACCAACCACAGACAGCACGTTCCTCTACCAACCACAGACAGCACGTTCCTCTACCAACCACAGACAGCACGTTGCTGGACCAACCACAGACAGCACGTTCCTCTACCAACCACAGACAGCACGTTGCTGGACTAGCCACAGACAGCACGTTGCTCTACCAACCACAGACAGCACGTTGCTGGACCAACCACAGACAGCACGTTGCTGGACCAACCACAGACAGCACGTTGCTCTACCAACCACAGACAGCACGTTGCTCTACCAACCACAGACAGCACGTTGCTGGACCAACCACAGACAGCACGTTCCTCTACCAACCACAGACAGCACGTTGCTGGACCAACCACAGACAGCACGTTGCTGGACCAACCACAGACAGCACGTTGCTCTACCAACCACAGACAGCACGTTGCTGGACCAACCACAGACAGCACGTTGCTCTACCAACCACAGACAGCACGTTGCTCTACCAACCACAGACAGCACGTTGCTCTACCAACCACAGACAGCACGTTGCTCGACCAACCACAGACAGCACGTTGCTGGACCAACCACAGACAGCACGTTGCTGGACCAACCACAGACAGCACGTTGCTCTACCAACCACAGACAGCACGTTGCTCTACCAACCACAGACAGCACGTTCCTCTACCAACCACAGACAGCACGTTCTTTACCAACCACAGACAGCACGTTGCTCTACCAACCACAGACAGCACGTTGCTCTACCAACCACAGACAGCACGTTGCTGGACCAACCACAGACAGCACGTTGCTCTACCAACCACAGACAGCACGTTGCTCTACCAACCACAGACAGCACGTTGCTGGACCAACCACAGACAGCACGTTGCTCTACCAACCACAGACAGCACGTTGCTCTACCAACCACAGACAGCACGTTGCTGGACCAACCACAGACAGCACGTTCCTCTACCAACCACAGACAGCACGTTCCTCTACCAACCACAGACAGCACGTTGCTCTACCAACCACAGACAGCACGTTGCTCTACCAACCACAGACAGCACGTTCCTCTACCAACCACAGACAGCACGTTGCTGGACCAACCACAGACAGCATGTTGCTGGACCAACCACAGACAGCACGTTCCTCTACCAACCACAGACAGCACGTTGCTGGACCAACCACAGACAGCACGTTGCTCTACCAACCGCAGACAGCACGTTCCTCTACCAACCACAGACAGCACGTTGCTGGACCAACCACAGACAGCACGTTGCTGGACTAGCCACAGACAGCACGTTGCTCTACCAACCACAGACAGCACGTTGCTGGACCAACCACAGACAGCACGTTGCTGGACTAGCCACAGACAGCACGTTCCTCTACCAACCACAGACAGCACGTTGCTGGACCAACCACAGACAGCACGTTCCTCTACCAACCACAGACAGCACGTTGCTGGACTAGCCACAGACAGCACGTTGCTCTACCAACCACAGACAGCACGTTGCTGGACCAACCACAGACAGCACGTTGCTGGACCAACCACAGACAGCACGTTCCTCTACCAACCACAGACAGCACGTTCCTCTACCAACCACAGACAGCACGTTGCTGGACCAACCACAGACAGCACGTTGCTGGACTAGCCACAGACAGCACGTTGCTCTACCAACCACAGACAGCACGTTGCTGGACCAACAACAGACAGCACGTTGCTGGACCAACCACAGACAGCACGTTCCTCTACCAACCACAGACAGCACGTTGCTGGACCAACCACAGACAGCACGTTCCTCTACCAACCACAGACAGCACGTTGCTGGACTAGCCACAGACAGCACGTTGCTCTACCAACCACAGACAGCACGTTGCTGGACCAACCACAGACAGCACCTTTGCTGGACCAACCACAGACAGCACGTTGCTCTACCAACCACAGACAGCACGTTCCTCTACCAACCACAGACAGCACGTTGCTGGACCAACCACAGACAGCACGTTGCTCTACCAACCACAGACAGCACGTTGCTCTACCAACCACAGACAGCACGTTGCTGGACCAACCACAGACAGCACGTTGCTGGACCAACCACAGACAGCACGTTGCTCCACCAACCACAGACAGCACGTTGCTGGACCAACCACAGACAGCACGTTGCTCTACCAACCACAGACAGCACGTTGCTGGACCAACCACAGACAGCACGTTGCTCTACCAACCACAGACAGCACGTTGCTGGACCAACCACAGACAGCACGTTGCTCTACCAACCGCAGACAGCACGTTCCTCTACCAACCACAGACAGCACGTTGCTGGACCAACCACAGACAGCACGTTGCTGGACTAGCCACAGACAGCACGTTGCTCTACCAACCACAGACAGCACGTTGCTGGACCAACCACAGACAGCACGTTGCTGGACTAGCCACAGACAGCACGTTCCTCTACCAACCACAGACAGCACGTTGCTGGACCAACCACAGACAGCACGTTCCTCTACCAACCACAGACAGCACGTTGCTGGACTAGCCACAGACAGCACGTTGCTCTACCAACCACAGACAGCACGTTGCTGGACCAACCACAGACAGCACGTTGCTGGACCAACCACAGACAGCACGTTCCTCTACCAACCACAGACAGCACGTTCCTCTACCAACCACAGACAGCACGTTGCTGGACAAACCACAGACAGCACGTTGCTGGACTAGCCACAGACAGCACGTTCCTCTACCAACCACAGACAGCACGTTGCTCTACCAACCACAGACAGCACGTTGCTGGACCAACAACAGACAGCACGTTGCTCTACCAACCACAGACAGCACGTTCCTCTACCAACCACAGACAGCACGTTGCTGGACCAACCACAGACAGCACCTTTGCTGGACCAACCACAGACAGCACGTTGCTCTACCAACCACAGACAGCACGTTGCT
>JAJHIY020000268.1:257500-287500 GCA_022114975.2 Lampris megalopsis
CTGCAACATCCTCCAGCATGACCGGTTTGGCGGTGGGTCAGTGATGGTCTGGGGAGGCATATCCTTGGAGGGCCGCACAGACCTCTACGTGCTAGCCAGAGGTACCATGACTGCCATTAGGTACCAGGATGAGATCCTCAGACCCATTGTCAGACCATATGCTGGTGCAGTGGGCCCTGGGTTCCTGCTCCTGCATGACAATGCTCGTCCTCATGTGGCCAGAGTGTGTCAGCAGTTCCTGTATGTCGAGGGCATTGATGCTATGGACTGGCCTGCACGTTCCCCAGACCTGAATCCAATCGAGCACCTCTGGGACATCATGTCTCGTACCATCCGCCAACGCGATGTCGCACCACAGACTGTCCAGGAGTTGACCGATGCCCTGATCCAGGTCTGGGAGGAGATCCCTCAGGAGACCATCCGTCGTCTCATCAGGAGCATGCCCAGACGTTGTAGGGAGTGCATACAGGCACGTGGAGGCCACACACACTACTGAGCCTCATTTTGAATCGTCTTGAAGAATTTCCACAGAAGTTGGATCAGCCTATGTTCTCATTTTCCACTTTGATTTTGAGTATGATTCTGAATCCAGACCTTAATGGGCTAATGATTTTGATTTCCATTGATCATTCTTAGGTTATTTTGCTCTAAACACATTCCTCTGTCTAATAAATAAAGATTTTCTGCTGAAATATTTCATTCATCGAGGTCTATATTGTGTTTAGGTGTTCCCTTTATTTTTTTGAGCAGTGTATCTATCTATCTCTATCTATCTATCTATCTATCTATCTATCTATCTATCTATCTATCTATATATATATATATATATATATATATATATATATATCAACATGGATACAGGGGGAAACGCTTTAATGCATTGCAGTACAGGCCTGTTTGGTGCGTCTCGCACTCATCAGCTGCTAATGTGGTTCAACAAAGAATCATACAGTTTGCGTTGCCCAGTGTCACGCCCCTAATTTCAGTTGGACAGCGACCAATCAGATGGGGAAACATTCAAACTACAACAACCAATGGGGTAGGTACTTATGATGCACAGCAACCAATGGAGGGATAGAAAACATTATAACCAATGGGACTGGGGCTTGTTTTGAAGAGCATTTAGGGGCCAGGGCACTGTTGAAATGGCCTACATTAAAAATATAACAAGGTAACTTACGTGGATTATATATTGGGGTGGTGTTGGGGCACAGTTGGAAGGGCAGGCAGTTAAAATATTAAGACACATTAAAAAAACTAATAAATGTCACATGTGTATCATCTAATGGAGGGGGGGATAATAAAGACGTTTTACTTGTAGTTACAAAGGAGATATGTTTTTCGGTGTCTACAACTGGTGGCCAATTCGTTTATATTATTCAAGGTGGACATATCAGGTCTGCAAATAATAAAATACTTTTCTGCCAAGCACAGGTCACATCTTTTACCCCTAACTGAATATGCACTACTCTTTGCAAGGATTTTCCATGAGACATGAGATTTTCCGTGGGACTAACAGAGGGCCCTTTTAAGTTGAGGTTTAACGCCCATATGAGTAGCTTCAGAAATGAACATGCAAAAAATGCAGCGGCCTTAAGCCGCCATATTTGGTCATTGGTAGACAAGAGTATCAGTCATTCTGTCACACTACAGAGTGAAACAAAAACTACAGACTAACACAAACACTACAGACTGAAACAAACACTATAGACTGAAACAAACACTACAGACTGAAACAAACACTACAGACTGAAACAACCAGTACAGACTGAAACAACCAGTACAGACTGAAACAAACAGTACAGACTAACACAAACACTATAGACTGAAACAAACACTACAGACTGAAACAAACACTACAGACTGAAACAAACACTACAGACTAACACAAACACTATAGACTGAAACAAACACTACAGACTGAAACAACCAGTACAGACTGAAACAACCAGTACAGACTGAAACAAACACTACAGACTGAAACAAACACTACAGAGTGAAAGAAACACTACAGACTGAAACAAACACTATACACTGAAACAACCAGTACAGACTGAAACAAACACTACAGACTGAAACAACCAGTACAGACTGAAACAAACACTACACACTGAAACAAACACTACAGACTGAAACAAACACTACAGACTGAAACAAACACTACAGACTGAAACAAACACTATAGACTGAAACAAACACTACAGAGTGAAGCAAACACTACAGACTGAAACAAACACTACAGACTAACACAAACACTACAGACTGAAACAAACACTACAGACTGAAACAACCAGTAGAGACTAACACAAACACTATAGACTGAAACAAACACTACAGACTGAAACAAACACTACAGACTGAAACAACCAGTACAGACTGAAACAACCAGTACAGACTGAAACAAACACTACACACTGATACAAACACTACACACTGAAACAAACACTACACACTGAAACAAACACTACAGACTGAAACAAACACTACAGAGTGAAAGAAACACTACAGACTGAAACAAACACTATACACTGAAACAACCAGTACAGACTGAAACAAACACTACAGACTGAAACAACCAGTACAGACTGACACAAACACTACACACTGAAACAAACACTACAGACTGAAACAAACACTACACACTGAAACAAACACTACAGACTGAAACAAACACTACACACTGAAACAAACACTACAGACTGAAACAACCAGTACAGACTGAAACAACCACTACACACTGAAACAAACACTACAGACTGAAACAAACACTACACACTGAAACAAACACTACAGACTGAAACAAACACTACAGACAGAAACAACCAGTACAGAGTGAAACAAACACTACAGACTGAAACAAACACTACAGACTGAAACAAACACTACAGACTGAAACAAACACTATAGAGTGAAACAAACACTACAGACTGAAACAACCACTACAGACTGAAACAACCAGTACAGAGTGAAACAAACACTACAGACTGAAACAAACACTACAGACAGAAACAACCAGTACAGACTGAAACAAACACTACAGACTGAAACAAACACTACAGACTGAAACAAACAATACAGAGTGAAAGAAACACTACAGACTGAAACAAACACTACAGACTGAAACAAACACGACAGACTGAAACAAACACTACACACTGAAACAAACACTACAGAGTGAAACAAACACTACAGACTGAAACAAACACTATAGACTGAAACAAACACTATAGACTGAAAAAAAACACTACAGACTGAAACAAACACTACAGACTGAAACAAACACTACAGACTGAAACAAACACTACAGAGTGAAAGAAACACTACAGACTGAAACAAACACTATACACTGAAACAACCAGTACAGACTGAAACAAACACTACACACTGAAACAACCAGTACAGACTGAAACAAACACTACACACTGAAACAAACACTACAGACTGAAAGAAACACTACACACTGAAACAAACACTACAGACTGAAACAAACACTATAGACTGAAACAAACACTACAGAGTGAAACAAACACTACAGACTGAAACAAACACTACAGACTAACACAAACACTACAGACTGAAACAAACACTACAGACTGAAACAACCAGTACAGACTAACACAAACACTATAGACTGAAACAAACACTACAGACTGAAACAAACACTACAGACTGAAACAAACACTACACACTGATACAAACACTACACACTGAAAAAAACACTACACACTGAAACAAACACTACAGACTGAAAGAAACACTACAGACTGAAACAAACACTACACACTGAAACAAACACTACAGACTGAAACAAACACTACAGAGTGAAAGCAACACTACACACTGAAACAAACACTACAGACTGAAACAAACACTACACACTGAAACAAACACTACAGACTGAAACAACCAGTACAGACTGAAACAAACACTACAGACTGAAACAACCAGTACAGACTGAAACAACCACTACACACTGAAACAAACACTACAGACTGAAACAAACACTACAGACTGAAACAAACACCATAGAGTGAAACAAACACTACAGAGTGAAACAACCAGTACAGAGTGAAACAAACACTACAGACTGAAACAAACACTACAGACAGAAACAACCAGTACAGACTGAAACAAACACTACAGACTGAAACAAACACTACAGACTGAAACAAACACTATAGAGTGAAAGAACACTACAGACTGAAACAACCACTACAGACTGAAACAACCAGTACAGAGTGAAACAAACACTACAGACTGAAACAAACACTACAGAGTGAAACAAACACTACAGACTGAAACAAACACTACAGACAGAAACAACCAGTACAGACTGAAACAAACACTACAGACTGAAACAAACAATACAGACTGAAACAAACACTACACACTGAAACAAACACTACAGAGTGAAACAAACACTACAGACTGAAACAAACACTATAGACTGAAACAAACACTACAGAGTGAAACAAACACTACAGACTGAAACAACCAGTACAGACTAACACAAACACTATAGACTGAAACAAACACTACAGACTGAAACAAACACTATACACTGAAACAACCAGTACAGACTGAAACAAACACTACAGACTGAAACAAACACTACAGACTGAAACAAACACTACAGAGTGAAACAAACACTACAGAGTGAAACAGACACTACAGAGTGAAAGAAACACTACAGATTGAAACAAACACTACAGACTGAAACAAACACTACACACTGAAACAAACACTACAGACTGAAACAAACACTACAGAGTGAAAGAAACACTACAGACTGAAACAAACACTACAGAGTGAAACAAACACTACAGACTGAAACAACCAGTACAGACTGAAACAACCACTACACACTGAAACAAACACTACACACTGAAACAAACACTACAGAGTTAAACAAACACTACAGACTGAAACAAACACTACAGACTGAAACAAACACTACACACTGAAACAAACACTACAGACAGAAACAACCAGTACAGACTGAAACAAACACTACAGAGTGAAAGAAACACTACAGACTGAAACAAACACTACAGACTGAAACAAACACTACACACTGAAACAAACACTATAGACTGAAACAAACACTATAGACTGAAACAAACACTACAGAGTGAAACAAACACTACAGACTGAAACAACCAGTACAGTCTAACACAAACACTATAGACTGAAACAAACACTACAGACTGAAACAAACACTATACACTGAAACAACCAGTACAGACTGAAACAAACACTACAGACTGAAAAAACCAGTACAGACTGAAACAACCACTACACACTGAAACAAACACTACACACTGAAACAAACACTACACACTGAAACAAACACTACAGACTGAAACAAACACTACACACTGAAACAAACACTACAGACTGAAACAACCAGTACAGACTGAAAAAAACACTACAGACTGAAACAACCAGTACAGACTAAAACAAACACTATAGACTGAAACAAACACTACACACTGAAACAAACACTACAGACGGAAACAAACACTACACACTGAAACAAACACTACAGACTGAAACAACCAGTACAGACTGAAACAAACACTACAGACTGAAACAACCAGTGCAGACTGAAACAAACACTATAGACTGAAACAAACACTACACACTGAAACAAACACTACACACTGAAACAAACACTATAGACTGAAACAAACACTATACACTGAAACAACCAGTACAGACTGAAACAAACACTACAGACTGAAACAAACACTACACACTGAAACAACCAGTACAGACTGAAACAAACACTACAGAGTGAAACAAACACTACAGACTGAAACAAACACTACAGACTGAAACAAACACTATAGACTGAAACAAACACTACACACTGAAACAAACACTACACACTGAAACAAACCCTACAGAGTTAAACAAACACTACAGACTGAAACAAACACTACACACTGAAACAAACACTACAGACTGAAACAAACACTACAGACTGAAACCAACACTACAGACTGAAACAAACACTATAGACTGAAACAAACACGACAGACTGAAACAAACACTACACACTGAAACAAACACTACACACTGAAACAACCAGTACAGACTGAAACAAACACTACAGACTGAAACAAACACTACAGACTGAAACAAACACTATAGACTGAAACAAACACGACAGACTGAAACAAACACTACACACTGAAACAAACACTACACACTGAAACAAACCCTAAAGAGTTAAACAAACACTACAGACTGAAACAAACACTACACACTGAAACAAACACTACAGACTGAAACAAACACTACAGACTGAAACCAACACTACAGACTGAAACAAACACTATAGACTGAAACAAACACGACAGACTGAAACAAACACTACACACTGAAACAACCAGTACAGACTGAAACAAACACTACACACTGAAACAAACACTACACACTGAAACAAACACTACAGACTGAAACAAACACTACACACTGAAACAAACACTACAGACAGAAACAACCAGTACAGACTGTAACAAACACTACAGACTGAAACAAACACTTCAGACTGAAACAAACACTACAGACTGAAACAAACACTACACACTGAAACAAACACTACAGACTGAAACAAACACTATAGACTGAAACAAACACTATAGACTGAAACAAACACTATAGACTGAAACAAACACTACAGACTAAAACAAACACTATACACTGAAACAACCAGTACAGACTGAAACAAACACTACAGACTGAAACAACCAGTACAGACTGAAACAAACACTACACACTGAAACAAACACTACAGACTGAAACAAACACTACAGACTGAAACAAACACTACACACTGAAACAAACACTACAGACTGAAACAAACACTACACACTGAAACAAACACTACAGACTGAAACAAACACTACACACTGAAACAAACACTACACACTGAAACAAACACTACACACTGAAACAAACACTACAGACTGAAACAAACACTACACACTGAAACAACCAGTACAGACTGAAACAACCACTACACACTGAAACAAACACTACACACTGAAACAAACACTACAGACTGAAACAAACACTATAGACTGAAACAAACAATACACACTGAAACAAACACTACAGAGTGAAACAAACACTACAGACTGAAACAAACACTACAGACTGAAACAACCAGTACAGACTGAAACAAACACTACAGACTGAAACAAACACTATAGACTGAAACAAACACTACACACTGAAACAAACACTACACACTGAAACAACCACTACACACTGAAACAAACACTACACACTGAAACAAACACTACAGACTGAAACAAACACTATAGACTGAAACAAACAATACACACTGAAACAAACACTACAGAGTGAAACAAACACTACAGACTGAAACAAACACTACAGACTGAAACAACCAGTACAGACTGAAACAAACACTACAGACTGAAACAAACACTACAGACTGAAACAAACACTACAGACTGAAACAACCAGTACAGACTGAAACAAACACTACAGACTGAAACAAACACTATAGACTGAAACAAACACTACACACTGAAACAAACACTACACACTGAAACAAACACTACACACTGAAACAACCAGTACAGACTGAAACAAACACTACAGACTGAAACAAACACTACACACTGAAACAAACACTACACACTGAAACAAACACTACAGAGTGAAACAAACACTACACACTGAAACAAACACTACACACTGAAACAAACACTACAGAGTGAAACAAACACTACAGACTGAAACAAACACTACACACTGAAACAAACACTACAGACTGAAACAAACACTACACACTGAAACAAACACTACAGACTGAAACAAACACTACACACTGAAACAAACACTACAGACTGAAACAAACACTATAGACTGAAACAAACACTACACACTGAAACAAACACTACACACTGAAACAAACACTACACACTGAAACAACCAGTACAGACTGAAACAAACACTACAGAGTGAAACAAACACTACACACTGAAACAAACACTACACACTGAAACAAACACTACAGAGTGAAACAAACACTATAGACTGAAACAAACACTACACACTGAAACAAACACTATAGACTGAAACAAACACTATAGACTGAAACAAACACTACAGACTGAAACAAACACTATAGACTGAAACAAACACTACAGACTGAAACAACCACTACACACTGAAACAAACACTACACACTGAAACAAACACTACAGACTGAAACAAACACTATAGACTGAAACAAACACTACAGACTGAAACAAACACTATAGACTGAAACAACCACTACACACTGAAACAAACACTACACACTGAAACAAACACTACACACTGAAACAAACACTATAGACTGAAACAAACACTATAGACTGAAACAAACACTATAGACTGAAACAAACACTACAGACTGAAACAACCACTACACACTGAAACAAACACTACAGACTGAAACAAACACTACAGACTGAAACAAACACTATAGACTGAAACAAACACTATAGACTGAAACAAACACTATAGACTGAAACAAACACTATAGACTGAAACAAACACTACAGACTGAAACAAACACTATAGACTGAAACAAACACTACAGACTGAAACAACCACTACACACTGAAACAAACACTACACACTGAAACAAACACTACAGACTGAACAGTCACTGAATCAGACTGCCAACGTTTTTGCCAAATATTGAAAAATGCAAATCATATGTGCATACTGTGTTAATTGTCAAAAACAACAAAGACACCAGTCTGCATGGTGATTCTTGCAGCTCTTTCATATTAAGCAAAGTGATGGTTGGCATTAAAAGCCTGACAGCTTGCAAGTCAAACTTTTACGAGTCACACGTCGTGTGATGCTTGTTGACGAAACCTGGCGTTAGATTTCATTCAGGTGCAGAGAAACCCCTCAAGGAAAAACCTCCTAAATGAATTTCTGTAATATTTCTCTTTCTGGGATTTGAATCAGATTAAAATGGCAGCAGTTTCAATGCTGTCATCCCATTCATGAACTCCAAACCCTGCTGGAAGGTTATAGGCTTACTGTGAAGACGGCTGGGGGGGCTGATTAACGTCGACAAGAAGGCTGACATCAAGAGCCAGCTGTGAAAATGAGGAGGGCTGGAGCTGAGAGAGGAGGCATTAGCAAATTCAGAGACAAAAAGAGGGATGAGGGTTAAAAAAAGAGAGATTGAGACGGCGTGAGAGAGAGAGAGAGAGAGAGAGAGAGAGAGAGAGAGAGAGAGAGAGAGAGAGAGAGAGAGAGAGAGAGAGAGGATGACAAATAAAGGAGGATATGATTAAAAGGTAATGACTTCCTTCTACTCTTGCCACACACACACACACACACACACACACACAGAGCGATACCGCTGATCCTAAAGTTCTGCGATGCCTCTAAGTCTTCATCCATCAACGGGCCAAATCACACTGTCGCATCACTTTTAATTAAGTAGTGCCAACGAATCAGGACTCTGAACGAACCCTCCATTACTACTGCGCTAATAGCTACCCCTCACACGCACATGCGCACGCACACACACACACACACGGTTTCCCTCCATCCTCCAGGCCCTGTGTGCTTGGTGAAGGAGAGCAGACAGACAGCATGAATAATAAGACACTAGACGCAATGCTGCCTTGAATGGGGGGGGGGGGGTTGCAGCTGTGCACGGTGGGTTGGGGGGGTGGAGAGAAGAGGGGGGCCAGTGATTAACAGTCACAAATACACAGTCATGTGCATACGCGCTCAAACACAAATCAAACACACAAACATCAAACACAAATGTATAAACATCAGTACCTGGACATACATCACACATCAAAGATATTATAAACCTACTGCATTACACGCAAACATGTCACACACCTAATGATGCATGTATACATCCTGGATGACATCAAACATGTTGCACACCTACTGATGCATGTATACATCCTGCATGACATCAAACATGTCGTACACCTAGTGATGCATGTATTCATCCTGCATGACATCAAACATGTCGTACACCTACTGATGCATGTATACATCCTGCATGACATCAAACATGCACACACCTACTGATGCATGTATACATCCTGCATGACATCAAACATGTCGTACACCTAGTGATGCATGTATACATCCTGCATGACATCAAACATGTCGTACACCTAGTGATGCATGTATACATCCTGCATGACATCAAACATGTCGTACACCTAGTGATGCATGTATACATCCTGCATGACATCAAACATGCACACACCTAGTGATGCATGTATACATCCTGCATGACATCAAACATGTCGTACACCTAGTGATGCATGTATACATCCTGCATGACATCAAACATGTCGAACACCTAGTGATGCATGTATACATCCTGCATGACATCAAACATGTCGTACACCTAGTGATGCATGTATACATCCTGCATGACATCAAACATGCACACACCTAGTGATGCATGTATTCATCCTGCATGACATCAAACATGCCATACACCTAGTGATGCATGTATTCATCCTGCATGACATCAAACATGTCGTACACCTAGTGATGCATGTATTCATCCTGCATGACATCAAACATGCCATACACCTAGTGATGCATGTATTCATCCTGCATGACATCAAACATGTCGTACACCTAGTGATGCATGTATACATCCTGCATGACATCAAACATGTCGTACACCTAGTGATGCATGTATACATCCTGCATGACATCAAACATGCACACACCTAGTGATGCATGTATACATCCTGCATGACATCAAACATGCACACACCTAGTGATGCATGTATACATCCTGCATGACATCAAACATGCACACACCTAGTGATGCATGTATACATCCTGCATGACATCAAACATGCACACACCTAGTGATGCATGTATTCATCCTGCATGACATCAAACATGTCGCACAGCTAGTGATGCATGTATACATCCTGCATGACATCAAACATGTCGCACAGCTAGTGATGCATGTATACATCCTGCATGACATCAAACATGCACACACCTAGTGATGCATGTATACATCCTGCATGACATCAAACATGCACACACCTAGTGATGCATGTATACATCCTGCATGACATCAAACATGCACACACCTAGTGATGCATGTATTCATCCTGCATGACATCAAACATGTCATACACCTAGTGATGCATGTATACATCCTGCATGACATCAAACATGTCGTACAGCTAGTGATGCATGTATACATCCTGCATGCATATGACAGCAAATAGCAAAAGCACATGCATTACAAATACAAACACACAAATTCAATATCTCTCTCACACACACACACACACACACACACACACACACACAAACTAATGGACCAACACACAAGATCCCAAAACTTCCTGTGGGAGAAACGAATAGCTGAAGATGAGCTCAAGAACAAACTAAAAGCCCTAGTACTTAAAAAGGTGCTCAACCACAAGTAATAAGACGTCTGCAGGCACACACACACACACACACACACACACACACACACACGCGCGCACGTTTACATGCTGTTATTGCCAGTTAGTGAACATGAGACTACAAGAACCAGATTTGTGAAGCAGAAGTTGAAGCACAGTCAAAGCTAAATGTGTGTGTGTGTGTGTGTGTGTGTGTGTCTGTGTCTGTGAATGTTTTGTCCATTTCAGCATGTGCACATTTGTGTGTATCTGCACATACATGCGGAAGTGGTCATGTCGATGATACACCATAAACAGGCCTCCCTGATTGATAACAGCATATCAGTCCAAGAACACAACACACCTGATCTATGGTGTGATATTGTAGCCCTATTCATCAAGGTTGGTCCAGTTTTTTTTTTTTTAAGTATGAATGTTTACATGGTGTGATATACACCGATCAGCCACAACACTAAAACCACTGACAGGTACGTGAATAACACTGTTTATCTCGTTCCAGTGGCGCCTGTCAAGGGGTGAGATGTATTAGGCAGCAAGTGAACAGTCAGTTGTTGAAGTTGAAGTGTTGGAAGCAGGAAAAACAGGCAAGTGTAAGGATCTGAGCGACTTTGGCAAGGGCCAGATTGTGATGGCTGGATGACTGGGTCAGAGCATCTCCAACACAGCAGGTCTTGTGGGGTGTTCCTGGTATGCAGTGGTCAGTACCTACCAAAAGTGGTCCAAGGAAGGACAAGTGGTGAACCGGCGACAGGGTCATGGGCGCCCAAGACTCACTGATGTGTGTGGGGAGGGAAGGCTAGCTCATCTGGTCCGATCCGACAGAGGAGCTGCTGCAGTAGTACTGTAATTGCTGAAAAAGTGAATGCTGGCTATGACAGAAAGGGGTCAGGACACAGTGCATCACCGCTTGCTGTGTATGGGGCTGTGTTGCTGCAGACCGGTCAGAGTGCCCACGATCACCTCTGTCCACCACTGAAATCACCTACAATGGGCACGTGAGCATCAGGACTGGACCATGGCGCAATGGAAGAAGGCGGCCTGGTCTGATGACTCACATTTTCTTTTACATCATGTGGACAGCCGGGTGTGTGTGTCGTTTACCTGGGGAAGAGATGGCACCAGGATGCACTATGGGAAGAAGGCAAGCCGGTGGAGGCAATGTGACGCTCTGGAAAAGTTCTGCTGGGAGACCTTGGGTCCTGGCATTCATATGGATGTTACTTTGACACGTACCACCTACCTACACGTGGTTGCAGACCACGTACACCCCTTCATGGCAATGGTGTTCCCTGAGGGCAGTGGTCTCTTTCAGCAGGATAATGCACCCTGCCACCCTGCAAAAATTGTTCAGGAATGGTTTGAGGAACGTCACAAATGGTTCAAGTTGTTGTCTTGACCTCCAAGTTCCTCAGATCTCAATCTGATCGAGCATCTGTGGGATGTGCTGGAAAAACAAGTCCGATCAATGGAGGCCCCACCTCACAACTTACAGGACATAAAAAGATCGGCTGCCAACGTCTTGGTGCCAGATACCAGAGGACACCTTCAGAGGTCTTGTGGAGTCCATGCCTCAACAGGTCAGAGCTGTTTTGGCGGCACTAGTGGGACGTACACGATACTAGGCAGGTGGCTTTAATGTTTTGGCTGATCGGTGTGTGTGTGTTTGGGGGGGGGGTTAGGGTATATATACGTGTATGTGAGTGTCTGTGTCTGAAAGGTGTGTGATTTGTACAGCGAGACATCAATGTGACAGGCATGACCAATTTGGGAACCCCATAACTGAGATTCAAAGATACAATGGGATTTAAGAAAATGTTCACAACCAACCACCTCTGCCTATGGACCTCTAACTGCACCGAAAACGACTGGCTATGCTGCGAGTTCTGGACAGAGGTACACAAATCACCTTACACAACCATTTTCTTATCCTTTTCAAACCATAGGTGACATTTCTATACACTTCTATATATTCCTGTATAGAATACTTCTATATACTCTATATACTTCTATATATTCCTGTATAGTAGATAATACTTCTATATTCTATATACTTCTATATATTCCTGTATAGA
Organism: Lampris megalopsis; assembly: GCA_022114975.2. NCBI lineage: Eukaryota > Metazoa > Chordata > Actinopteri > Lampriformes > Lampridae > Lampris > Lampris megalopsis. The sequence continues at coordinate 271,041 of JAJHIY020000268.1, forward strand.
ATACTTCTATATACTCTATATACTTCTATATATTCCTGTATAGTAGAGAATACTTCTATATACTCTATATACTTCTATATATTCCTGTATAGAAGAGAATACTTCTATATACTCTATATACTTCTATATATTCCTGTATAGTAGAGAATACTTCTATATACTCTATATACTTCTATATATTCCTGTAGATAATACTTCTATATTCTATATACTTCTATATATTCCTGTTTAGAATACTTCTATATACTCTATATACTTCTATATATTCCTGTATAGTAGAGAATACTTCTATATACTTCTATATATTCCTGTATAGTACAGAATACTTCTATATACTCTATATACTTCTATATATTCCTGTATAGAAGAGAATACTTATATCCATATACCCCTCTAGTGATGTCCTTACAAAGCCTTTTATGGAGCTGATGAAGACCCTGTGTGCAGCTGCAGTGGCAGATGCTGCAGAGCAAACCGAGCAGGCTGCTGGTGACCAGCGCTCACGCTCAGCACTGGACGACTCATTTTGGACATTTGAGTCTCAGAAAAAGAGTGGTCCATTTTTACGTAGCTAGCAGTTATACCCCATGTATTAGTCATTAAACAAGATACCTTGCAGGCCCTACAGAACACAACAGGTTCAAGTAATTGCAAACCAAGTTCAGCTAAATTGATGCTGAATGTCACTGCATTCGAGGCCTGGGAGTCATACGCTACAACTCACCACTCCATTTTGCCTCAATTTGAAGAGAATCGGAGGTGGAGAACGGCATCCTCTGACGGGAACGCCACTGCTACTGTTCAGATGCTACTGAACACGCTGTGCCAAACATGAGCCGTCTGAGCACACTGTTTTTTTTACATACCTCTGGACATACTTCAGTAGCTGAGCTCTGCAATGCCAATCTGCTGAATAGGACAGCCAAATAACAGTCAAAAGAACAGCATGGTGGCGTCCGGGTGGCGTGGCGGTCTATTCCATAGCCTACCAACACAGGGATCCCGGTTCGAATCCCCGTGTTACCTCCAGCTTGGTCGGGCGTCCCTAAAGACACAATTGGCCGTGTCTGCAGGGGAAAGCCAGATGTGGGTACCAGTCCTGGTCGCTGCACTAGCGCCTCCTCTGGTTGGGGTGCCCGTTTGGCAGGAAGGGGGGGAATAGCGTGATCCTCCCACACGCTACGTCCCCCTGTTGAAACTCCTCACTGTCAGGTGAAAAGAAGCGGCTGGTGACTCCACATGTATGGGAGGAGGCATGTGGTAGTCTGCAGCCCTCCCTGGATCAGCAGAGGGGGTGGAGCAGAGACCGGGACGGCTTGGAAGAGTGGGGTAATTGAATGGGTACAATTGGGGAGAAAAAAAGGGGGAAACCCCCCCCCCAAAAAGAACAGCACAGTGAAATTAGTCTGTTCTGCTGTTGACTGACTCAAAGACTAATATGCATTATTGATTCAAGACCGACACGTTGCTTTTGGTCAAGATTGGCCCCATCACCTTCCTCCAGACACCATGTTGAAGCTACGACAACAGCAGCAAAACATCCCCATGAGCTGCACACTTACCACTCCTGCCCTGCACACTTACCACTCCTGCCCTGCACACTTACACCTCCTGCCCTGCACACTTACCACTCCTGCCCTGCACACTTACACCTCCTGTCCTGCACACTTACACCTCCTGCCCTGCACACTTACACCTCCTGCCCTGCACACTTACACCTCCTGCCCTGCACACTTACCACTCCTGCCCTGCACACTTACACCTCCTGCCCTGCACACTTACACCTCCTGCCCTGCACACTTACCACTCCTGCCCTGCACACTTACACCTCCTGTCCTGCACACTTACACCTCCTGCCCTGCACACTTACACCTCCTGCCCTGCACACTTACACCTCCTGCCCTGCACACTTACACCTCCTGCCCTGCACACTTACCACTCCTGCCCTGCACACTTACCACTCCTGCCCTGCACACTTACACCTCCTGCCCTGCACACTTACCACTCCTGCCCTGCACACTTACACCTCCTGCCCTGGCTCACACCTCCTCTGACAACTGCCACCTGGAACATTTGCAGCAGGTACGCTTTTGTAGATAACCACCGAGCAGCGACTGACAGAGACTCGATGCTGTGTGAGTTGACCCTCACAGGTCTGTGTGAGTTGACCCTCACAGGTCTGTGTGAGTTGACCCTCACAGGTCTGTGTTAGCTGACCCTCACAGGTCTGTGTTAGCTGACCCTCACAGGTCTGTGTTAGCTGACCCTCACAGGTCTGTGTTAGCTGACCCTCACAGGTCTGTGTTAGTTGACCCTCACAGGTCTGTGTTAGCTGACCCTCACAGGTCTGTGTTAGCTGACCCTCACAGGTCTGTGTTAGCTGACCCTCACAGGTCTGTGTTAGCTGACCCTCACAGGTCTGTGTTAGCTGACCCTCACAGGTCTGTGTTAGCTGACCCTCACAGGTCTGTGTTAGTTGACCCTCACAGGTCTGTGTTAGCTGACCCTCACAGGTCTGTGTTAGTTGACCCTCACAGGTCTGTGTTAGTTGACCCTCACAGGTCTGTGTTAGTTGACCCTCACAGGTCTGTGTGAGTTGACCCTCACAGGTCTGTGTGAGTTGACCCTCACAGGTCTGTTGGGTCTGCATCCTTCTCTGGATCTCTTGTCTCAGAGGATGTGGAGAGATTCACTGTGTTCTTCTTTGGTTGGTGATTACCATATGAATGTCACCATGTTCACCAGCTCGACACAGGCATCACCATTAGGCTCCAAGCGAGCACACACACACATACACAACACCTCTACTACTGAGCTGAGGGAGGGGCTGTCTTTTCTATCTATGACACACAAAAAGGCTAAACGTCTACACATGGGCACCGTGGCAATCCAATTAAGGGGTATGAAAGACACACACATACATACAGATAACCTGAGTAGTGTGCAGAAGCCTGGGACTGCAAGCAGAAGCATACTTAGGAGTGTGTATGTGTGTGTGTGTGTGTGTGTGTGTGTGTGTGTGTGTGTGTGTGTGTAAATCCGTGTGTGTTGTAAATTGGGGGCCAGAGATATTGAGAGCAGTTCCACATTTAACAAGCCATGCGATGAGGCGTTTTGTTCTTTCAGAGAAATCTACAACCACTGTCTTGGAGGACAGCCCAGCATCAGTGTTTCACTATCCATACATCCATCCTTATATACATACTTATATGTCTGTGTGTGTGTGTGTGTGTGTGTGTGTGTGTGTGTGTGTGTGTGTACAAACACATACACATACACACACAACAACGTAGGCACACATAGACACACACAAACAGACTACATCCTTATTTCCAGGATGACAGGCTGGCGTCTCACCTAGGCACTGGACCAGATGACCAGCAGCCTTCCTCTCTCCAGCAACACCATCTGTTTCTCTCTGTACCTCTCCAACACACACACACCCTTCACATGTCAAACCATCCACCACAGGTATCATCCATCCACCACAGGTATCACATCATCCACCACAGATATCACATCATCTACCATAGATATCATATCATCTACCACAGATATCATATCATCCACCACAGATATCATATCATCTACCACAGATATCATATCATCTACCACAGATATCATATCATCCACCACAGATATCATATCATCCACCACAGATATCACATCATCTACCATAGATATCATATCATCTACCACAGATATCATATCATCCACCACAGATATCATATCATCTACCACAGATATCATATCATCTACCACAGATATCATATCATCCACCACAGATATCATATCATCCACCACAGATATCATATCATCTACCACAGATATCATATCATCTACCACAGATATCACATCATCCACCACAGATATCACATCATCTACCACAGATATCACATCATCTACCACAGATATCATATCATCTACCACAGATATCATATCATCCACCACAGATATCACATCATCCACCACAGATATCATATCATCTACCACAGATATCATATCATCCACCACAGATATCACATCATCCACCACAGGTATCACATCATCTACCACAGATATCACATCATCTACCACAGATATCACATCATCTACCACAGATATCATATCATCTACCACAGGTATCACATCATCTACCACAGATATCACATCATCTACCACAGATATCATATCATCTACCACAGGTATCACATCATCTACCACAGATATCATATCATCTACCACAGGTATCACATCATCTACCACAGATATCATATCATCTACCACAGATATCATATCATCCACCACAGATATCACATCATCCACCACAGATATCATATCATCCACCACAGATATCATATCATCTACCACAGATATCATATCATCTACCACAGATATCATATCATCTACCACAGATATCATATCATCTACCACAGGTATCATATCATCTACCACAGATGTCATATCATCTACCACAGATATCATATCATCTACCACAGATATCATATCATCTACCACAGGTATCATATCATCCACCACAGATATCATATCATCCACCACAGATATCATATCATCTACCACAGATATCATATCATCTACCACAGATATCATATCATCTACCACAGATATCATATCATCCACCACAGATATCATATCATCCACCACAGATATCACATCATTTACCACAGATATCATATCATCCACCACAGATATCACATCATCTACCACAGGTATCATATCATCTACCACAGATATCATATCATCTACCACAGGTATCATATCATCTACCACAGATATCATATCATCCATCCACATGTATCATATCATCTACCACAGATATCACATCATCTACCACAGATATCACATCATCTACCACAGGTATCACATCATCCACCACATGTATCATATCATCTACCACAGATATCATATCATCTACCACAGATATCATATCATCTACCACAGATATCATATCATCTACCACAGATATCACATCATCTACCACAGATATCACATCATCTACCACAGATATCATATCACCTACCACAGATATCATATCATCCACCACAGATATCATATCATCTACCACAGATATCACATCATCCACCACAGATATCACATCATCCACCACAGATATCATATCGTCTACCACAGATATCATATCATCTACCACAGGTATCATATCATCTACCACAGATATCATATCATCTACCACAGGTATCATATCATCTACCACAGATATCATATCATCTACCACAGGTATCACATCATCTACCACAGATATCATATCATCTACCACAGGTATCACATCATCCACCACAGATATCATATCATCTACCACAGATATCATATCATCTACCACAGATATCATATCATCTACCACAGGTATCACATCATCTACCACAGATATCATATCATCTACCACAGGTATCATATCATCTACCACAGATATCATATCACCTACCACAGATATCATATCATCCACCACAGATATCACATCATCTACCACAGATATCACATCATCCACCACAGATATCACATCATCCACCACAGATATCATATCGTCTACCACAGATATCATATCATCTACCACAGGTATCATATCGTCTACCACAGATATCATATCGTCTACCACAGATATCATATCATCTACCACAGGTATCATATCATCTACCACAGGTATCATATCATCTACCACAGATATCATATCATCTACCACAGATATCACATCATCTACCACAGATATCACATCATCTACCACAGATATCATATCATCCACCACAGATATCATATCAACCACCACAGATATCACATCATCTACCACAGATATCATATCATCTACCACAGATATCATATCATCCACCAGATATCATATCATCCACCACAGATATCATATCATCCACCACAGATATCACATCATCCACCACAGATATCATATCATCTACCACAGATATCACATCATCTACCACAGATATCATATCATCCACCACAGATATCATATCATCCACCAGATATCATATCATCCACCACAGATATCATATCATCCACCACAGATATCATATCATCCACCACAGATATCACATCATCTACCACAGATATCACATCATCCACCACAGATATCATATCATCCACCACAGATATCACATCATCTACCACAGATATCACATCATCCACCACAGATATCACATCATCTACCACAGATATCATATCATCTACCACAGATATCACATCATCTACCACAGATATCATATCATCCACCACAGATATCATATCATCCACCACAGATATCATATCATCTACCACAGATATCACATCATCCCCCACAGATATCACATCATCCACCACAGATATCATATCATCCACCACAGATATCACATCATCCACCACAGATATCACATCATCTACCACAGATATCACATCATCCACCACAGATATCATATCATCTACCAGAGCTAACCGTGGCAGCTTTGACACTGAAAAAAATACACCTTTTGTGCAACAGAAAAACATGAGTATCCCCCTTCACCACCTTCTTGTATTCTGTCTGTCTTTAGTACAGCATCCACCCAACTCTCAGCTCCCTGTTTGCAGACCCCAGGCTAATTCCCTGGAGGCAGAGCACTGCCGGGCAAAGCCGGCGGCTCAGCTTGGATGATCAGTAGTGTAGAAACACAGCGGAGGAGCTGCAGAGCGGCCCACGGTGGCCTGTGGAGAGCATGCTGCAGTTGTCTGTGGAGAGCGGCCCACGGTGGCTTGTGGACGCGCTCAGGTGTGTGTTTGTGTATGTTTTGGCTGCAGTAAATATTTCATGTATTCTGTAGATACGTATATAATTTTACGACCCTATTTACAACGCATTTGTAAACCGGAAAAACTACAACTATAGGCTATAGTGCTGATTTGTATCAAGCTGTATTGCACGGATTGTGGAAACTGTAGTTTTTTTAAGTGTATTTCTTAGAATTTGAAGTCGTAAATATTTAACCAAAGGACACTGAGGGGTTTAAAGGGATGGGAAACACATTTGTGTGGTCAGATTTTAAATATCTATTTGTTAAATGGGTGAAAATGAATTTTGAGCATATTTAGCAGCCCACATGCTGCCCAGTGACTGCTGGGATAGGCTCCAGCATCCCGCGACCCTGAGAGCAGGATAAGCGGCTTGGATGATGGATGGATGGATGGCTGCACAGGTTTCCCGGTGCTGAACCCAAAGCATGATACTGCTGTCAAGGCCAGAGTCAGTCTTTTAAAACATGGCACCGCAGCTCAGCACTCTCTCAGTCCCCATTAACAAGCCCTGGCTGCTGGAGCATCTGACCGACTCACACAAGACATTTATTAAGACAGGAGAGAGACAGAGAGAGGGAGGGTCATATGGTGCCTACGAACCAAAACCACAGTTGACAGTGAATGTGGGTTCTAAAAAGCACGGATGGATTGTAGAGTTATAGTTATATAATACCTACAGACCGTAGAGTTAAAGTTAGATAATAACTACAGACTATAGAGTTATAGTTACATAATAACTAGAGACTATAGAGTTATAGTTAGATAATAACTACAGACTGTAGAGTTACAGTTACATAATAACTTCAGACTATAGAGTTATAGTTACATAATAACTACAGACTATAGAGTTATAGTTAGATAATACCTACAGACCGTAGAGTTATAGTTAGATAATACCTACAGACCGTAAAGTTAAAGTTAGATAATAACTACAGACTATAGAGTTATAGTTACATAATAACTACAGACTATAGAGTTATAGTTACATAATAACTACAGACGGTAGAGTTATAGTCACATAATAACTACAGACTATAGAGTTATAGTTACATAATAACTACAGACGGTAGAGTTATAGTTAGATAATAACTACAGACTATAGAGTTATAGTTACATAATAACTACAGACTATAGAGTTATAGTTACATAATAACTACAGACTATAGAGTTATAGTTACATAATAAATACAGACGGTAGAGTTATAGTTACAAAATAACTACAGACTATAGAGTTATAGTTACATAATAACTACAGACTGTAGAGTTATAGTTACATAATAACTACAGACGGTAGAGTTATAGTTACATAATAACTACAGACTATAGAGTTATAGTTACAAGATAACTACAGACTCTAGAGTTATAGTTACATAATAACTACAGACTGTAGAGTTATAGTTAGATAATATCTGCAGACTGTAGAGTTAAAGTTAGATAATAACTACAGACTGTAGAGTTAAAGTTAGATAATAACTACAGACTATGGAGTTATAGTTAAATAATAACTAAAAACTGTAGTTATAGTTACATAATAACTACAAACTATAGAGTTATAGTTACATAATAACTACAGACTGTAGAGTTATAGTTACATAATAACTACAGACTGTAGAGTTATAGTTAGATAATATCTACAGACTGTAGAGTTAAAGTTAGATAATAACTACAGACGGTAGAGTTATAGTTACATAATAACTACAGAATGTAGAGTTATAGTTACATAATAACTACAGACTGTAGAGTTATAGTTAGATAATATCTACAGACTGTAGAGTTAAAGTTAGATAATAACTACAGACTATAGAGTTATAGTTACATAATAACTACAGACTATGGAGTTATAGTTAAATAATAACTAAAAACTGTAGAGTTATAGTTACATAATAACTACAAACAATAGAGTTATAGTTACATAACAACTACAGACTGTGGAGTAATAGTTACATAATAACTACAGACTATAGAGTTATGGTTACATAATAACTACAGACTATAGAGTTATAGTTACATAATAACTACAGACTATAGAGTTATAGTTAGATAATACCTACAGACTGTAGAGTTAAAGTTAGATAATAACTACAGACTATAGAGTTACAGTTACATAATAACTTCAGACTATAGAGTTATAGTTACATAATAGCTACAGACTGTAGAGTTATAGTCACATAATAACTACAGACTATAGAGTTATAGTTACATAATAACTACAGACTATAGAGTTATAGTTACATAATAAATACAGACGGTAGAGTTATAGTTACATAATAACTACAGACTATAGAGTTATAGTTACATAATAACTACAGACTGTAGAGTTAAAGTTAGATAATAACTACAGACGGTAGAGTTATAGTTACATAATAACTACAGAATGTAGAGTTATAGTTACATAATAACTACAGACTGTAGAGTTATAGTTAGATAATATCTACAGACTGTAGAGTTAAAGTTAGATAATAACTACAGACTATAGAGTTATAGTTACATAATAACTACAGACTATGGAGTTATAGTTAAATAATAACTAAAAACTGTAGAGTTATAGTTACATAATAACTACAAACTATAGAGTTATAGTTACATAATAACTACAGACTGTGGAGTAATAGTTACATAATAACTACAGACTATAGAGTTATGGTTACATAATAACTACAGACTATAGAGTTATAGTTACATAATAACTACAGACTATAGAGTTATAGTTAGATAATACCTACAGACTGTAGAGTTAAAGTTAGATAATAACTACAGACTATAGAGTTACAGTTACATAATAACTTCAGACTATAGAGTTATAGTTACATAATAGCTACAGACGGTAGAGTTATAGTCACATAATAACTACAGACTATAGAGTTATAGTTACATAATAACTACAGACTATAGAGTTATAGTTACATAATAAATACAGACGGTAGAGTTATAGTTACATAATAACTACAGACTATAGAGTTATAGTTACATAATAACTACAGACTGTAGAGTTATAGTTACATAATAACTACAGACTATAGAGTTATAGTTACATAATAACTACAGACTGTAAAGTTATAGTTACATAATAACTACAGACTGTAGAGTTATAGTTACATAATATCTACAGACTGTAGAGTTAAAGTTAGATAATAACTACAGACGGTAGAGTTATAGTTACATAATAACTACAGAATGTAGAGTTATAGTTACATAATAACTACAGAATGTAGAGTTATAGTTAGATAATATCTACAGACCGTAGAGTTAAAGTTAGATAATAACTACAGACTATAGAGTTATAGTTACATAATAACTACAGACTATGGAGTTATAGTTAAATAATAACTAAAAACTGTAGAGTTATAGTTAGATAATAACTACAGACTATAGAGTTATAGTTACATAATAACTACAGACTATGGAGTTATAGTTAAATAATAACTAAAAACTGTAGAGTTATAGTTACATAATAGCTACAAACTATAGAGTTATAGTTACATAATAACTACAGACTGTGGAGTAATAGTTACATAATAACTACAGACTATAGAGTTATGGTTACATAATAACTACAGACTATAGAGTTATAGTTACATAATAACTACAGACTATGGAGTAATAGTTACATAATAACTACAGACTATAGAGTTATAGTTACATAATAACTACAGACTATGGAGTTATAGTTACATAATAACTACAGACTATAGAATTATAGTTACATAATAACTACAAACTGTAGAGTTATAGTTACATAATAACTACAGACTGTGGAGTTATAGTTACATAATAACTACAAACTGTAGAGTAATAGTTATTATGTAACTACAGACTGTAGAGTTATAGTTACATAATAACTACAGACTGTGGAGTAATAGTTACATAATAACTACAGACTGTAGAGTTATAGTTACATAATAACTACAGACTGTAGAGTTATAGTTAGCTCATAACTACAGACTGTAGAGTTATGGTTAGATAATAACTACAGACTGTAGAGTTATAGTTACATAATAACTACAGACTGTAGAGTTATAGTTAGATAATAACTACAGACTGCAGTGTCATAATTAGATAATAACTAAAAGACTTTAGAGTTATGGTTAGATAATAACCAAAAGACTGTGGAGTTATGGTTAGATAATAACTACAGACTGCAGAGTTATGGTTAGATAATAACTACAGACTGCAGTGTCATAGTTAGATAATAACTACAAACTGTAAAGTTAGATAATAACTACAGACTGCAGTGTCACTACAGACTGCAGTGTCATAGTTAGATAATAACTAAAGACTGCAGAGTTATGGTTAGATAATAACTACAGACTGCAGTGTCATAGTTAGATAATAACTACAGACTGCAGAGTTATGGTTAGATAATAACTACAGACTGCAGTGTCATAGTTAGATAATAACTACAAACTGTATAGTTAGATAATAACTACAGACTGCAGTGTCATAGTTAGATAATAACTACAGACTGCAGTGTCATGGTTAGATAATAACTACGGACTGTAGAGTTATAGTTGGATAATAACTACAGACTGCAGTGTCATAGTTAGATAATAACTACAAACTGTATAGTTAGATAATAACTACAGACTGCAGTGTCATAGTTAGATAATAACTACAGACTGCAGTGTCATAGTTAGATAATAACTACAGACTGCAGTGTCATGGTTAGATAATAACTACGGACTGTAGAGTTAGATAATAACTACAGACTGCAGTGTCATAGTTAGATAATAACTACAAACTGTATAGTTAGATAATAACTACAGACTGCAGTGTCATAGTTAGATAATAACTACAGACTGCAGTGTCATAGTTAGATAATAACTACAGACTGCAGTGTCATAGTTAGATAATAACTACCGACTGCAGAGTTATGGTTAGATAATAACTACAGACTGCAGTGTCATAATTAGATAATAACTACCGACTGTAGAGTTATAGTTAGATAATAACTACAGACTGCAGTGTCATAGTTAGATAATAACTACCGACTGCAGAGTTATGGTTAGATAATAACTACAGACTGCAGAGTTATGGTTAGATAATAACTACAGACTGCAGTGTCATAGTTAGATAATAACTACAAACAGTATAGTTAGATAATAACTACAGACTGCAGTGTCATAGTTAGATAATAACTACAAACTGTATAGTTAGATAATAACTACAGACTGCAGTGTCATGGTTAGATAATAACTACGGACTGCAGTGTCATAGTTAGATAATAACTACAAACTGTATAGTTAGATAATAACTACAGACTGCAGTGTCATAGTTAGATAATAACTACAAACTGTATAGTTAGATAATAACTACAGACTGCAGTGTCATAGTTAGATAATAACTACAAACTGTATAGTTAGATAATAACTACAGACTGCAGTGTCATGGTTAGATAATAACTACGGACTGTAGAGTTACAGTTAGATAATAACTACAGACTGCAGAGTTATGGTTAGATAATAACTACAGACTAAGGAGTTATGGTTAGATAATAACTACAGACTGCAGAGTTATGGTTAGATAATAACTACAGACTGTAGAGTTACAGTTAGATAATAACTACAGACTGCAGAGTTATGGTTAGATAATAACTACAGACTAAGGAGTTATGGTTAGATAATAACTACAGACTGCAGTGTCATAGTTAGATAATAACTACAGACTGCAGAGTTATGGTTAGATAATAACTACAGACTGCAGAGTTATGGTTAGATAATAACTACAGACTAAGGAGTTATGGTTAGATAATAACTACAGACTGCAGTGTCATAGTTAGATAATAACTACAGACTGCAGAGTTATGGTTAGATAATAACTACAGACTGCAGTGTCATAGTTAGATAATAACTACAGACTGCAGAGTTATAGTTAGATAATAACTACAGACTGCAGAGTTATGGTTAGATAATAACTACAGACTGCAGAGTTATGGTTAGATAATAACTACAGACTGCAGTGTCATAGTTAGATAATAACTACAGACTGCAGAGTTATAGTTAGATAATAACTACAGACTGCAGAGTTATGGTTAGATAATAACTACAGACTGCAGAGTTATAGTTAGATAATAACTACAGACTGCAGAGTTATGGTTAGATAATAACTACAGACTGCAGCGTTATAGTTAGATAATAACTATAGACTGCAGTGTCATAGTTAGATAATAACTACAGACTGCAGTGTCATAGTTAGATAATAACTACAGACTGCAGAGTTATGGTTAGATAATAACTACAGACTGCAGAGTTATAGTTAGATAATAACTACAGACTGCAGTGTCATAGTTAGATAATAACTACAGACTGCAGTGTCATGGTTAGATAATAACTACAGACTGTAAAGTTATAGTTACATAATAACTACAGACTGTAGAGTTATAGTTACATAATATCTACAGACTGCAGAGTTATGGTTAGATAATAACTACAGACTGCAGTGTCATAATTAGATAATAACTACCGACTGTAGAGTTATAGTTAGATAATAACTACAGACTGCAGTGTCATAGTTAGATAATAACTACCGACTGCAGAGTTATGGTTAGATAATAACTACAGACTGCAGAGTTATGGTTAGATAATAACTACAGACTGCAGTGTCATAGTTAGATAATAACTACAAACAGTATAGTTAGATAATAACTACAGACTGCAGTGTCATAGTTAGATAATAACTACAAACTGTATAGTTAGATAATAACTACAGACTGCAGTGTCATGGTTAGATAATAACTACGGACTGCAGTGTCATAGTTAGATAATAACTACAAACTGTATAGTTAGATAATAACTACAGACTGCAGTGTCATAGTTAGATAATAACTACAAACTGTATAGTTAGATAATAACTACAGACTGCAGTGTCATAGTTAGATAATAACTACAAACTGTATAGTTAGATAATAACTACAGACTGCAGTGTCATGGTTAGATAATAACTACGGACTGTAGAGTTACAGTTAGATAATAACTACAGACTGCAGAGTTATGGTTAGATAATAACTACAGACTAAGGAGTTATGGTTAGATAATAACTACAGACTGCAGAGTTATGGTTAGATAATAACTACAGACTGTAGAGTTACAGTTAGATAATAACTACAGACTGCAGAGTTATGGTTAGATAATAACTACAGACTAAGGAGTTATGGTTAGATAATAACTACAGACTGCAGTGTCATAGTTAGATAATAACTACAGACTGCAGAGTTATGGTTAGATAATAACTACAGACTGCAGAGTTATGGTTAGATAATAACTACAGACTAAGGAGTTATGGTTAGATAATAACTACAGACTGCAGTGTCATAGTTAGATAATAACTACAGACTGCAGAGTTATGGTTAGATAATAACTACAGACTGCAGTGTCATAGTTAGATAATAACTACAGACTGCAGAGTTATAGTTAGATAATAACTACAGACTGCAGAGTTATGGTTAGATAATAACTACAGACTGCAGAGTTATGGTTAGATAATAACTACAGACTGCAGTGTCATAGTTAGATAATAACTACAGACTGCAGAGTTATAGTTAGATAATAACTACAGACTGCAGAGTTATGGTTAGATAATAACTACAGACTGCAGAGTTATAGTTAGATAATAACTACAGACTGCAGAGTTATGGTTAGATAATAACTACAGACTGCAGCGTTATAGTTAGATAATAACTATAGACTGCAGTGTCATAGTTAGATAATAACTACAGACTGCAGTGTCATAGTTAGATAATAACTACAGACTGCAGAGTTATGGTTAGATAATAACTACAGACTGCAGAGTTATAGTTAGATAATAACTACAGACTGCAGTGTCATAGTTAGATAATAACTACAGACTGCAGTGTCATGGTTAGATAATAACTACAGACTGTAGAGTTACAGTTAGATAATAACTACAGACTGCAGAGTTATGGTTAGATAATAACTACAGACTGCAGAGTTATGGTTAGATAATAACTACAGACTGCAGAGTTATGGTTAGATAATAACTACAGACTGCAGAGTTATAGTTAGATAATAACTACAGACTGCAGTGTCATAGTTAGATAATAACTACGGACTGCAGAGTTATGGTTAGATAATAACTACAGACTGCAGTGTCATAGTTAGATAATAACTAGAGACTGCAGAGTTATGGTTAGATAATAACTACGGACTGCAGAGTTATGGTTAGATAATAACTACAGACTGCAGTGTCATAGTTAGATAATAACTACAGACTGCAGAGTTATGGTTAGATAATAACTACAGACTGCAGAGTTATGGTTAGATAATAACTACAGACTGCAGTGTCATAGTTAGATAATAACTACAGACTGCAGTGTCATAGTTAGATAATAACTACGGACTGCAGAGTTATGGTTAGATAATAACTACAGACTGCAGAGTTATAGTTAGATAATAACTACAGACTGCAGTGTCATAGTTAGATAATAACTACAGACTGCAGTGTCATAGTTAGATAATAACTACAGACTATAGTGTCATAGTTAGATAATAACTACAAACTGTAAAGTTAGATAATACCTACAGACTGCAGTGTCATAGTTAGATAATAACTACAAACTGCAGAGTTAGATAATACCTACAGACTGAGCCACTCTGATGGCCGCGTGGAATAAACCACCATTCTTGCAACCTGCTCGTCATGTGTCTGGGAGGTTCGTATCCCAGACTCGTAGTAACCGGTCACGGCCGGAGCGTCCACGGGGTAAGGCATTCATTACGCCACCCTTACCCGAGTGATAGTGGCTGTAGATTGGTGTAGTGTTCAAGGAGTCGTCGTTCTCCAGCGACCCCTCTGGCCCACCCGGGCGCCTGCAGCCAAGCAACTGAAAGCATTCTCCCTACGTCTCCTTCGCGGCCTGAGGGCAATGCAATCCATGCGAGGAGGCTTCAGCGTAGAAAATAGCGAGAGCTAACTACAGACTGTAGAGTTATAGTTAGATCATAACTACAGACTGTAGAGTCATAGTTAGATCATAAGTACAGACTGTAGAGTCATAGTTAGATCATAACTACAGACTGTAGAGTTATAGTTAGATCATAACTACAGACTGTAGAGTTATAGTTAGATCATAACTACAGACTGTAGAGTCATAGTTAGATCATAACTACAGACTGTAGAGTTATAGTTAGATCATAACTACAGACTGTAGAGTTATAGTTAGATCATAACTACAGACTGTAGAGTCATAGTTAGATCATAAGTACAGACTGTAGAGTCATAGTTAGATCATAACTACAGACTGTAGAGTTATAGTTAGATCATAACTACAGACTGTAGAGTTATAGTTAGATCATAACTACAGACTGTAGAGTTATAGTTAGATCATAGCTACAGACTGTAGAGTTATAGTTAGATAATAACTACAGACTGTAGAGTTATAGTTAGATCATAACTACAGACTGTAGAGTTATAGTTAGATCATAACTACAGACTGTAGAGTTATAGTTAGATCATAACTACAGACTGTAGAGTTATAGTTACATAATAACTACAGACTGTAGAGTTATAGTTAGATCATAACTACAGACTGCAGAGTTATAGTTAGATCATAACTACAGACTGTAGAGTTATAGTTAGATAATAACTACAGACTGCAGAGTTATGGTTAGATAATAACTACAGACTGTAGAGTTATAGTTAGATAATAACTACAGACTGCAGTGTCATAGTTAGATAAT
>JAJHIY020000268.1:292500-307500 GCA_022114975.2 Lampris megalopsis
AGGAAGCAAGGCAGGAAGGTTGTAGGAAGGAAGGAAGGTAGGTAGGAAGGAAGGTAGGAAGATTGTAGGAAGGTAGGAAGGAGGAAGGTTGTGGGAAGGAAGATAGGAAGGTTGTAGGAAGGAAGGTAGGAAAGACGGTAGGAAGCAAGGTAGGAAGGTTGTAGGAAGGAAGGCAGGAAAGACGGTAGGAAACAAGGTAGGAAGGTTGTAGGAAGGAAGGAAGGAAGGAAGGAAGGAAGGAAGGAAGGAAGGAAGGAAGGTAGGTAGGAAGCAAGGTAGGAAGGTTGTAGGAAGGAAGGAAGGAAGGAAGGAAGGAAGGAAGGAAGGAAGGAAGGAAGGTAGGTAGGAAGCAAGGCAGGAAGGTTGTAGGAAGGAAGGAAGGTAGGTAGGTAGGAAGGAAGGTAGGGAGGTTGTAGGAAGGTAGGAAGGAAGGAAGGTTGTGGGAAGGAAGATAGGAAGGTTGTAGGAAGGAAGGTAGGAAAGACGGTAGGAAGCAAGGTAGGAAGGTTGTAGGAAGGAAGGTAGGAAAGACGGTAGGAAGCAAGGTAGGAAGGTTGTAGGAAGGAAGGAAGGAAGGAAGGAAGGTAGGTAGGAAGCAAGGCAGGAAGGTTGTAGGAAGGAAGGAAGGTAGGTAGGAAGGAAGGTAGGAAGGTTGTAGGAAGGACCGAGGTAGGAAGCAAGGTAGGAAGGTTGTAGGAAGGAAGGAAGGAAGGAAGGTAGGTAGGTAGGTAGGTAGGTAGGTGGGTAGGTAGGAAGCAAGGCAGGAAGGTTGTAGGAAGGTTGTAGGAAGGAAGGTTGTAGGAAGGAAGGAAGGAAGGTAGGTAGGAAGCAAGGCAGGAAGGTTGTAGGAAGGAAGGAAGGTAGGAAGGAAGGTAGGTAGGAAGCAAGGTAGGAAGGTTGTAGGAAGGAAGGAAGGTAGGTAGGAAGGAAGCAAGGTAGGAAGGTTGTAGGAAGGAAGGAAGGAAGGTAGGAAGGTTGAAGAGGGAGGAAGAGCAGTTAAGAGGTGGCAGAAGCTGATCAAATCTACCAGGTGTTGAGAGTTGACAGTAATTAGGCCTGGCAGTTGAGTTTCAAATTGATATGTAACGTCACAATAGGATTGAACATTTTAACAGGCAAAGTGTAAGGCAGAATTGCTAAACTTTAGAGCTGAATTGTCCAAAACTATACAATATTTTTAAAAGCTGAATAGGATTCTGAAAGAGCTGAATGTCCTGAACTGTTTAAGCTTTAAATGGGGTTTCTAACTCAAAAAATGAAGGAGATACAGTTCAAAGATGACGAGGGTTTCAACCTTTACCCATAGACTTCCATTGTTTTGAAAAAGTAGAAAAAGCTTAATATGTCTAAAAATATAAAAGATTTTTAAAACCGAAATGTGAGCCTTAATGGGCTTAAAGAGATGAACATTTTGATACCTGAATGGTTTCAGTGGCTGAAAGTATGAAGGAGTAAAAGAGGTGGAAAGGATGCAAAAGTCCCCCATTGACTCCCATTCAAAAAATGGCTGAAAAAAGTTGAATATTTCAAAAAGTTCAACAGGTATGAAAAATCTGAAAGGGGAGCACTAATGTCCTTAATGAGTTGAACATTTTGATAGTTGAATGGTTTCAGTAGCTAAAAGTATGAAGGAGCTACAGAGTGTCAAAAAATGGGTGGAAGAAAAATAAATAAGTGAAGAACTGCAAAGCAGTAGTGTGAATGCTAGGGAAAAGGTCCGTTGAGGTCAAAGAACCCCCTAAAATTGATGAAGTAGACCAGTAGACCAGAAAGCTCTGCAGCGGATCGTCAAGGCGGCCCAGCATATCACCGGTAACTTATTTTAGCTTTTGGTCTTCATGTGTGTATATCTTATACTGTGTTTGCTGTGTTTGTCTGTATCTGTCTTGCACTGTTTGGTGAAGCCACAGCCCTTGTTTCATTTTTAACATGTGCCTGCGCATTGTTTTTAATGACAATAAAATTGAATTGAAGTGAATTGAAGTAGAGAACTTCTGGAGCAACATCTGGAAATAAAGAAAAAAAAAGAATTACAAAAAAAAAAGCGCTGAATGGATCGGCCAAATAGAAACAGAGACCATCCAAACCAACCAACAAGAATGGCCACAAATAACCCTAAAAGAAACAAAAACAGAAAGCCCCTGGTATGCGCTATCCCTGGTAATGACGGGATAGCAAGCTTCTGGATCAAGAACTTACCATCTTTACACCAAGATCTGACAAACGCCAACAATGGATGCATCAGCAACCCAGAATCCTGCCCTAAATGGCTCACAACTGGTACCACCTACCTACTTTCCAAAACAGAAGACACCAAAAACCCTAAAAACTATCGTCCCATCACATGTCTCCCTACAACCTACAAGATCTTAACATCCATCATCACCGGGAGAGTTTAAACACCTGGAAGAAAACAACCTACTTCCCATAGAACAATAAGGGTGCCGAAAAGGGAGCTGTGGCTGCAGACACCAGCTTTTAGTAAACAAGGCCTTCATTAAGGACGTTAAAAACGAGGAAGAAAAATCTGACAACAGCCTGGATAGACTATAAGAAGGCGTTCGACTCTGTACCCCATGACTGGGTACTAAAATGTCTTGACATCTACAAAATATCACCAATCCTTATCCAGTTCCAAACAGCAAATATGGACCAGTGGAAAAACAAGCCTTGTTCTAAAATACACAGACGGGACGCTACATTCAAGGCAGCTCAACATCAATAGCAGCATATTTCAAGGCGACTCTCTTTCTCCTCTCCTCTTCTGTATAGCTCTTACTCCACTATCCTCCCTCCTGAACAACACCAGCTATGGTTATACTACCGGTTCATGCACTATTAACCATCTCGTCTACATGGATGACCTGAAAACCTTTACCAAGAATGACCAAGAACAAACTGGCCTATTGACGATTGTAAAAGGCTTCAGTGATGACATAAAAATGGAGTTCGGACTAGACAAATGTGCCAAAGCTGCATTCAAAAAAGGAAAATATACCACCACTGAAAACATCCACACTGACCTAGACACCACCATCCAAGACCGAGAACAAGAAGGCACATACAGATACCTGGGAGTGAACGAAGGGGACGGGATACAACATGCCAAAATGAAAGAAAAGATCAGAAAGGAGTACTACCGAAGAATACAAATGGTAACAAAACCCCAACTCAATGCATCCAACCGAATGGAAGCCATCAACACCCTGGCTACACCTGTCATAACTTACAGCTCCAACATCGTCGACTGGAAACAAGAAGAGATCAGGAAACTAGACAGAAAAACAAGAAACTTGCTTGCCTTAGAGAGGATGCACCACTCAAATCAGATGTGGATAGATTGTACCTCCCAAGAACCGAGGGTGGCAGGAGTCTAATCCAACTGGAAACTGCCTACAAAACAACAACAATAGGCCTAGATACTTACCTTAACACCAAAAATGGCCCCCTTCTCATGATTGCTAGAGAGCATGAAAAACAAAACAAAAAGTACTCCGTAGCTAACCAAGCCGCAATGTTCAGAAGAGAGCGCCACCTCCCTGAAACACCGCAACCTGAAAATGAAGCTCCAACCATCCACGCCTGAAAAGTCCAACAAAAAGCAAAGCGTCACGCCCAAGATCAAATGAAACAAAAATGGGAAGGGAAACAAAAGCAAGGGCAATACCCAAAAAGAGTAGGTGAGGAAGACGTAGACCAACATGTGACCAACCAATGGCTCAAAACAGCTGGGCTGAAATCCCAAACAGAGGGCTTTATCATCGCTACCCAAGACCAGGCCATCAAGACCAGTTCCTACAGGAGCAGAATCCTTCAAGATGGCACAGACCCAGCATGCAGGATATGTGGTCAATTCCAGGAAACCATTGACCATATCATGGCAGGGTGCCCTGAGCTGGCCAGAACTGAATACCTACAAAGACACAACAAGGCCACCACATACCTGCACTGGAACACCTGCAAAGAATTCAACACCAACACAAAAGACAAACGGTACGAGCATGAGCCCCAAACAGCAACAGAAAAAGACGACATCACAATCTTATGGCACATGCCAGTACAGACAGATGGGGAGATAAAGGCCAACAGACCAGACATCATCACCAAGAACAAAAAAGAAAAAAGCTGCCCACTCATCAACATGTCCATCCCGACTGAAAGGAACACCTCAGTAAAAGTAACTGAAAAACTGTCCAAATATAAAGACCTTGAAATCCAGACTGAACGAAAGTGGGGAATGAAAACCAATACAATACCAGTAGTGATTGGAGTCCTGGGACTGGTAAAAAAAAGAAGGGATGGAGAAATACACCCAACGGATCGCGGGTAACATCAGAATACAAGAAGTATAGAAGATCACACTACTTGGAACATCTCATATCCTAAGAAAGGCACTAGACACAATTCCGCCTGAGGCCTCACCAGGAGGACTGATCAGGTCTATTAACACACACCAGGAGGACTGATCATGTCTATTAACACACACCAGGAGGACTGATCAGGTCTATTAACTCACACCAGGAGGACTGATCAGGTCTATTAACACACACCAGGAGGACTGATCATGTCTATTAACACACACCAGGAGGACTGATCAGGTCTATTAACACACACCAGGAGGACTGATCAGGTCTATTAACACACACCAGGAGGACTGATCAGGTCTATTAACACACACCAGGAGGACCGATCAGGTCTATTAACACACACCAGGAGGACCGATCAGGTCTATTAACACACACCAGGAGGACCGACCAGGTCTATTAACACACACCAGGAGGACCGATCAGGTCTATTAACACACACCAGGAGGACCGATCAGGTCTATTAACACACACCAGGAGGACCGATCAGGTCTATTAACACACACCAGGAGGACCGATCAGGTCTATTAACACACACCAGGAGGACCGATCAGGTCTATTAACACACACCAGGAGGACCGATCAGGTCTATTAACACACACCAGGAGGACCGATCAGGTCTATTAACACACACCAGGAGGACCGATCAGGTCTATTAACACACACCAGGAGGACCGATCAGGTCTATTAACACACACCAGGAGGACCGACCAGGTCTATTAACACACACCAGGAGGACCGACCAGGTCTATTAACACACACCAGGAGGACCGATCAGGTCTATTAACACACACCAGGAGGACCGACCAGGTCTATTAACACACACCAGGAGGACCGATCAGGTCTATTAACACACACCAGGAGGACTGATCAGGTCTATTAACACACACCAGGACTGATCAGGTCTATTAACACACACCAGGACTGATCAGGTCTATTAACACACACCAGGAGGACTTATCATGTCTATTAACACACACCAGGAGGACTGATCAGGTCTATTAACACACACCAGGAGGACCGATCAGGTCTATTAACACACACCAGGAGGACTGATCAGGTCTATTAACAAACACCAGGACTGATCAGGTCTATTAACACACACCAGGACTGATCAGGTCTATTAACACACACCAGGAGGACTTATCATGTCTATTAACACACACCAGGAGGACCGATCATGTGCTGGGTGTGATCAGTCCTCCTCATGTGTGTGCTGGGTGTGATCAGTCCTCCTTATGTGTGTGCTGGGTGTGATCAGTCCTCCTCATGTGTGTGCTTGGTGTACGGTTTCATAATCTTGAGGAAAAAAAGGAATAGCAATATTATTTTATTATACCTTTGAAATCTCGTGTAGATATTTTCCCAACTTTATCAGCCAGTAACTTCTTCTAAAGAGCCATCCATCCATTGTCCAAACCGCTTATCCTGCTCAGGGTCACGGAGGATGCTGGAGCCTATCCCAGCAGTCATTGGGCAGCTGGCAAGAAGACACACACACACACACACACACACACACACACACACACACACACACCTAGGGATACTTTAGTATGGCTGATCCACCTGACCTACATGTCTTTGGACTGTGGGAGGAAACCGGAGCTCCCGGAGGAAACCCACGCAGACACGGGGAGAACATGCGAACTGCAGACAGAGGACGACCCGGGACGACCCACCAAGGTTGGACTACCCCGGAGCTCGAAGCCAGGACCTTCTTGCTGTGAGGTGACTGTGTTAACCACCGCACCACCGCGCCGGTTGATCCCTATTCAATATTAAAGCTTCCTCCACATTTTCATCAAATTCTGTACTTTGCTGCTCATTTTCAACTGATTCTATTAGTTTCAGATGAGAAAAAGAGAACAAATCTCTCTGAGCAAGGCACTCCGTGTAATTAAAATGTCTTTATTGGAACTTGGACATATCCAAGAAGGACCTAAAAATGCCCACGCGTAGCGGCTCGGGCCTTCTTCAGGGCATAGTGAGACACAACAGGAGTGAATGGTTTTTGTGCAGCACAGAGCACAGGTGGTAGTTGCTTGATTGGATCTGAAGCAGCCAATTGCTAAGCCCCGCCCCTCACTAAGCCCCGCCCCTCACACAGATCCTAGAGAGCAGTCACGTGCCAAACACAGTTCTTTGTAAAGAGAAAACAAAAACACAGATGAAGTGTACACACACCCACAACTATAGCACAATAAAGGTGCATGTTCACAGTGACTCAGAAAGACAGTAGACTATAGATTAGACATTTTTATAAAAAAGGCCTATAGTCTGTCTCCTCCTTCAAACCGGGGTATTCCATTGCCTTAAAATTCCAGATCCAAGGAACACTTTACTCAGATCTGACAGTTCCCATGCCAAGGGACTTAAAGACAACATTCCCTTTGGACAGTTTCAGCGTTTGCAACGCATTTGCAGCAATGATTCAGATTTTGAAAAACAGGCCAAAGACATGAAATTGAGATTTTGTGAAAGGGGTTATTCCCCAATTTTGCTTGATGATGCAGTAAAAAAAGCCCAGTTCCAAAATCGGTCTGACCTCTTAACGAAAAATAAAAAACTAAAAAAAATTAATATGGTTAAAAACAATCCCAGACCATGCTTCATCACACAACACAGCCGCTGTGCCTCCAGGATGAAACACATAATCAGGTCCAATTGGAAAATGATTAATAGTGATCCACTTCTAAAGGAACTTTTCCCAAAGCCACCTATGACAGTGTTCAGAAAAGCACCTTCTATAAAAGACAAACTAGTCAGGAGTTAGCTGCCAGGCTCCAAAGAAAAAACATGGTTGCATGAAGACCTTTGGGGAACTTATAAGTGCGGGTCATGTAAACACTGTGTGGGTGTCATTCAGTGCAAGACATTCCTTGACCTGAAAACCCCAAAAGAACACAAAGCCAATGGCTTTATCAGTTGTAATGCTGAGTTTGTTGTATATCGCCTACAGTGCCCATATGGGTGCTTTTACGTAGGTAGGACAAAGAGGAAATTAAAAGAAGGTTTTTCTGAACACAAATATGCAATAAGGATCCACAATGAAGATTATCCAGTGGCCAAACACTATAGAGAAATGCACCATGGCGACCCTTCATCCTTAAGAGTCCGGGGTGTTGAGATGATAAAGAAAGCTGTACGTGGGGGGGATAGATTGAAAAAGTTGCTGCAGCAGGAAACTTTTTGGATCTGGAATTTTAAGGCAATGGAATATCCTGGTTTGAAGGAGGAGACAGACTATAGGCCTTTTTTATAAAAATGTCTAATCTATAGTCTACTGTCTTTCTGAGTCACTGTGAACATGCACCTTTATTGTGCTATAGTTGTGGGTGTGTGTACACTTAATCTGTGTTTTTGTTTTCTCTTTACAAAGAACTGTGTTTGGCACGTGACTGCTCTCTAGGATCTGTGTGAGGGGCGGGGCTTAGTGAGGGGCGGGGCTTAGCAATTGGCTGCTTCAGATCCAATCAAGCAACTACCACCTGTGCTCTGTGCTGCACAAAAACCATTCACTCCTGTTGTGTCTCACTATGCCCTGAAGAAGGCCTGAGCCGCTACGCGTGGGCATTTTTAGGTCCTTTTTGGATATGTCCAAGTTCCAATAAAGACATTTTAATTACACGGAGTGCCTTGCTCAGAGAGATTTGTTCTCTTTTTCTCATCTGAAACTACTAACCTTGGACCAAAGAGCACCCAACAAAAATATATTACTTAACTACAGAGAGGACTGAGCACGCCACTGACTCCAAACACATGATTCTATTAGTTCTTGAATTTTTTTTTCTTCAAAAATGACGTTTCAATATTACCAATACACAGCTATTGTAATATTGCTAACTGTGTCAAGCAAAACGGTACAATTCCAGTTCGAGAGGAACAGCTCGGCCCATGTGTAGGCCGGGCTCTAGACAGGGTCAAGCTGCGTCTTTCATCTGCCGTGTGATGGAAATACTAAGGGTATACCTTGGGTCATTGTATCTCTGATGCTGAAGGCAATAACAACGGCAGTGAGCCCGTCAACCTAGTGTTGACTATAGAGAAGTCTGGAGCGGACACGCTGATCACACGGCAACGAAGCCGTTCCCTTTTAAACGAGCCGTTCTCCTTCATGTGCAAGCTGAATGCTGAGAATGCAGACGCGGGCCAATGCGGCGAGAAGAGGGGAGCGAGGCGAGCAAACACAGAGGCGGGAGAGGGTGGGGTAGGAGGGTAAATGGAGGGGAGGTAGGGATGGGGGAGGAGATGAAACCTAGGTGAGTGTGACACCTGCCTGCACCATCACCGCAGATCACTTACAATGCTAATGCTAATGCTAATGCCGAGGTGCACCTCCCTAAAGGCTGAACGAGCCCATCTGTCACAGCAGCAGCTCACTTCCCAAAGACCGGCACCTGAAGGCCAGCTTTTCCTGACCGGGGGCAAGTGTGTGTGTGTGTGTGTGTGTGTGTGTGTGGACTCTGAAGGATCCATTGCTCATGTGGTGAGGAAGAATCAACGTCTACTGATGGTATTGACTTGGGGAAGGCAGGTTGCAGCGTTGACCTGACCAGGGCAGCGGGGGTCTGACCCACAGTCCACAGCATTACTGGAGAGGAGAGAAAGTCTTTGTCTGGCAGACATGAAACCGTACGTAGCCCGATTCTCTGCTCAGGATGAGGTAACAAGCTGACACACCGCGCTGGGTTGTGATTTACTTTGAAGAAGTAACTTCAGAACAGAACTTCTGCAGAGACGCTTATTCTGCCTTCCAACGGGTGCTTTTCTACCCCCCCACCCCCACATCATTTCCAATCTTATAAAGTAGGGACGACAGAGAGCAGCTGAACTGGAACATTTAATGAAAGGATGCATGTCAAAGACCCATGACAAGCCCGCTGTACAGAACAACGCGGCGTGAAGGAAGTCACTACTGGTATGAGGCACAAAGTTCACCAGCGCCGCGTCTCGCTGCCATGTGGCCTCTCCTGTCTTTCTACTTTGACAACCATCTTTATGATGCTTCCCAGAAAATAGCTAGCTCCTCTATAAATAGTTGAGGGGACAGGAAACTAAGAAACAGACGTTTGTGCGTATGAGAGCAACACAAAGACAGAGCGAGCACAAAGAGAGGAGCGAGAGATTACACACAACAAGCTGGTGGTCGTTTTGCAAACCCAGTTAACATTCTGCATCCTGTCTGTCAGCTGTGCTCCCAGTGTACCAGAACACAGCGGGACGATGCCTAGCATGAATCGGGCCACCGTTTTTCCCAGCATTCCATAATGTAGTATGACATAATTCCTCTTTTGGGCCTTTGTTTTGTTCACCCCCGTGCTCTTCGGAAGACAGCACACGGTGAGTTTCCATACTGCTCGAGAGCTGTCCCCCAAGGGGAAACCTGGCCTTGACATGTGCCTGCCCAGCTTGCTGGCTCAGTGCTGCGGGGGGGGGGGGTAAGTAAGGCCTTTGAAGCCTGCAGACCAGTGGGACCACTTCTGAGATAGACACAGGGAGTGAGAGAGAACAGGAAAGAGGGGGAACCTGGTTGAAGGAGGAGAGAGAATAAAAAGATGGGGGAAGAGCAGACGGAGATGGAGAGAGACAAAACGATGGAAAGACAAGTGAACACAAAGTCAAAAAGAGATTGTGGAAAGTCTGACTCAGAAAAGGACAGAGCTCGTGAGTGACCAGGAAAGAAGTCCACAACTGGGGTGGGGGGCGGTGAGGAGGTACTTCTAAGTGCTAAACTCAGATCAAACCTGCCTCCCTTGAGTCAGTCGAAATAGCGTTGGGGTGGAGCCAGTGGAGATAAAGGATGGAAGGTATGGAAGGAGAGAGGGAGGGGCAGGTGATGAATTACAGTAGGCTGGCTCAGTCAGAGCTATGCAGGTCTTAAATCCCTCCACTTTCTCTCCATCTCCTGCTCTCTCTCTCTTTCGGCGTGTGGCATTCTGTCCAAAAGCTAGCATGAGGCAACAGAGAAGGGGTGTGGGGCACGGGGCGCGAGGTGGAGTGCCAATATGTACCAAGACTGGTTGTGAGAACTTACACACTTCTTCTTCTTTGGTGTTTTTTACTGCCGTTCAGCTGCTAAACTCTCCACAAAAAGCTCGCCTTTCCTTTCCTTTCTTTTGGTGTGTTTGTTTGTTTGTTTGTTTTTTTGTGGCCTCTGGCAGCACGTGAATCTCTCCATCTGATTCATTGGGGGCCAGCAGTACAAGGCTTTGAAAGCAAGGCAAGTCACAGGATCTCTGATGCCCTCAGTGGTGACCTAGACTGTCTCTAGCAAACGTTTCCATGGTGACAGCAGTGGCACTCCCTTGGGCCCTGACACCCAGAAATGAATGGAGAGATGGAGATTGGCTGCGCAACTTTTACTGACGGACTAAATTAGACAAAATCAACAAAGAAAAAAAAGTGTGGGGCCAATACATGGCTGCAGATGTCCTCTGCTCTGCATCAAAAGACCACAAGCCCCGTGCACTGCAAAACAAGCCCCATGCACTGCAGTCAAACCCCCTGCACTGCAAAACAAGCCCCGTGCACTGTGAAACAAGCCCCGTGCACTGCAGAACAAGCCCCGTGCACTGCAGAACAAGACCCGTGCACTGCAGAACAAGCCCCGTGCACTGTGAAACAAGCCCCGTGCACTGCAGAACAAGACCCGTGCACTGCAGAACAAGACCCGTGCACTGCAGAACAAGCCCCGTGCACTGCAGAACAAGCCCCGTGCACTGCAGAACAAGCCCCGTGCACTGTGAAACAAGCCCCGTGCACTGCAGCACAAGCCCCGTGCACTGCAGCACAAGCCCCGTGCACTGCAGAACAAGCCCCGTGCACTGCAGAACAAGACCCGTGCACTGCAGAACAAGCCATCCAAAGGCAATCCAAGCGACGATGCCCTGGGTGAAGTACTGTAATGCGAATACGTGCAAAAAAAGAAGTTTCCTTTGTTCTTTAAGGAAAGCATATGAATTATAAAAAAAAAACACCGGGCCAGATAACCAACCAATGATGTGAAATAAAAGAAAATGGAAGAGGGGCAGCTGAGGAGTAGAGGAGGGATGGCTTTTGTGGGGGCTTTCCATCTGAAGACTCTATCTCTCCTTCACACTCTGTGGCCTCCCTTACAGTTGCCAGGCACTTCCTGCTTCATTGTGTGGAAAATTGGCTGTACGCACAGGAAGTGGGCTCTTTGTTTCCTATCTCCTTCCTGTCAGGGCTGAGTGGAGCAAAGAGAGGTGTGTGTTTGTGTGTGTGGGGATCTAAGAGGGAAGAACAACACACACTGTGTTTGGCCATCGTTACCAGGATGGGCTCCTGGCGACCTTTGGACCTGCTCAGACTTCAGACACAGACACACTCACCCACACACAAATACGTAGACACCCCCAAAAAATGCACACTGCACTGCAGTGTGGGGGTGCAACTTCCAACACAGAGACAGTGATGAAAGTACAGAAGATGCAGGATGACAAGAGGTGGTCCGATTGAGCGAAAACACAGATGGAGTCATATCTCATAATCAAAACATTCACAAACACACACACACAGAGACACACTGACACACACACTGAGGGTGGTCTCAATAACAGGCACACTCACACAAGCATGTGCACGGTGCATTAAAGCTCATCACATTAGACAGCTGATCCACACTGATGGATCGATCAGGTTTATGACTCATGTGGGAGTTGAATAAATCGATGAGGTTCATGACTCATGTGGGAGTTGAATAAACTGAGCAGGTTTATGACTCACGTGGGAGTTGAATAAACTGAGCAGGTTTATGACTCATGTGGGAGTTGAATAAACTGATCAGGTTCATGACTCATGTGGGAGTTGAATAAATTGATGAGGTTTATGACTCACGTGGGAGTTGAATAAACTGATCAGGTTTATGACTCGTGGGAGTTGAATAAATCGATGAGGTTTATGACTCATGTGGGAGTTGAATAAACTGATCAGGTTTATGACTCATGTGGGAGTTGAATAAACTGATCAGGTTTATGACTCATGTGGGAGTTGAATAAACTGATCAGGTTTATGACTCACGTGGGAGTTGAATAAACTGATGAGGTTTATGACTCATGTGGGAGTTGAATAAACTGATCAGGTTTATGACTCATGTGGGAGTTGAATAAATTGATGAGGTTTATGACTCATGTGGGAGTTGAATAAACTGAGCAGGTTTATGACTCATGTGGGAGTTGAATAAACTGATCAGGTTCATGACTCATGTGGGAGTTAAATAAACTGATCAGGTTCATGACTCATGTGCGAGTTGAATAAACTGATCAGGTTCATGACTCACGTGGGAGTTGAATAAACTGATGAGGTTTATGACTCGTGGGAGTTAAATAAACTGATGAGGTTTATGACTCATGTGGGAGTTGAATAAACTGATCAGGTTTATGACTCACGTGGGAGTTGAATAAACTGATCAGGTTTATGACTCATGTGGGAGTTGAATAAACCGATCAGGTTTATG
Organism: Lampris megalopsis; assembly: GCA_022114975.2. NCBI lineage: Eukaryota > Metazoa > Chordata > Actinopteri > Lampriformes > Lampridae > Lampris > Lampris megalopsis. The sequence goes on from JAJHIY020000268.1 coordinate 305,341, forward strand.
ACTCATGTGGGAGTTGAATAAACTGATCAGGTTTATGACTCATGTGGGAGTTGAATAAACTGAGCAGGTTTAAACTCATGTGGGAGTTGAATAAATTGATCAGGTTTATGACTCATGTGGGAGTTGAATAAATCGATGAGGTTCATGACTCATGTGGGAGTTGAATAAATCGACGAGGTTTATGACTCATGTGGGAGTTGAATAAACTGATCAGGTTCATGACTCATGTGGGAGTTGAATAAACTGATCAGGTTTATGACTCACGTGGGAGTTGAATAAACTGATCAGGTTTATGACTCGTGTGGGAGTTGAATAAATCGATGAGGTTCATGACTCATGTGGGAGTTGAATAAACTGATCAGGTTTATGACTCATGTGGGAGTTGAATAAACTGATCAGGTTTATGACTCATGTGGGAGTTGAATAAACTGATCAGGTTTATGACTCACGTGGGAGTTGAATAAACTGATCAGGTTTATGACTCATGTGGGAGTTGAATAAATCGATGAGGTTTATGACTCATGTGGGAGTTGAATAAATCGATGAGGTTTATGACTCATGTGGGAGTTGAATAAACTGAGCAGGTTTATGACTCATGTGCGAGTTGAATAAACTGATCAGGTTCATGACTCACGTGGGAGTTGAATAAACTGATCAGGTTTATGACTCATGTGGGAGTTGAATAAACTGATCAGGTTCATGACTCATATGGGAGTTGAATAAACTGATCAGGTTTGTGACTCATGTGGGAGTTGAATAAACAGATCATGTTTATGACTCATGTGGGAGTTGAATAAACTGATCAGGTTTATGACTCATGTGGGAGTTGAATAAATCGATGAGGTTTATGACTCATGTGGGAGTTGAATAAACTGATCAGGTTTATGACTCATGTGGGAGTTGAATAAACTGATCAGGTTTATGACTCATGTGGGAGTTGAATAAACTGATCAGGTTTATGACTCATGTGTGAGTTGAATAAACTGATCAGGTTTATGACTCACGTGGGAGTTGAATAAACTGATCAGGTTTATGACTCATGTGGGAGTTGAATAAACTGATCAGGTTTATGACTCATGTGGGAGTTGAATAAATCGATGAGGTTTATGACTCATGTGGGAGTTGAATAAACTGATCAGGTTCATGACTCATGTGGGAGTTGAATAAACTGATCAGGTTTATGACTCATGTGGGAGTTGAATAAACTGATCAGGTTTATGACTCATGTGGGAGTTGAATAAACTGAGCAGGTTTATGACTCATGTGCGAGTTGAATAAACTGATCAGGTTTATGACTCATGTGGGAGTTGAATAAACTGAGCAGGTTAATGACTCATGTGTGAGTTGAATAAACTGATCAGGTTTATGACTCACGTGGGAGTTGAATAAACTGATCAGGTTTATGACTCATGTGGGAGTTGAATAAACTGATCAGGTTTATGACTCATGTGGGAGTTGAATAAATCGATGAGGTTTATGACTCATGTGCGAGTTGAATAAACTGATCTGGTTCATGACTCATGTGGGAGTTGAATAAACTGATCAGGTTTATGACTCATGTGGGAGTTGAATATATCGATGAGGTTTATGACTCATGTGGGAGTTGAATAAACTGAGCAGGTTTATGACTCATGTGCGAGTTGAATAAACTGATCAGGTTCATGACTCACGTGGGAGTTGAATAAACTGATCAGGTTCATGACTCATGTGCGAGTTGAATAAACTGATCAGGTTCATGACTCACGTGGGAGTTGAATAAACTGATCAGGTTTATGACTCATGTGGGAGTTGAATAAACTGATCAGGTTTATGACTCATGTGGGAGTTGAATAAACTGATCAGGTTTATGACTCATGTGGGAGTTGAATAAACTGATCAGGTTTATGACTCACGTGGGAGTTGAATAAACTGATCAGGTTTATGACTCATGTGGGAGTTGAATAAACTGATCAGGTTTATGACTCATGTGGGAGTTGAATAAATCGATGAGGTTTATGACTCATGTGGGAGTTGAATAAACTGATCAGGTTTATGACTCATGTGGGAGTTGAATAAACTGATCAGGTTTATGACTCACGTGGGAGTTGAATAAACTGAGCAGGTTTATGACTCATGTGCGAGTTGAATAAACTGATCAGGTTCATGACTCACGTGGGAGTT
>JAJHIY020000268.1:312500-330000 GCA_022114975.2 Lampris megalopsis
ATAACCAGCCTCAGGACAGTGACGTCATCAGACCTTCTGACAACACTAATAATAACCAGCCTCAGGACAGTGAAGACATCAGACCTTCTAACACCACTAATAACTAGCCTCAGGACAGTGATGTCATCAGACCATCTGACACCACTAATAACCAGCCTCAGGACAGTGACGTCATCAGACCTTCTAACACCACCAATAATAACCAGCCTCAGGAGAGTGACGTCATCAGACCTTCTGACAACACTAATAATAACCAGCCTCAGGACAGTGACGTCATCAGTCCTTCTGACACCACTAATAACCAGCCTCAGGACAGTGACGTCATCAGACCTTCTGACACCACTAATAATAACCAGCCTCTGGACAGTGACGTCATCAGACCTTCTAACATCACTAATAATAACCAGCCTCAGGACAGTGACATCATCAGACCTTCTAACACCACTAATAACCAGCCTCAGGATAGTGACATCATCAGACCTTCTGACACCACTAATAATAACCAGCCTCAGGACAGTGACATCATCAGACCTTCTGACACCACTAATAATAACCAGCCTCAGGACAGTGACGTCATCAGTCCTTCTGACACCACTAATAACCAGCCTCAGGACAGTGACGTCATCAGTCCCTCTGACACCACTAATAACCAGCCTCAGGACAGTGACGTCAGCAGACCTTCTAACACCACCAATAATAACCAGCCTCAGGACAGTGACGTCATCAGACCTTCTGACAACACTAATAATAACCAGCCTCAGGACAGTGAAGACATCAGACCTTCTAACACCACTAATAACTAGCCTCAGGACAGTGATGTCATCAGACCATCTGACACCACTAATAACCAGCCTCAGGACAGTGACGTCATCAGACCTTCTAACACCACCAATAATAACCAGCCTCAGGAGAGTGACGTCATCAGACCTTCTGACAACACTAATAATAACCAGCCTCAGGACAGTGACGTCATCAGTCCTTCTAACACCACTAATAACCAGCCTCGGGACAGTGACGTCATCAGACCTTCTAACACCACTAATAATAACCACCCTCAGGACAGTGACGTCATCAAACCTTCTAACACCACTAATAATAACCAGCCTCAGGACAGTGACGTCATCAGACCTTCTAACACCACTAATAACCAGCCTCAGGACAGTGATGTCATCAGACCTTCTGACACCACTAATAATAACCAGCCTCAGGACAGTGACGTCATCAGACCTTCTAACACCACTAATAATAACCAGCCTCAGGACAGTGACGTCATCAGACCTTCTAACACCACTAATAATAACCAGCCTCAGGACAGTGACATCATCAGACCTTCTAACACCACTAATAACCAGCCTCAGGACAGTGATGTCATCAGACCTTCTGACGTCACTAATAATAACCAGCCTCAGGACAGTGACGTCAGCAGACCTTCTAACACCACTAATAACCAGCCTCAGGACAGTGACGTCATCAGACCTTCTAACACCACTAATAATAACCAGCCTCAGGAGAGTGACGTCATCAGACCTTCTAACACCACTAATAATAACCAGCCTCAGGACAGTGACGTCATCAGACCTTCTGACACCACTAATAATAACCAGCCTCAGGACAGTGACGTCATCAGACCTTCTAACACCACCAATAATAACCAGCCTCAGGACAGTGACGTCATCAGACCTTCTAACACCACTAATAATAACCAGCCTCAGGACAGTGAAGACATCAGACCTTCTAACACCACTAATAATAACCAGCCTCAGGACAGTGACATCATCAGACCTTCTGACACCACTAATAACCAGCCTCAGGACAGTGACGTCATCAGACCTTCTGACACCACTAATAATAACCAGCCTCAGGACGGTGATGTCATCAGTCCTTCTGACACCACTAATAACCAGCCTCAGGACAGTGACATCATCAGACCTTCTGACACCACTAATAATAACCAGCCTCAGGACAGTGACGTCATCAGTCCTTCCGACACCACTAATAACCAGCCTCAGGACAGTGACGACATCAGACCTTCTCACACCACTAATAATAACCAGCCTCAGGACAGTGACGTCATCAGACCTTCTGACACCACTAATAACCAGCCTCAGGACAGTGACGACATCAGACCTTCTGACACCACTAATAATAACCAGCCTCAGGACAGTGACGTCATCAGACCTTCTAACACCACTAGTAATAACCAGCCTCAGGACAGTGATGTCATCAGACCTTCTAACACCACTAATAACCAGCCTCAGGACAGTGACGACATCAGACCTTCTAACACCACTAATAATAACCAGCCTCAGGACAGTGACGTCATCAGACCTTCTGACACCACTAATAACCAGCCTCAGGACAGTGACGACATCAGACCTTCTGACACCACTAATAATAACAAGCCTCAGGACAGTGACGTCATCAGACCTTCTGACACCACTAATAACCAGCCTCAGGACAGTGACATCATCAGACCTTCTGACACCACTAATAATAACCAGCCTCAGGACAGTGACGTCATCAGTCCTTCCGACACCACTAATAATAACCAGCCTCAGGACAGTGACGTCATCAGTCCTTCTGACACCACTAATAACCAGCCTCAGGACAGTGACGACATCAGACCTTCTAACACCACTAATAATAACCAGCCTCAGGACAGTGACATCATCAGACCTTCTGACACCACTAATAATAACCAGCCTCTGGACAGTGACGTCATCAGACCTTCTAACATCACTAATAATAACCAGCCTCAGGACAGTGACATCATCAGACCTTCTAACACCACTAATAACCAGCCTCAGGATAGTGACATCATCAGACCTTCTGACACCACTAATAATAACCAGCCTCAGGACAGTGACATCATCAGACCTTCTGACACCACTAATAATAACCAGCCTCAGGACAGTGACGTCATCAGTCCTTCTGACACCACTAATAACCAGCCTCAGGACAGTGACGTCATCAGTCCCTCTGACACCACTAATAACCAGCCTCAGGACAGTGACGACATCAGACCTTCTAACACCACTAATAATAACCAGCCTCAGGACAGTGACGTCATCAGACCTTCTGACACCACTAATAATAACCAGCCTCAGGACAGTGACATCATCAGACCTTCTGACACCACTAATAATAACCAGCCTCAGGACAGTGACATCATCAGACCTTCTAACACCACTAATAATAACCAGCCTCAGGACAGTGACATCATCAGACCTTCTAACACCACTAATAATAACCAGCCTCAGGACAGTGACGTCATCAGACCTTCTGACACCACTAATAATAACCAGCCTCAGGACAGTGACATCATCAGACCTTCTGACACCACTAATAATAACCAGCCTCAGGACAGTGACGTCATCAGTCCTTCCGACACCACTAATAATAACCAGCCTCAGGACAGTGACGTCATCAGTCCTTCTGACACCACTAATAACCAGCCTCAGGACAGTGACGACATCAGACCTTCTAACACCACTAATAATAACCAGCCTCAGGACAGTGACATCATCAGACCTTCTGACACCACTAATAATAACCAGCCTCTGGACAGTGACGTCATCAGACCTTCTAACATCACTAATAATAACCAGCCTCAGGACAGTGACATCATCAGACCTTCTAACACCACTAATAACCAGCCTCAGGACAGTGACATCATCAGACCTTCTGACACCACTAATAATAACCAGCCTCAGGACAGTGACATCATCAGACCTTCTGACACCACTAATAATAACCAGCCTCAGGACAGTGACGTCATCAGTCCTTCTGACACCACTAATAACCAGCCTCAGGACAGTGACGTCATCAGTCCCTCTGACACCACTAATAACCAGCCTCAGGACAGTGACGTCATCAGACCTTCTGACACCACTAATAATAACCAGCCTCAGGACAGTGACATCATCAGACCTTCTGACACCACTAATAATAACCAGCCTCAGGACAGTGACATCATCAGACCTTCTAACACCACTAATAATAACCAGCCTCAGGACAGTGACATCATCAGACCTTCTGACACCACTAATAATAACCAGCCTCAGGACAGTGACATCATCAGACCTTCTGACACCACTAATAATAACCAGCCTCAGGACAGTGACATCATCAGACCTTCTGACACCACTAATAATAACCAGCCTCAGGACAGTGACATCATCAGACCTTCTAACACCACTAATAATAACCAGCCTCAGGACAGTGACATCATCAGACCTTCTGACACCACTAATAATAACCAGCCTCAGGACAGTGACATCATCAGACCTTCTGACACCACTAATAATAACCAGCCTCAGGACAGTGACGTCATCAGTCCTTCCGACACCACTAATAATAACCAGCCTCAGGACAGTGACGTCATCAGTCCTTCTGACACCACTAATAACCAGCCTCAGGACAGTGACGACATCAGACCTTCTAACACCACTAATAATAACCAGCCTCAGGACAGTGACATCATCAGACCTTCTGACACCACTAATAATAACCAGCCTCTGGACAGTGACGTCATCAGACCTTCTAACATCACTAATAATAACCAGCCTCAGGACAGTGACATCATCAGACCTTCTAACACCACTAATAACCAGCCTCAGGACAGTGACATCATCAGACCTTCTGACACCACTAATAATAACCAGCCTCAGGACAGTGACATCATCAGACCTTCTGACACCACTAATAATAACCAGCCTCAGGACAGTGACGTCATCAGTCCTTCTGACACCACTAATAACCAGCCTCAGGACAGTGACGTCATCAGTCCCTCTGACACCACTAATAACCAGCCTCAGGACAGTGACGTCATCAGACCTTCTGACACCACTAATAATAACCAGCCTCAGGACAGTGACATCATCAGACCTTCTGACACCACTAATAATAACCAGCCTCAGGACAGTGACATCATCAGACCTTCTAACACCACTAATAATAACCAGCCTCAGGACAGTGACATCATCAGACCTTCTAACACCACTAATAATAACCAGCCTCAGGACAGTGACGTCATCAGACCTTCTGACACCACTAATAATAACCAGCCTCTGGACAGTGACGTCACTCCTCAACACGTTCCACCCAACCAAACTGTCAATCAAACAAAAACAGAATGATGAAACCTGTTGGACCGGAACAACAAAAACCCAAAGTAAACTTCAGGGCTGTGTGGCTCTAAACAGACAGTACACCACGGCAGAACATGTGACCACCTGACTGGTAACACACTGAGAAACACCTTGACAATGTCCACACTCAGTGAGCACAGCCTGGCCATGGAGACAGACCCACACACACAAACCTGCTGCCCAGAGAGGACAGACAGGCTGTGTGTCACTGTGGTCAAGGAGTGGTGGAGACACAGCTCCACTTCTTCACCACATGTGACAAACACAAACATATAAGAAAAGAACACCACCCCAAGTCCACAAAAACAACAAAAACACAAACACATGTTCACTCTGCCCAGGCAGTCCCCGACTTATTAGGGGAGGAAGCCCAATGTTCATGGTGGCAGCAAAGCGTGTAGCAGCTGCCACAAAGTGAGGGGCAATGAGAGACTAAAATCCCCTCACTGATATATGTCTTTGTTTGTTTATTTGTTTGTTTGTTTGTTGGTTTTTGACTGTCTTATCTTCTTTGTATTGATTGTTAGGACATTAAGTATTGTGTATCATGTGTTATTAATGCTTTGGCAATATGAGAATGTTGTCATGCCAATAAAGCACATTTCAATTTGAATTTGAGAGAGAGAGAGAGATTCACAGTGTCTGCTCTGTGACGATATGGGAGTCCTTTCCCACAGGACCAATCCTCTCCGACAGGAATGATGTGGTGAACAAATAACTCCATCGCCTTCCTCCCCTCCCCTCTCCGTTTATTTTTAACCCTCCATTGCTGTCTTCTCCCCCCTTGCTCTCTCTCTCTTTTAGTGTCTCTCTCCTTTCCTCTTCCCTTCCCACGTTCTTTTTCTAAACTCAAGCACAGCAGCTCTTACAGAGGCTTTCAAGCAGCAACTTTCCATGTTATTGCCTCTGTGTTTAACGTTAACTTCAGACATACCTTGTCTTGAATAACTCCATCACAATCTATTCAAAACAGGGCCCTAAACTTACGGTGGACATGGTCCTAAATAATTCAGTTTATTCTAAATTTTAATTACTCCCCTCATAATTAATTAGGGTGACTAAATTTGACAAACTGAGGGGCAGAATTTTCAATGAACACTGATTATTATGTTCTTCATGAGTAAAATCAAATGTTTCATTATTGCAAATATCATACTATATGAGGCAAACACTAAGCATGCCAATGCATGTGATGCAGGGCACAGCCTTTGTAGGACTACTCTTTACGTGCCGGGCAGAACTGTGCAGAGGGGACCGGCTCTGCAGCAGAGACAGAACAGTGCAGAGGGGACCGGCTCTGCAGCAGAGACAGAACAGTGCAGAGGGGACCGGCTCTGCAGCAGAGACAGAACAGTGCAGAGGGGACCGGCTCTGCAGCAGAGACAGAACAGTGCAGAGGGGACCGGCTCTGCAGGAGAGACAGAACCATGCAGAGGGGACCGGCTCTGCAGCAGAGACAGAACAGTGTAGAGGGGACCGGCTCTGCAGGAGAGACAAAACAGTGCAGAGGGGACCGGCTCTGCAGGAGAGACAGAACAGGGCAGAGGGGACCGGCTCTGCAGGAGAGACAAAACAGTGTAGAGGGGACCGGCTCTGCAGGAGAGTCAGAACAGTGTAGAGGGGACCGGCTCTGCAGGAGAGACAGAACAGTGCAGAGGGGACCGGCTCTGCAGGAGAGACAAAACAGTGCACAGGGGACCGGCTCTGCAGGAGAGACAAAACAGTGCACAGGGGACCGGCTCTGCAGGAGAGACAGAACAGTGCAGAGGGGACCGGCTCTGCAGGAGAGACAGAACAGTGCAGAGGGGACCGGCTCTGCAGCAGAGACAGAACAGTGCAGAGGGGACCGGCTCTGCAGGAGAGACAGAACAGTGCAGAGGGGACCGGCTCTGCAGCAGACAGAACAGTGCAGAGGGGACCGGCTCTGCAGGAGAGACAGAACAGTGTAGAGGGGACCGGCTCTCCAGCAGACAGAACAGTGCAGAGGGGACCGGCTCTGCAGCAGAGACAGAACAGTGTAGGGGGGACCGGCTCTGCAGCAGAGACAGAACAGTGCAGAGGGGACCGGCTCTGCAGGAGAGACAGAACAGTGTAGAGGGGACCGGCTCTGCAGCAGAGACAGAACAGTGTAGAGGGGACCGGCTCTGCAGCAGAGACAGAACAGTGTAGAGGGGACCGGCTCTGCAGCAGACAGAACAGTGTAGAGGGGACCGGCTCTGCAGCAGAGACAGAACAGTGTAGAGGGGACCGGCTCTGCAGCAGACAGAACAGTGCAGAGGGGACCGGCTCTGCAGGAGAGACAGAACAGTGCAGAGGGGACTGGCTCTGCAGGAGAGACAGAACAGTGTAGAGGGGACCGGCTCTGCAGCAGAGACAGAACAGTGCAGAGGGGACCGGCTCTGCAGGAGAGACAGAACAGTGCAGAGGGGACCGGCTCTGCAGGAGAGAGAGAACAGTGAAGAGGGGACCGGCTCTGCAGGAGAGACAGAACAGTGCAGAGGGGACCGGCTCTGCAGCAGAGACAGAACAGTGCAGAGGGGACCGGCTCTGCAGCAGAGACAGAACAGTGCAGAGGGGACCGGCTCTGCAGGAGAGACAGAACAGTGCAGAGGGGACCGGCTCTGCAGCAGAGACAGAACAGTGCAGAGGGGACCGGCTCTGCAGGAGAGACAGAACAGTGAAGAGGGGACCGGCTCTGCAGCAGAGACAGAACAGTGCAGAGGGGACCGGCTCTGCAGCAGAGACAGAACAGTGCAGAGGGGACCGGCTCTGCAGGAGAGACAGAACAGTGTAGAGGGGACCGGCTCTGCAGGAGAGACAGAACAGTGCAGAGGGGACCGGCTCTGCAGTACAGAGGGGACCGGCTCTGCAGCAGAGACAGAACAGTGTAGAGGGGACCGGCTCTGCAGGAGAGACAGAACAGTGCAGAGGGGACCGGCTCTGCAGGAGAGACAGAACAGTGCAGAGGGGACCGGCTCTGCAGCAGACAGAACAGTGCAGAGGGGACCGGCTCTGCAGGAGAGACAGAACAGTGTAGAGGGGACCGGCTCTCCAGGAGACAGAACAGTGCAGAGGGGACCGGCTCTGCAGCAGAGACAGAACAGTGTAGAGGGGACCGGCTCTGCAGCAGAGACAGAACAGTGCAGAGGGGACCGGCTCTGCAGGAGAGACAGAACAGTGTAGAGGGGACCGGCTCTGCAGCAGAGACAGAACAGTGTAGAGGGGACCGGCTCTGCAGGAGAGACAGAACAGTGTAGAGGGGACCGGCTCTGCAGCAGACAGAACAGTGCAGAGGGGACCGGCTCTGCAGCAGAGACAGAACAGTGTAGAGGGGACCGGCTCTGCAGCAGACAGAACAGTGCAGAGGGGACCGGCTCTGCAGGAGAGACAGAACAGTGCAGAGGGGACCGGCTCTGCAGGAGAGACAGAACAGTGCAGGGGACCGGCTCTGCAGGAGAGACAGAACAGTGCAGAGGGGACCGGCTCTGCAGCAGAGACAGAACAGTGCAGAGGGGACCGGCTCTGCAGGAGAGACAGAACAGTGCAGAGGGGACCGGCTCTGCAGCAGAGACAGAACAGTGCAGAGGGGACCGGCTCTGCAGGAGAGACAGAACAGTGCAGAGGGGACCGGCTCTGCAGGAGAGACAGAACAGTGCAGAGGGGACCGGCTCTGCAGCAGAGACAGAACAGTGCAGAGGGGACCGGCTCTGCAGGAGAGACAGAACAGTGCAGAGGGGACCGGCTCTGCAGGAGAGACAGACACAAAGGAGCAGGAATGGAAAGTAATCAGCCGTTACTAGAAAGAGGAAGTCCTGCAGAATCCCAGCAGCCACCTGTCAGTCCACCTGCCACTTAGCCTGCTGGATGAGTCATATATACACACACAAACACACACACACACACACACACACACACACACACACACACACACACACACACACACACACACACACACACACCACCTGCCACTTATCCTGCTGGACGAGTCTCTCACACACACACACACACACACACACCACCTGCTGGATGAGTCACACATACACACACATGCACGCATGCATGTATGTATGCACACACACACACACACACACACACACACACACACACACACACACACAAGGTGACTGCCTTCCTCACACTTTCCCATGCAAAGAAATGTGCTTTCGTATTCAACATAGTGTGGGAAAGGTAAACTAACTGGTTGTTGCACATGTACACACACGTAGACCCACATGCCGTTACACTGCACACGTGTCACTTGGGACACACCCTAAAAACCCAGTAAGAAAGGAACAGAATGCAGGTTAAACAGAACGGGGCCGTGGCACCTAACATCACAGAGGGAGACGGGACCTCGCGGAGTTCACGGAAATATGGCGAAATCAAGCCTACATACAACTTCCACCCATCCATCATCCAAACCACTTCTCCTGCTGTCACTGGGCAGCTGGCCGGGAGACACCCTGGACAGGCCGCCAGGCCATCACAGGACCCCCCCACACACACACACACACACACACACACACTCACACATTCACACCTAGGGACCATTTAGTATGGCTGATTCACCTGACCCACACGTCTTTGGACTGTGGGAGGAAACCGGAGCCCCTGGAGGAAACCCACACAGACACGGGGAGAACATGCAAACTCCACACAGAGGACGACCCGGGACGACCCCAAGGTTGGACTACCCCGGGGCTCGTAGCCACTGATTTTGAACTGATTTTTCCAAATGGCACAATTTCAACCGGAGAGGGGACCTATCGGTGAATGCAGCTGGTGCAGGGTTTGGTTTGAATGCAAGTCTGCAAAGTCATGGCCATGAACGACATGACCACCGCTCTAAACACCAAACCAAAGTCTTGAATCCAGTCTGGGTGTGTTTTTTCACTTGTGCCTCCACCCGCTGATGGCTGCCTGTCTGTCATGCGTGGTTTTTTGCCATGTCTAGAAAAACGGCATTGGTGACACTAGCCCCTCATAAACTGAATAGCGATAGCCTGCTGGATGTTTGGGTAGCGTAGCGGTCTATTCCGTTGCCTACCAAAACGGGGTTCGCCAGATTGAATCCCCGTGTTACTTCCAGCTTGGTTGGGCGTCTCTACAGACACAATTTGTCGTGTCTGTGGGTGGGAAGCCGGATGTGAGTATGTGTCCTGGTCACTGCACTAGCGCCTCCTCTGGTCGGTTGGAGCACCTGTTCAGGGGGGAGGGGGACCCGGGAGAAATAGCGTGATCCTCCCACGCGCTACGTCCCCCTGGTGAAACTCCTCACTGTCAGGTGAAAAGAAACGGCTGGTGACTCCACATGTATGGGAGGAGACATGTGGAGTCATGTCTCCTCCGATACATGCAGATCCGGGAGGGGGTGGAGCAGAGACCGGAACGGCTCGGAAGAGTGGGGTAATTGGCTGGATGCAATTGGAGAGAAAAAGGGAGAAAAAAGATTAAAAAAAAGAGCAATGGAGTGCTGTTAGCTGGTCAGTAGCTAGCAGCTAGCAGCTAAGTTAAGGTAGCCTACCCTGCACTATTCAAATGTGCTCATAAGTCACGAGCTCTTCACAGTTCTGTGCTTTGGGTAGAATTTGCTTGTAAAAGTGAACATTTGGGGGGGGCAAGGTGGTGCAGCGGGTAGCGCGGTCACCTCACATATAACGGCCACAAAAAACCTGCTAAACTGTTTGAAGCAAGTGATATTTATGTGAAGTGTACATACGAGAATGATTGACTTGGTTGTAACGTACGCCTACAACACCGAAACCAACATTTTGACCATGGCAAGATGAGTCGTGTGGCTTTGAGGCGAAATTCGGGGCTTAGGGATGGAATCAGAGTGAATCCCAATGATGGTGTGTAACATCATTTGTATTGTGGGATTTAAGGAACAAAGGCTTTGCCAAACATCGGTAAAACATGCTGCTCCGAGGCCTCTGTCCAAGTATCCACCGTTCTCTGTTTGAGTTCCTTCATGGTCCTTCATTTTCCACTGTTCCTTCATGTTCCACTGTTCCTTCATGTTCCACTGTTCCTTCATCTTCCTTCATGTCCCTTCATGTTCCACTGTTCCTTCGTATTCCTTCATGTTCCACTGTTCCTTCGTGTTCCTTCATGTTCCACTGTTCCTTCATGTTCCTTCATGTCCTTTCATGTTCCTTCATGTTTCACTGTTCCTTCATGTCCCTTCATGTTCCACTGTTCCTTCATGTTCCACTGCTCCTTTGTGTTCCTTTATGTTCCACTGTTCCTTCATGTTCCTTCATGTTCCACTGTCCCTCCATGTTCCACTGTTCCTTCGTGTTCCTTCATGTTCCACTGTTCCTTCATGTTCCTTCATGTTCCACTGTTCCTTCATGTTCCACTGCTCCTTTGTGTTCCTTCATGTTCCACTGTTCCTTCATATTCCTTCATGTTCCACTGTTCCTTCATGTTCCTTCATGTCCTTTCATGTTCCTTCATGTTTCACTGTTCCTTCATGTCCCTTCATGTTCCACTGTTCCTTCATGTTCCACTGCTCCTTTGTGTTCCTTTATGTTCCACTGTTCCTTCATGTTCCTTCATGTCCCTGTATGTTCCTTCATGTTCCACTGTTCCTTCGTGTTCCTTCATGTTCCGCTCTTCCTTCATGTTCCTTCATGTTCCACTGTTCCTTCATGTTCCACTGTTCCTTCGTGTTCCTTCATGTTCCACTGTTCCTTCATGTTCCACTGTTCCTTCATGTTCCACTGTTCCTTCGTGTTCCTTCATGTTCTATTGTTCCTTCATGTTCCAGTGTTCCTTCATGTTCCACTGTTCCTTCATATTCCTTCATGTCCCTTCATGTTCCGCTGTTCCTTCATGTTCCTTCATGTTCCACTGTTCCTTCGTATTCCTTCATGTTCCACTGTTCCTTCATGTTCCACTGTTCCTTCATGTTCCTTCATGAGCAGGCCAGGCTTTCTGCTGCTCGACTATTTAAAATCCGCAACTGAACACACGACAATAAAATGTTTACAACTTTTCCCTAACACAAAGGCGAAGCGCACACCAGAAATAGTTTCAACAAAAAGGATGCCCCCCACCCCCACCCCCACCTTCCATCAAATTACTTCAAGCTCATAGCGCCAAATAATTCTCTGCTTCTTCTCACAGCTTAGTTCAAATGTGTCTGTAGACCACATCTGTGGTGATGACACACAGAACCTGCACACACACACACACATACACACACATGCACATGCAACCACTTCCTTTTGTTCTCCTGCACCCGCTCTCATCCAGAAGTGCACACACACACACACACACACACACACACACACACACACACACACACACACACACACACACACACACACACACACGTGGTGAGGACTAATCTTTTGCTTCACATTTGGATCCGCCTCCAAAAAAAACACAAAAAAGCGCCTCCACACGGATCCTGCAGCAGTGCTATGACTCACACCAGATCCTGCAGCAGAGCTGTAACTCACACCAGATCCTGCAGCAGAGCTGTGACTCACACCAGATCCTGCAGCAGAGCTGTAACTCACACCAGATCCTGCAGCAGTGCTGCAACTCACACCAGATCCTGCAGCAGAGCTGTAACTCACACCAGATCCTGCAGCAGAGCTGTAACTCACACAATATCCTGCAGCAGTGCTGTGACTCACACCAGATCCTGCAGCAGTGCTGTGACTCACACCAGATCCTGCAGCAGTGCTGTGACTCACACAATATCCTGCAGCAGTGCTGTGACTCACACCAGATCCCGCAGCAGAGATGTGACTCACACCAGATCCTGCAGCAGTGCTGTAACTCACACCAGATCCTGCAGCAGTGCTGTGACTCACACCAGATCCCGCAGCAGAGATGTGACTCACACCAGATCCTGCAGCAGTGCTGTAACTCACACCAGATCCTGCAGCAGAGCTGTAACTCACACAATATCCTGCAGCAGAGCTGTGACTCACACCAGATCCTGCGGCAGTGCTGTGACTCACACCAGATCCTGCGGCAGTGCTGTGACTCACACCAGATCCTGCAGCAGAGCTGTGACTCACACCAGATCCTGCGGCAGTGCTGTGACTCACACCAGATCCTGCGGCAGTGCTGTGACTCACACCAGATCCTGCGGCAGTGCTGTGACTCACACCAGATCCTGCAGCAGTGCTGTGACTCACACAATATCCTGAAGCAGAGCTGTGACTCACACCAGATCCTGCAGCAGTGCTGTGACTCACACCAGATCCTGCAGCAGTGCTGTGACTCACACCAGATCCTGCAGCAGTGCTGTGACTCACACCAGATCCTGCAGCAATGCTGTAACTCACACCAGATCCTGCAGCAATGCTGTAACTCACACCAGATCCTGCAGCAGAGCTGTGACTCACACCACGTAACTACTCAACGTTGTGCGTACATGAGTGTTGTGTTATGCATGTGTGCACGTCTTTGTGTCTGTGTGCGTGTGTATGTGTATGTTTATGTATGCATGTGTGTGTATGTCTGTGTTTTGTTTGTGTGTGTGTGTGTGTGTGTGTGTGTGTGTGTGTGTGTGTGTGTGCATGTGTGTGTGTGCATGTGTGTGTGTGCATGTGTGTGTTGCAAAAAGATGGTGGCGCTTGCTCAGTCCGGTGCCTGCAGCTAGTTTTCCGTGTGGGAGATTATTTCCTTCTTATCGTTGTTTATATGTTGTCTTGTCCTAAGTGGGCTACTTTTTTCTTAGCTTGTTACCAAGTCTCATATGTTTTTTCTGGGTTAGTTCGGAGATGGAGATTGTTTTTTTTTCCTACTTCTGGCGATATTTACGAATTTTGCCTTGGGAGAAAGGAGATCAGGTCAGAAATAAAAAAGGCTAAACTCAGGTACAGAGAAAAACTAGAAGCTGAGCTGAGCAGTAACTCAGGTACAGGGATAAACTAGAAGCTGAGCTGAGCAGTAACTCAGGTACAGGGATAAACTAGTAGAAGCTGAGCTGAGCAGTAACTCAGGTACAGGGATAAACTAGTAGAAGCTGAGCTGAGCAGTAACTCAGGTACAGAGACAAACTAGTAGAAGCTGAGCTGAGCAGTAACTCAGGTACAGGGATAAACTAGTAGAAGCTGAGCTGAGCAGTAACTCAGGTACAGGGATAAACTAGTAGAAGCTGAGCTGAGCAGTAACTCAGGTACAGGGATAAACTAGAAGCTGAGCTGAGCAGTAACTCAGGTACAGGGATAAACTAGTAGAGGCTGAGCTGAGCAGTAACTCAGGTACAGGGATAAACTAGTAGAGGCAGAGCTGAGCAGTAACTCAGGTACAGGGATAAACTAGTAGAAGCTGAGCTGAGCAGTAACTCAGGTACAGAGGTAAACTAGTAGAGGCTGAGCTGAGCAGTAACTCAGGTACAGGGATAAACTAGTAGAAACTGAGCTGAGCAGTAACTCAGGTACAGGGATAAACTAGTAGAAGCTGAGCTGAGCAGTAACTCAGGTACAGGGATAAACTAGTAGAAGCTGAGCTGAGCAGTAACTCAGGTACAGGGATAAACTAGTAGAAGCTGAGCTGAGCAGTAACTCAGGTACAGGGATAAACTAGAAGCTGAGCTGAGCAGTAACTCAGGTACAGGGATAAACTAGAAGCTGAGCTGAGCAGTAACTCAGGTACAGGGATAAACTAGTAGAAGCTGAGCTGAGCAGTAACTCAGGTACAGGGATAAACTAGAAGCTGAGCTGAGCAGTAACTCAGGTACAGAGATAAACTAGTAGAAGCTGAGCTGAGCAGTAACTCAGGTACAGAGATAAACTAGTAGAAGCTGAGCTGAGCCGTAACTCAGGTACAGGGATAAACTAGTAGAAGCTGAGCTGAGCAGTAACTCAGGTACAGAGATAAACTAGTAGAAGCTGAGCTGGGCAGTAACTCAGGTACAGGGATAAACTAGTAGAAGCTGAGCTGAGCAGTAACTCAGGTACAGGGATAAACTAGAAGCTGAGCTGAGCTGTAACTCAGGTACAGGGATAAACTAGTAGAGGCTGAGCTGAGCAGTAACTCAGGTACAGGGATAAACTAGAAGCTGAGCTGAGCAGTAACTCAGGTACAGGGATAAACTAGAAGCTGAGCTGAGCAGTAACTCAGATACAGGGATAAACTAGTAGAAGCTGAGCTGAGCAGTAACTCAGGTACAGGGATAAACTAGTAGAAGCTGAGCTGAGCAGTAACTCAGGTACAGGGATAAACTAGAAGCTGAGCTGAGCAGTAACTCAGGTACAGGGATAAACTAGTAGAGGCTGAGCTGAGCAGTAACTCAGGTACAGGGATAAACTAGTAGAGGCAGAGCTGAGCAGTAACTCAGGTACAGGGATAAACTAGTAGAAGCTGAGCTGAGCAGTAACTCAGGTACAGAGGTAAACTAGTAGAGGCTGAGCTGAGCAGTAACTCAGGTACAGGGATAAACTAGTAGAAACTGAGCTGAGCAGTAACTCAGGTACAGGGATAAACTAGTAGAAGCTGAGCTGAGCAGTAACTCAGGTACAGGGATAAACTAGTAGAAGCTGAGCTGAGCAGTAACTCAGGTACAGGGATAAACTAGTAGAAGCTGAGCTGAGCAGTAACTCAGGTACAGGGATAAACTAGAAGCTGAGCTGAGCAGTAACTCAGGTACAGGGATAAACTAGAAGCTGAGCTGAGCAGTAACTCAGGTACAGGGATAAACTAGTAGAAGCTGAGCTGAGCAGTAACTCAGGTACAGGGATAAACTAGAAGCTGAGCTGAGCAGTAACTCAGGTACAGAGATAAACTAGTAGAAGCTGAGCTGAGCAGTAACTCAGGTACAGAGATAAACTAGTAGAAGCTGAGCTGAGCCGTAACTCAGGTACAGGGATAAACTAGTAGAAGCTGAGCTGAGCAGTAACTCAGGTACAGAGATAAACTAGTAGAAGCTGAGCTGGGCAGTAACTCAGGTACAGGGATAAACTAGTAGAAGCTGAGCTGAGCAGTAACTCAGGTACAGGGATAAACTAGAAGCTGAGCTGAGCTGTAACTCAGGTACAGGGATAAACTAGTAGAGGCTGAGCTGAGCAGTAACTCAGGTACAGGGATAAACTAGAAGCTGAGCTGAGCAGTAACTCAGGTACAGGGATAAACTAGAAGCTGAGCTGAGCCGTAACTCAGGTACAGGGATAAACTAGTAGAAGCTGAGCTGAGCAGTAACTCAGGTACAGGGATAAACTAGAAGCTGAGCTGAGCAGTAACTCAGGTACAGGGATAAACTAGTAGAAGCTGAGCTGAGCAGTAACTCAGGTACAGGGATAAACTAGAAGCTGAGCTGAGCAGTAACTCAGGTACAGAGATAAACTAGTAGAAGCTGAGCTGGGCAGTAACTCAGGTACAGGGATAAACTAGTAGAAGCTGAGCTGAGCAGTAACTCAGGTACAGGGATAAACTAGAAGCTGAGCTGAGCCGTAACTCAGGTACAGGGATAAACTAGTAGAAGCTGAGCTGAGCAGTAACTCAGGTACAGAGATAAACTAGTAGAAGCTGAGCTGAGCAGTAACTCAGGTACAGGGATAAACTAGTAGAAGCTGAGCTGAGCAGTAACTCAGGTACAGAGATAAACTAGTAGAAGCTGAGCTGGGCAGTAACTCAAGTACAGGGATAAACTAGTAGAAGCTGAGCTGAGCAGTAACTCAGGTACAGGGATAAACTAGAAGCTGAGCTGAGCAGTAACTCAGGTACAGAGATAAACTAGTAGAAGCTGAGCTGAGCAGTAACTCAGGTACAGAGATAAACTAGTAGAAGCTGAGCTGAGCCGTAACTGAGGTACAGGGATAAACTAGTAGAAGCTGAGCTGAGCCGTAACTCAAGTACAGGGATAAACTAGTAGAAGCTGAGCTGAGCCGTAACTCAGGTACAGGGATAAACTAGTAGAAGCTGAGCTGAGCCGTAACTGATAGGTCCCAGTGTGTGAGGGTTAATGGCTGCTTTTCCAATCAGCTGTACTCTTCATCTGGTTCCCCTCAGGGCTATTGCCCTTCCCCATTACTCTACATCTTGTACACTAATGACTGCTGCCATAGCAACCATATCAACAGACACATATTCACATTTGCGGCTGATTCGGTGATTGTGAGTCTTCTTGAAGGGGAGGAGGAACAACACGGCCCTGTGGTTGATGATTTTGTCTTGGTGAGATGAGTCCCTTCTCCACCTAAATGTGTCTAAAACTAAAGAAATGATAATCAGCTTCAGAAAGACTCCTCCTAGTCCTGTACCAATCAGCATTAAAGGTGCTGACATTGAGATTGTGGACAGCTACAAACATCTGGGGGTTGTTCTCCACAATATACTGTGCTTTGAAACTCATGTTGCTTCCACATCAAAGAAGGTCCAACAAG
>JAJHIY020000268.1:335000-341262 GCA_022114975.2 Lampris megalopsis
CTCACAACCACCCGCATTATTAACGTCAATCTGTTATATTCATGGTTGCCATGATTTAATGTGTAGGGTTGACCTAGTTTTCCCAAGGTCCAACAGTGCTTCAAACTAATAGTGCAGTTGACAAACTAGGGGCAGCAAGTTGCCCTAGTTTTTCAATACACTGCCGTCCAACAAGAGAGCCCAGACAAAAGCCCCGCTTGTTGGAGAGCTTCTGCCTTGTCGGACCGTCCTGGAGACAACTGATCCCTACCAGCTCCAGCAGCACTGCTCTGGACCATGCTGGACACCACTGACCCCTACCAGCGCCAGCAGCACTGCTCTGGACTGGCCTGGAGACAAGTGATCCCTACCAGCTCCAGCAGCACTGCTCTGGACCGTCCTGGAGACACCTGATCCCTATAAGCTCCAGCAGCACTGCTCTGGACCGTCCTGGAGACAACTGACCCCTACCAGCTCCAGCAGCACTGCTCTGGACCATCCTGGACACAACTGACCCCTACCAGCTCCAGCAGCACTGCTCTGGACCATGCTGGACACCACTGACCCCTACCAGCGCCAGCAGCACTGCTCTGGACTGGCCTGGAGACAAGTGATCCCTACCAGCTCCAGCAGCACTGCTCTGGACTGTCCTGGAGACACCTGATCCCTACCAGCTCCAGCAGCACTGCTCTGGACTGTCCTGGAGACACCTGATCCCTACCAGCTCCAGCAGCACTGCTCTGGACCGTCCTGGAGACACCTGATCCCTACCAGCTCCAGCAGCACTGCTCTGGACCATCCTGGACACAACTGACCCCTACCAGCTCCAGCAGCACTGCTCTGGACCATGCTGGACACCACTGACCCCTACCAGCGCCAGCAGCACTGCTCTGGACTGGCCTGGAGACAAGTGATCCCTACCAGCTCCAGCAGCACTGCTCTGGACTGTCCTGGAGACAAGTGATCCCTACCAGCTCCAGCAGCACTGCTCTGGACTGTCCTGGAGACACCTGATCCCTACCAGCTCCAGCAGCACTGCTCTGGACCGTCCTGGAGACACCTGATCCCTACCAGCTCCAGCAGCACTGCTCTGGACCATCCTGGACACAACTGACCCCTACCAGCTCCAGCAGCACTGCTCTGGACCATGCTGGACACCACTGACCCCTACCAGCGCCAGCAGCACTGCTCTGGACTGGCCTGGAGACAAGTGATCCCTACCAGCTCCAGCAGCACTGCTCTGGACTGTCCTGGAGACACCTGATCCCTACCAGCTCCAGCAGCACTGCTCTGGACCCATCACAGAACATGTCTCTACAAGGATCAGCAAATGTCATATGATTATGTTAGACGGGGTTTACGTTAGACAGGGTTTACAGGCACGGGACATGGTGTATGACTGTTAAAATCATCACTCGGAGCCTGCGCTCCAAAAAGAAAAACTTGGATTTAGAAGAGGAGCAAATTCTCTTGAGAGCAGGAAGATGTATTTGCAGGAACTGGGAGGTTTCTCTGTGAACCCTAGGCTCTTTCTCTCTCTCCCTCTCTCTCTCTCTCTCTCTCTCTCTCCGACTTTCTCTATCTCTCGTTCTCTCACTCTCTCAATTTCAATATGTGCTTTATTGGCATGACATGCATATGTGTACATATTGCCAAAGCATGTAAAACAACAACAACACAACACAACAATGATTATAATAATAACAGCAACACAACAATGATTGTGATATTAAACAACAACAGTACAATAGGTGCCGTCCCCCACTGTCTCTCAGGTTGTGGCAGGATACTATAGATCTTGCTGCAATGCTCGCCGCTGCCTCCTCCCAGGACCACCCGCAGCTTACCTGCATCCTCCATGTCCTGCTACTCTGGAGTCACATGTTCCAGCTCCTCAAATTCAAATTCAAATTTGCTTTATAGGTATGACAAGCATTCTCATATTGCCAAAGCACCTCTCTTGCTCTCTTGCTCTCTCGCTCTCTCATTCTCTCTCTAAATTTTTCAATTCAATTCAATGATGCTTTATTGGCATGACTGCATTAATTACAATGTTGCCAAAGCAAAACAGGTCAACAGAGAACTAAACGCAATAAAAGAGAAGAAAAAACAAGGAAAAAGGAAGACATAGATCTGGCAGAAACATAGAACAGCACTTGAACAGCAACTGACAGTAACTGATGGTGTTTTGGTCACTCACTGATCCTTAGGCTATGGCGTTCTGGCATTTACTGTGCTGCAAGGTGTGACCTTTGACCCTCTCGTAAAATAAAGGTTTTTTTTAGGGAGTTGTACCTTATCCGATGCGAGGTCTAAGGACAGGATGTTGTGTCGTTGTAAAGCCCCAGAGGTGAAATTGTGTTGGTTATGTTGGGCTATTCTATTTTGAAGTTCTGCTTTTATAAATACTTGTTTAGACTCCGGTCTTTTTGTTTTTCCCTGAAACTGTTTTGTTGTTGTTGTTGTTGTTGTTGTTGTTGTATGAGCTGGATTATAAAGACATGATTGTGCTTGAGTATCAGTTGTTGGACTGTAGCGTATTTGGAATAAATGTACTTTTTAAAAATCAAAATCTCACTCTCTCTAACTCTCACTCTATAGCTCTCTAACTCTCTCTCTCACTCTCTCACCCTCTCTAACTCTCACTCTATAGCTCTCTAACTCTCTCTAAATCTCTCACCCTCACTCTATAGCTCTCCAACTCTCTCTCTCTCTCACCCACTCTAACTCTCACTCTATAGCTCTCTAACTCTCTCTCTAACTCTCTCACTCTCACTCTATAGCTCTCTAACTCTCTCTCTCAATCTCTAACTCTCTCACCCTCTCTCACTCTCACCCTATAGCTCTCTAACTTTCACTCTCACTCTCACTCTATAGCTCTCTAACTCTCTCACTCTCTCTCTAACTCTCTCACCCTCTCTAACTCTCACTCTATAGCTCTCTAACTCTCTCTAACTCTCTCACTCTCTCTCTAACTCTCACTCTATAGCTCTCTAACTCTCTCTCACTCTCTCTCTCTAACTCTCTCACTCTCACTCTATAGCTCTCTAACTCTCTCTCTAACTCTCTCTCTCTCACTCTCTAACTCTCTCACCCTCTCTCTCTCACCCTATAGCTCTCTAACTCTCACTCTCACTCTATAGCTCTCCAACTCTCTCACTCTCTCTCTAACTCTCACTCTATAGCTCTCTAACTCTCTCTCACCCTCTCTAACTCTCACTCTATAGCTCTCTAACTCTCTCACTCTATAGCTCTCTAACTCTCTCTCACTCTCTCTCACTCTCTCACCCTCTCTAACTCTCACTCTATAGCTCTATCACCCTCTCTCACTCTCACTCTATAGCTCTCTAACTCACTCTCTCACCCACTCTAATTCTCACTCTATAGCTCTCTAACTCTCTCACCCTCTCACTCTATAGCTCTCTAACTCTCTCTCTAACTCCCTCACCCTCTCTAACTCTCACTCTATAGCTCTCTCACCCTCTCTAACTCTCACTCTATAGCTCTCTAACTCTCTCACCCTCTCTCACTCTATAGCTCTCTCACTCTCTCACCCTCTCTCTCTAACTCTCTCACCCTCTCTAACTCTCACTCTATAGCTCTCTAACTCTCTCACTCTATAGCTCTCTAACTCTCTCTCACTCTCTCTCACTCTCTCACCCTCTCTAACTCTCACTCTATAGCTCTATCACCCTCTCTCACTCTCACTCTATAGCTCTCTAACTCACTCTCTCACCCACTCTAATTCTCACTCTATAGCTCTCTAACTCTCTCTAACTCTCTCACCCTCTCTCACTCTATAGCTCTCTAACTCTCTCACCCTCTCACTCTATAGCTCTCTAACTCTCTCTCTAACTCCCTCACCCTCTCTAACTCTCACTCTATAGCTCTCTCACCCTCTCTAACTCTCACTCTATAGCTCTCTAACTCTCTCACCCTCTCTCACTCTATAGCTCTCTCACTCTCTCTCTCTAACTCTCTCACCCTCTCTAACTCTCACTCTATAGCTCTCTAACTCTCTCAGTCTCTCTAACTCTCTCACCCTCTCTCACTCTCACTCTATAGCTCTCTAACTCTCTCTCACTCTCTCACACTCTCTAACTCTCACTCTATATCTCTCTAACTCTCTCACCCTCTCTAACTCTCACTCTATAGCTATCTAACTCTCTCTAACTCTCTCACCCTCTCTCACTCTCACTCTATAGCTCTCTAACTCTCTCTCTAACTCTCTCACCCTCTCTCACTCTCACTCTAACTCTCACCCTCTCTCACTCTACAGATCTCTAACTCTCTCACCCTCTCTCACTCTCACTCTATAGCTCTCTAACTCTCTCACTCACTCTCTCTCTCTCTCTCTCACTCTCTCTCTAACGCTCACTCTCTAACACTCTCTCACTCTCTAACTCTAACTCTCTCTCACCCTCTCTCTAACTCTCTCTCTCACTCCCACTCTCTCTAACTCCCTCGCGCTCTAACTCTCTCACTCTCTTTAACTCTCTCTCACTCCCACTCTCTCTAACTCTCTCTCCCTCTAACTCTCACTCTCTCTAACTCTCTCTCTCTCAATTGAATGATGCTTTATTGGCATGACTGCATTAATTACAATGTTGCCAAAGCAAAACAGGTCAACAGAGAACTAAACAAAAAACAAACAAACAACAAAAACAAAAACAAGGAAAAAGGAAGACAGATCTGGCAGAAACATAGAACAGCATTGAACAGCAACTGACAGTAACTGACAGTGTTTTGGTCACTCACTGATCCTTAGGCTATGGCATTCTGACACATATTGTGCTGCAAGGTGTGACCTTTGGCCCTCTCCTAAAATAGGCGGCCATTGTTCTTTCTCATCCAGCAGTAGAACATTTGGAATCTGATTTTCAAATGTCTCCTGGTATTTTTCTCTTATGCTCTGGAATTTTTCACAATTTAGCAGGAAGTGCATCTCTGTCTCCACCTCACCTGCCGTACAGTGACCACATATTCGTTGCTCTTTTGCTAGCCAAGATGTTGTATGTCTGTTCTTTTCCATGGGTAGACTGTGGTCAGTGAGCCTGTACTTGGTAAGGATGTGTCTGTGCCGATTGTCTCTGACAGTGGACAGACAGTCAGCCAATTTGTCTTCTCTTTTTAGGACCCCATAACATTCTCATTTGTGTTGTCATTTGGTTTGTGTGTCCCAGTGTTCCACATATGAGTTGTTGCATTGTGTGATGATGTGGTTTACTCTAGTCTGTGGCTGGTTAGCAGCGCTAGTCTGAAACTCATCTGTGTCAGTGGTTACGGGGTCAGTTAGTTTCACAACCAGCTGACTGAGGGGACGCTTTCTTACCTCTTGGATTTGGACTGCTTTAAACTGCAGTGTGTCATGGGGACTTGATTTAAGGTGCATCCAGAATTTAAGTGATCTTTTTTGGATATTTATTGTCAATGGCAAACGGCCTCATTCTGCCCTGCATGCATTTGTTGGTGTTTTCCTTTGTACGTTTAGCAATTTTCGACAGAATTCTGTCTTGCTGACTGAGTGGACCCCATACTTCACCTCCATATACTGCAATGGGCTGGAGGACACTGTCAAAGATTTTGAACCAGGTTTTAATTGGGATGTCTGTTTTATAGAATTGTATTTTTATTGCATAGACAGCTCTTCGGGCTTTCTCTTTAAGTACATTCACTGCCAGACCAAAGCTTCCTGAGGCACTGACCCTCAGTCCCAAGTCATCATATGTGCTCTAGGGCGGTGTTACCTAGAGTAAATAGGTGTCTACTTTCCGGGCAGCTGGCCTTCCTCTGGAAGATCATACTTTTTGTCTTTTTTAAGGTTACTGCCAGGGCCCAGCTCTGACAGTATTTCTCTAGCAGATCCAGATGCTGCTGTAGACCCTATTCTGTGGGTGACAGCAGCACCAGGTCATCTGCATAGAGCAAGAATTTAACTTCTGTGTTGTTTTGGGTGAGGCCAGGAGCTACAGATTGTTCCAGTAAGACAACTAACTCATTGATGTAGATATTAAACAGGGTTGGACTCAAACTGCAGCCCTATCTCACCCCTCGCCCTTCAGTGAAGTATTCTGTTCTTTTGTTGCCAAGTTTTACCCCACACTTATTTTCCAAATATATAGATTTGAGTATGTCAAACACTTTACCCCTTATACCACTTTGGATGATTTTATAATATAAGCCATCGTGCCAGATAGAATTCTCAATCTCTTTCACTTACTCTCTCTCTCACTCTGTCTCTCTCAATCTCTCTCACTCTCTCTCTCTCTCTCTCTCTCTCTCT